>VWZP01010162.1:848260-1074965 GCA_013396995.1 Dicaeum eximium
GAAGGGAAGGGAAGGGAAGGGAAGGGAAGGGAAGGGAAGGGAAGGGAAGGTTGGTTAAAAGTGCAATTTGAGCTTAGAGAGCCAGGAAATTAAAATTTTAATCCAAAATTTAAAATCCAATTAAAAAAAAAAAAGGAAAAATAAAAGAATAAAGAAGATAAAGAAAAATCAGAAGCTCATACCGAAACCATGAACTAGTCTGGATGAGGAGGAGGCCAGCATGTTTGTGAAAGATTGCTGATGGCCCTTCCCTGGTACCTGAGTGTATCCCAGAGCACATTGCAATCTCCTGGATGACAGTCAAATTATAGATTTTTGTATACCAGAAGGACACCTTTGTTTTGGGACATCTTGTACATTTACTGAAGAAAGAAGCTAGCAGTAGGGAATATTGGCATGAGACAGACTAATTAGTGAGTAAGGACTCAGTCCCTCCCCATGGTCTAGTGCCTGTGAAAAGCAGCACATACATTTTACTTTACAGTTCATGTCAGTTTTAAGCAATATACCTGTGGCTGAGCCCCACTACCCACAGCAGGCACAACCAGGATGGCATGTGAGTATACAGACAATCCTTTCTTCCTTTGAGCTCCACCTAAGCAATCTTTACAGCAGAGTAATTTCACTTCTTAACCTGGCAGGTACTGAGGTTCTGAACTCCTACACAAATGCCCTTTTTTCCTGGCTCAGAACCAGATGAATCAGGCAAGGGAAGCCAAGATCCTTAATTGACAGGAACAAGAAAAGCTGCACATGGCTAAAGGCTCTGACAGTGAGAGGTGCACCCTTTTTCTGGAAGGACAGGAACCTGCTCTCTCCTGAGAAGGGCCCAGGGACTACATACTTGAGCTTGCTGCCTTGCCAGGTGCATCCCAAATCCCAGGGTGCACCTTGTCTTAGAGGTGTCATCCAAAACCACTCCGTTGTTCATGTAGTAGCTGGCATTAGAGCAAGATTAACAACATCTGAAAATCTGGGCAAAATCTATACAAGTCTTAGAAATGCAGCAATTGCTATCCAAGCATGTGGAATGCTCTTCTTTAAACAGAGAAACATGTTTTAGAGCAAAAGCATTTAAAGATAATAAAACCTGCTCATGATCCCTCTTCAATATTCTTTCTGCAGGTATTAGCCAACTGGCCTCTCTGAGAGTAACACCACCAGATTTCTGACAGCTGCTCTGTGTTGCTGTAGCCAAATGCCAGCTCCCATAACCTTCATTTTATCCTCATTCCTGAAGAGCATTTAATACTCTGAAAAAGCAGTGGGTGCATAAAATGGATATTAATAGAGCACTTAGCATATACATATTTGTGATCAGCAGTTTAAAGCTTAAGAACCTGGGGCAATTCCAGCTTTGAACCAGGAAACATTTCAGCATCAATGCCACGTCATGAAAAAAAAAAAGGGTGTTATTCTATAATTTGTACCAAGAGGTACAAATGAATATTAGTTAAACAATAACAAATGAAAAAAGTCAAGCATCATTATAGTGATGAATAATGAAATCCCTGTGAGTCCAGAAAGTGTAATGATAAAGTTGTTGTATCACCTCTTGTAATGTCCTTAGATTTCATCTCTGACTGCTTGTGTTCAATTCAAATAATGTTACCAGTCTCTTTCTTAAAAAAAAAAATCTGGTGCAGGTTTAGTTTATTGTCATGATCATACCCTTTTCCCTTTTAAGATACTTACATGAATAGGATGATTCAGGGATCCCACAGATTTTAACCTTCCTTATGGTGAGCAGTGCTCCTAAATCAGTTGGCAATACAGTTGTCAAGAGGCACAAGGCTTTTTACAAGGCCATTTTGTTGGCTTCATAGGAAAAATTACCTCCCACTGGTCTCTGCTGCATACCAGCATTGGGGGAAGGGTGAGTGGGACATTAACTCCTTTCCCAGCAGTGATGTGGCCATGGTAACATATTCATGCAGCTACTCTTCCCTGACTTTTGCACTTTATCTCAGAGCAATCCTGCTAAACAAGATCTGGTCCTGTTCCAGTTGGAAAGCAGTTTTATGTTCCTTCATACGAAAAAAGTTCTCAACAGCCAAGTTTTTAAAGATTTATGACAACATAAAAAGAATTTTGTTCCTTCTCTTTTAATTTGCCTTAGTGCTAAAATGTTATTTTCCTCAGTAAAAATTACGACATTTTGAAAAAATATATGCAGCAATAAACTGCATGTGGGATGCCAGCATTGGATTTCACTGATGCAAAACTGCTGGAATGAGGGAATGCAATGCTGAATCCTGCCCTGCAGAGGAACCAGCTGAGAGCAGTGAACAGTAAAACACTCACCTGCCATCCAGCCCCTGGACGCCACCACCCTGGGTGGCCGCACAGCCCTGCTCTGGGGCTGCCTGGGTATTTTCATGCTAGCAGGAATGATCAAGGCATTTCACTAGGCAAAAATGAATACTTTTCCTCAAAACTGCCCAGAGAAAAAGGAAAATGACACTTAATTACTGGAGTTTAAAAAAAAGGAGAGAAAACTGTAGGCTGCTTGAAACTGCCCCAATTAAGGTTTAGGTAGGGACATGATATTTCAGCTGGTGTAGAAAAAAGGAGAAGGTAGCTGGGCTTGGGCAGGCATGTGCTGAGCTAGAAATCATGTCACCTGTGCTACCAACAGTATCTCTGGATCATGTCTTGCTTTTCTCTTTTGTCTTACTAGATTTTGAGAGATCTGCCCAGATTTGCAGATATTTCCACTTACAGTACACTTACACTTTACAGTACACTTTACAGTACACTTACACTTTCCACTTACTACAGTACAGTTACACTTATCAGTACACTATAAATATTGTTTATTTTTCATTTGTTTCTCTAATTATTATCTATTGCTTAGCTCCTCTCCTCCCCTCCACTTGGACTCCCCACCCCACCACCCTCCATGGATTTTCCTACTTTTACTTCTTAGTGATGAAATAATGTTATTACATTTTCTGAAGATTCATGTTGTTCTCTGAATATGAGTGTCACACTAGCTTGATGGGAGCTCTGAGTCATGATTTAACAATGGGAGAAAATCAGTAAGTACTGTGTCTAAGGGAGAGACATAGGAGTAGCCACTGTCTTGAGCTGATAGCAGCTGAACTCAGACTGGGAAAGAGACCTGTGTTTGGGTGTGATTACTAGAATGCAAGAAGGGAAACAGCCAAACCTCTGGGCTGTGATGGCTCCAGAAGAATGTGTACCTTCCTGGATGACTTAGGCTGGTCAAAGACTTGTCTCCTGGAGAGACAATCTGGTATCAACCCCTTGAAAGCAATACTATATGACCCTATGATCCTTTCTGGTCAGAGATTCCATGCTTTTTTTAATTTAAAAGAAAACAGTGGAGGTGTGTTTCACTGAGCTTGAACAGCTGCATGTTTAGTGAGGATTTAGCATGATGTCTCCCTAAGTCTTGAAGAGAGAATTTTCTGATTATCAAACTGTGAATTGTCAGTAGCATAATTTTCCTAAGCACTGCGAGAGCAGTGCTCTTGTGGTATTTATATGCCTGGAGATCCAAAGAGTACTGCCACTGTTAACTAATGCCAACAGTGTTTAAAAAACAGATGACTAATTCCCAGAATTTGGTAGTTTGGAAATACCATAATGTGCCCTTCTGCAACTTTAAGCATATCTTTTAAAGCTTGATGCCAAGTGACTTCAGAATCTAATCCTGCTATGGAAAGCACTACAATCAGTTAGGAACTCCTGTGAGCAATTGTTCTGTGAACAATGAAGATGGAGCTATTAGGCCATTTCTTCAACGCCACAGTCTGCCCAAGACTAGTAATTTCATCTTGCTCTAACTCACTGGGCTGCCAGCAGCAGCAGCTCAGAAGATGTCCCAGTGGTGCCTCTGCTGCATGGAGAGCCAGGGAGTCCCACCAAGCACGCAGACAGCAAGTTTCCATTACTCCTGAGCTCCAGCCAGCTCCCACTGAGGCTCTTTTCAATGACTTGGATGCTCCTCAACAATAATTTTACACTCTTAACTCAATTAGTTGCTTTTCTTTCTCTGTTTTACCTTAACTCATGTTCTATGAAAATGTCACTGCTAGTTTTTGTTGCATGAGGTTTGGCTCAAAGTTAGGCATATGCTATGTTCATGTTTTGTATGTGTAGAGCAAATAGCAACCTCAGCCAGGGAGAGGACTCATGGCAGTTACCTAACATCTTACAACACAGTAATACATCAATGAATCACTTAATTAACTAATAACAGCAGGTAAGGAAAAGCCAGAAAGACCCACTCATTCTATGTGTTCTGCAAAATTAAAAGCAAATTAATAAGAAATATCCTATGGAATTGTGCCCTTTGTTCTTGAAATCTCTATATGCGGTAAATACCATGCACAGTGAAATGGCTTGTACTTAAAGGCAAATTCTCAATCTAAATAAAACAATGCTTGGCTTTTTTTTTTTCTTAAAGATAAGCAATAATTTATTTCTCTTTCATCTTCACAATTATCACATACTGCCCAGCTACAAGACCAATGCCACTACATAACACAGGAGAATTGCTCACCTACACTTTACTTGGACAAATACAATTACAATTTACAGATTAAATATACTGTAAAATATGCAGTTGGAAAAATGCCATTCTTATCTATATGATGGGATGTGGCATATGTTTTATGAACAGATTCAATCTAAGATGTAAAACTTTAAAACTTGTTAAGCCAAGGGTACAGTATAAAGCATTTTGGTTTGGTATTGTATTGTTACTGAAGTAGAAAAAGCAAAATTAGAGAAATAAATCCAGATCTTAAGTTACAGGATATGTGTTAGGTTAAGAAATTTTTTGCTTTACTTTTCTATTTTTTTTTTACAAATGAATAATATGAATATATTGCAGGATAAAGAAAGACTGCCAGATAAAGAAGGTACTGTTATATGAAAAACAAATGAAAAATACCAGGTCATTTTGCTTACAAAAAGATCAAACTATAAACAGTCACAAAATATATAAAAATGCCACATTGAACGAGGCAATTGTACTCTACCCAAACTGGTAGTATACTCTCTGTTAGAAGTTGTGTTCATACAGTAGTAACTGATAAAAAGGCATTGTGCACTCTTGTGCCATCTGGGGATTTAGCACCATGTGTCATCAGTTCTTGTATTGTCATCCAGTTGTCCAAGATTTTCTTGTTTCTCTTTTTCATCATCTTTTTGTGACTCAGTTCAATAATGTTGATTTCTTTTTTGCCCTCGCTGCCGCTCTGTGGACTTTCCTTGAGACACTCCAGCCTGCTCCTCATCATGAACTCCCGTCGCCTCCTCTGCTCCTTAGCGCGCACCAAGTGCTGCTTCCGCTCTTCTTTGCTCCAGTAGCGACCCATCTTCATCTCACTCATCGTGTCATCATCTGTCGTCATCCCGCTGCGCTCCTCTTTAATTTTTAAGGCACGTTCCTTCAGGATTCTGTCTCGAACTGGTCTCTTTGTGATGTACCTTGTCCCATCACTCCTTATTTTCACTTTCCATTCCATCTTGGGCTCCGCACACTTCTGCGAGTCTTTGCACACGCTCACCAGGCTGAGCTGGCTCTGGGCATACTCCACAGCAGACTTCTGCTGGATCAGTTGCATATAGCTTTGATAATGCTTTGCATGAGCAGGGATGTTCCCATACCTGTAAGAAGAACTGTGATATGGAGACAAATAGGGAATGTGCTCACTGCCTTGCCTTTCCTGGTCTGTGAATTTGCTGCTTTCTGATGCCAGCACGGCATTCTCAGCAGCACTGTTTTGCTCAGTGGATTTGGTTTTGGCTGAGGTTGTCTCCCTGTTGCTTTGTCCTGAGGATGACTGATTAGCAACAATTGTGGTCCTCAGGTTTTTCCTGTTGGTTATGCTGATCACCCTCTGGAGAGAGTTATCAGGGGATCGCTCCACAGTCAGCGGAGTGCTCCTGCAGCTTTCAGCAGTGTTGTAGGCACTGGAGCTGTCCTTGTCAGACTTCTCAGGGTGCTCCATGATGTCATCCAGTTTGCCTCTCGGTACATCTGTGCTGGTGTTATAATTCCTGAAACTTTCATCATGTAAAGCCCAAATGTCTCCATACTGATCTCTCACCTTTTGGAGCCGGTGAGCTTGCATAATATTCTGGCATTCGAGTTCAATGTTCCTCAGCTCCTCATTGAGTAGCTGCAGCTCATGCTCCACTCCATCTTGCTCTCTTCTGTTGCACTCTATCATGCTGCTTGAGTAATAAAGATCATACTCCCCATGGTTTCGAATCTTGCACTTCAGTTCCAACAGCTGCCGAAACCTTTCACATTCCTCCTCTGGGTTTCCTATGAAATCAGATTCAATGTATTCCCCAGACACAAAGCTTTCATTGCACTGGAGCTCAACACTGCCTAATGTATCCTGGCTGTGGCCCAGATCCCGTTTGCTCTGCAGTGTAGCACTGTTCTGCTCCTCGGTTGCATTTTCTTGCTCTGAGCTCTCATCATTTCGGAGACTTTCATCTGTAGGTCCCACCCCACTGTCCTTCTCATGATTGTTGGATGATGAGGTTGCAGTGTCTGTAGTGCCATCTTCCTCTTCATGTTTCTTTGGCTAAAAAAATGAGTAAACCAAAAGGATTATCAAATGCAGATCATATTATAGGAGAATATTTTCCAGCTCTGTTCTGTTTAAACAGCTGGGATCTGATTTAAGCTCAATTAAAACAGATCACTAAGCAGCAGTCCTACTGCTCATAGCTTTTATACATTCCTGAGAGTCATGCTGTGGTTTCCATACTAAGCAAAGTGAGTGAATAACAGTACTAGCTTCTAAAGTCCAGAAAGAAATATTACCCCCTCTAGCTAAGCCATCTCTTTGCACTGCTTAAAGATAATGATCACCAGATGGTGAGCTGGTTTTGATTCTGGATTATGGCCAGGAACTGGCGGAGCTGAAATCTTCTCAAACTTGAGAGAAAGCTTCGGTACTGGTATCACTTCAAACAAACAGAGCAAGCAGCCAATGAAGCAAAGACTAGTACATCCTAACACGGTGCAAAAACCTACTGTTTCTCTTTTTAAACAGTGAACTCTTATTTGCCCCATTACACCCTTCATGGCCTTCTGCACTTCTTGTGTTCAGTAGCCTTTTTCAGAAAAGCGTTCATTTCAGATTTTAGGATTTTACTCAGAAATACCTCAGTCCATTTCATCCCTGGAAACTCTTTTTGAAAACTCATTTATTTCCATTGTTAGAGTTTATGTTCCTTAAAAATAAAAACAGTCTTTCAATATTAAGTGCAGAACAACACTGAATGCTTTTCCATGGGTATAATGTCAAGCTTTTTGACTGCTGATTAGCACTCCACTCATTGTACCTCACCTATTTATATTCTCAACCTATTTCTATTCCATAGAATGTGAGATAATACCTCTCTGAAGAGACAGACACTTTATTTTTCAAACCAGATAAACAAAGAATCATGCAGAGTGCAATTTATATGACCAAGTACGTAACTACACACAGTACCAACCAAACACCATGTCTCTTTTAGGAGGTATAATTCCATAATTATGTATAATGATTGTAATAATCAGGAGAGAAAAAAGGCACAGTGCACCCAGTGGAAGGAAACAAAGAGGCCATTGTCATAATTCCCTTTTTATCTACTTTGACAAACAGTAAAACAGGATGAAAATGTGTCTCCTATGTCATCCCTTCTCCTCTCTTCATGGCCACCTCATGATCACATACCCTTCATCTGGTTTCAGTTCTTCAACCGTTACCAAAAAAAAAATGGCCTAGTGTCAGAAAAACAAAAATAACCTCCACCTCCAATTCAGTGTAAGAGTGGTATAAAGCAAATATTGAAAGAAACACACCACCAGGAGAATTCGGTGCCTGTGACAAACCAGTTGAAAATTTCTGAAAAATGCCTCAGGAGATTTAGGTTTAATTTAGTATCCTTGTAGTTCACCTCCTCCAGTGAGTGCTGCTACATATGCTATTCTGTTCCCTTCTCTTACCTGCTTTGGAGCTGCTGCAGCTTGTCTTGACCTCCTCTGCCCCCAAAGCTTTCAGCAGAGAAGTGACTCCAACCTGGGCAGCTTACACTTCACCCCAGCCACTGCAATGTGCAATCCGTATTTCTCACTGCTCTGGAAAATATTTAACTACCGACAGGAGGGAGAACAGCTCCACCAGACAACAGGACGGCAGTGCTGCAGAACAGTCAGGAATCTGATGCCTATTACAAATGCAGGGCTCCATTCACATGACCAAACCAGGATGGTAAGGATCTGCTATTTGACTCCAGGAGTGAGTGAAATAACACAATTTACATCCATATGACTAAAACTCCAAAGAGGGTGGTTTATGTGTTAGCACAGCTACACAGCTTACAGGACCAGAGCTTCATGATACTTCCTCTGATGTCTTTTGCATAGTACTACACCACCCAAAGCATATATTTGAGCACTTCTGAAAAAAACCCCACCACTTAATGAGGCTATTTGTATAGGTCTTTTCTGTTTGGAAAGAGACTTTACAGTTGAGGCCCATGCAATCAAAACTTTCAGAACTGGCAGCTCTTGTTTTCCACACCACTTTTATCAATAATTTAAGCTTTGCTTCTTCAATTTGATTTATACTGACTGAATATAATACACTGCCATCTACTTAAGTTATACTATCTGGAATTAACATGCACACACACAAGATGTAAACAAAGCAAAGCCCATCTTTTGAGTCAATCAAAAGACGCAATTCCACCCATCTTTTGGTAGAAATGAGATGAGTGGGACTGATCTGATGAAATATAGGTGTCTATAGTATGGGCATCTGAATGTCAGATAGTGACTGGATTCCCTCAGGAAAAAAACAAGTGCCTATACAATCAGATTCTTCTCAAACTAAAGCAGATATCCATATGACATTAAACTTTTCCCCAGTATGTGGATACTTACAACTAAGTCAATTAAGAAAACGGAAAGTAATACAGATATTTATTGCACTGCATGGTTTTGAGATATATTTTATTAAAAAATCCATTGCGACTCAAGCAAGGTAGCCCCTGGCATTTTTGTCCTGGACATTTCATGCTTGCCAGAGCTCCTAAACATGTGCAGACTGAGCAGTCTTTTACAGCATGAGATAATTTTAATTTTATTTTGAAAGATAACAAGCCTAATTCTATGTTACATCTCTTCTGAGAAACAGGAGAGAATCCACAATTTTCAGTGTGTTGCTTTTTCTGGTGTTATCTACTATCTATTTCAAACAAAGTGTTTCTTTTCAAACATACATTGACAATCTCTTCCACAATTACTTCTGTTTGAGATACCAAAGGGCTCCTTAGGCCTTATCTTTGCAGTGAGAACTCAGATAATGAAAAGGTAAACCCAGTGGTGCGTACAATCAAGCAATAAATGAACCTCAAAAGATTCTGCATTTCAGCTCCAGCAAGAATTCCTGCCTATAAAATGGCTAATCTTGCAGGAATTCAGGCACTGTTCTATTATTTTACAATTTATGATGTATATTGGGACTCAAAACCCAGACTGCTGCTAAAGTCTAAATGCAGCATGATTCAGATGAAGGCTCTAACAAACACAGCTGGGCTCTCTGGTCAGTCCCTGACAGTGAGAGGGAGACTGGTCACAGGGAGAGGAATCTCCAGTGGCAGGCTAACCATGAGGTACTCAAACCATGAGGGAAATCTGGAATTTATTTTAGCGGTTCACTAAAAGGGAAAATGCTCTTCTGCAAACAATGGTGGTCTTTTAAAACAGGCTTCTTTCAAAAAAAAGATTTTTCCCCAGATATTTTCTCTGTATTTCAGCTTTGAATGAACTAGAATAATTTTTTTATCCAATTCTTTCTTCTTGTTAATAGGTTCTGATATATTACACGATACCAATAAGAATTTCTGCATGGCAAATATATGATAGTCTTCTGAAAATTATCTCTGCTGCACAATGAACCATGATGTTGTAAAGGGAAAGGAACACAATGAGTTATAAAAAATGGAGAATTACATCTTTCCTTGAGGCTTTTTGGACTATTCTATACAGAGAAGATACAATTCTTGATTGAATTCTACAGAGTAGGTCAAAAACATACAGAAAAGACACGACTATCTACTTGACTCTTCTATTACAAACTGTACCAAATTTTTTTGTGACAGCTCACATTAAATGTTAAAATGGCATTCTGTGAAACAGACTTGTTTTTGGAAGGATGTTCTGATAGAGAGGGTATTCATTCCTGCAGCTCTCGAGATTCATGAGGGCAGATGATTATGAAGCCAGAGGAATAAATTTTTGTTCACAAAAATCAAGACTGGTCTCCATGGCCAACCGGAGAGCTTGAAGATACTCAGATTGGCCACTGGCAGCTGCAATGAGAGTGGTTTCATAGCTCCAATGGATGGTGTGATTCCCCTCAGGAAACTGCTGGATTTCCCAGCCTAACAAGGAGTAAAGAACCAGTTTTCTGACTTGACGAGTCACTACGTAGAGTCTAGAGAGACAGCAGCTGTCACAAATTACTGACGCCCCATTACACACCAAGCTGCATTTGCTTGATTCGATTACTCATCAGAAGGGCAAAGAAATGTCTGGCTGTCCTAGAATTACTTCAAGCAATGCAATGTCAGATACTGACAGATCACAAGTGACCACAATTTTTTTCCCAGTGTACTGTTCTTTACAGTAATATAAAATCTCAATACAGCAAAAAAAAATATGCTTGGCAAAAGATTCCAACAGGGAATAAACAATTTCAATGGATTCTGTGAAAGCACATCACAGAATACCACTGCTTACTCATTAACACCATCCACAACCCAAATTCAGTGAAAAAGCCAAAGCTTGACAAGAACTTCACAGTGGAAGGACACAATGGTAAAGTGATTTCAGAGGTCCCAACATGTGATGTGAGTGCCTAGTAGGAGTTTATAGATAGACTTGTTCAAGAATTTATCCCAGAACTGGGGGTTTGTGTGAAAATGTCACCATGCAAATGTAATTGTTTTGCAAAGAGCAAGTGGTTTTTCTGACGGGAAATATTTGGTTCCAAGATAAAATTTTGGTTAAAACAATAAACAAGATGCCATATGTCATCTGAAAGTAGCTAGCAGTGCAGCATTTAGCACATTTAACCTGGGAAACTGAGGCTTGGCTCACTGCCTGGAAAGGAGAGACACAACTAAAAGGCTGGTAAAAATCCTGTTGCAAGGCTCCCTTCCCCCTGACCCTGGAGTTATTCCGCTTTGTGGAAGTAATTAAATGCTTTTAAGATCAAATATTTGTAACCTGATCTATCATATTTCAGAGAATTGACTAAATTATTCTGTCAGTGTCTCTGTCCCAGTGAATATTTCACTGACATACAGGGAAGAGCTTTACTATGAGCTATCACCTACTCATTGACCCGATGTCAAGGCTGAAGGGGAGGTCAGGAGGAAACAGACTAAATGCAGATTCAGGCCCCACAGTGTGGACCAAGCATTGAGGCATTTAAAGTCAAAGAAGCTCCCTTGTTTCCAGAAAAGAGAAGGGTCTCATAGTCTTTCTCCCTCTCTTCAAAGAAAAATGCCACAGGATCTCTTTCTGAGCAATTCAGAATAGGGAAAAAAATTGTAAGACACAAAGTTCTGTGGGTGGAAAACCAGCTCCCCCCGCCAGTTGCATAAATCCAGAAGCCAGGAGGAGTTGAACTTTATTCCTTTGGCTCCACACAGGTGTGCATACTGGCAGATCATCGGATCCAGGAGTGGGTACTTACACCTTTCACAACAAGGTACATCTGAGAAGAGCCCCTGATGAAACTGTGTGGTGTGTTTGCCACAGTCACACAGCCTACAGAACATATGGGCAGGTAAAAGTCAGGGTAGTAGCAAGCTGAGACTATGCTAACAATAGCTTATTTGTCTCCATTAACAAAACAAATGCTGAGCTGTGCGCTGTGGTGTAAGAGAAACACTCACATTAACAAAACACCTGTTGTTTATTTAAACACATCTTCCATCTTGTTTTGCAAGCTTTGGTGCAAGGCTGGCTCATACACTGCATGCATACAACAAGAGGGGCACCTAGCTCAGCTCAGAGCTCTAGGTGCTACACTGATATTCACAGATTCACAGAATATTCTGATTGGAAAGCATCCCAAAAGGATCATCAAGTCCAACTCTAAAGTTAAATCCCCCATATGGGGGTTGAACACATGACCTTGGTGTTATTAGCACTGTTAAAAAATAAAAACTGACATGAAGTATAACATAATAAATCCCAAACACATCAGAATTAATGAAGGAAAGCAATACTATTCTGAAAGTTCAGAGAAAAGGAGAAATCTGCACTTACCACACCATCTTAAATTGTTTGTTAACTTGACATACTGGGCCTAAGCACATATTGTTCTCCTTTTCCTTACATACAGTGTGTCAGAGATCAAAGCATTTGGAGAGAGAACCATATCAAAGCCTTTGACTCCATTTTACAGCTCATTGTTTCGTTCTCTATTAATAAAAAAGTATACCTAGAAAAATTTCAAATGGTATGTTTAGTAGTGGTCCTACCTGCTCCACCTCATTGGCTGTGTACTGCATTGCTTCATTATGCTGCTCTTCCAACATTTCCAAGTTTAACTCCTCTAAGAATTCATTCCTTTCATCATCCAGCCACCCTTCCTCCAGCTGCAAAGAATACATTAGTATTTTATTTTATGTTAGCAAGGACACACGCTAAAACAGAGTAAACCCAAATGGCAATGCTTGACTAGCTCTTTTTACTCTAATGATTCTCTTCAGAAAGCCAGGCAGTAGGAGTTCACATCTCAAAAAAAAGAAAAGAAAAGAAAAAGGATAAAAAGATGGGATTCATGTATTTTATCCTTTCATAAAACAGTATGACTGATTTTCTCTCATAATGAAGGAGACTGCACAGCACAGACATTATTTCCTTTCAAAAGGTATGAAAGGCACAGCACATAATCCTGAAGCTGTCAAGTTCATTACTACTGAGAGACCCCTCACTGCAAGAATGGCAATGTTACTAATAGGGCCAGGAGGCAACTGGGCTCTTCCCTCTAACAACCTCCATTCCAGCCCTGCTGCCACCACCTCAATGGAAACCTTATGCTGCATTTCTGTCACTATCTTCCCATTGATCTTCCAGGTAAACAAATAAACAGAACAGGGTGATAGAAAGATGAGGTGATTTGAAGGGAGGTAATTTTACTTCTCCTGGTGTGTCTGGAAGCAGGGTTTATCTGTTTGCTTGGTTTTTTCTCCCCAAGTAAAATAGTACATTGACATTTGGTGAACACAGTGTTGCAAAAGGACAGGAGGGGATGCTATGTTTTCTGTCAAGTACATATCTCTCCTTGAACCTGTTTCACACCCTTCACATCTTTCAAAACTGATAAAACAGGCACCCTGGCCTAAAACGCTGTTCTTTCCATTTTGTTCATTATGGTTATGTGTGCACATGGCACGCATCCTTTGTACCTGCAATCCCTTGCCAGATGGCACACTGCATGAAAAAGCAAAACACTGGTCAGTGGCACTCTTGGCTATAATGACAGGACTGTAGTAGAAGGAAACACTTATTGTTTTGTCATTGATGAAGGAATCACAGGATGATGGTGACAAAAACACGCTAAAATGAAAAGCCTCAGCATAAGTCAACTACAAGAATACCCAGTACTCATATCCCAGGACAGCAAGAGAGATGTAGCACAGGCTAACACCTAGAGCAGAATTACCACTGCCTCAAAGCCAGGATATGTCTGGTCACAGATGTCAGTCAGAAACATTACACTAAACCAGTAGTAGTAGTAGTAGTAGTCGTAGTAGTAATTCAAAGCTACACAAAGAGTGACTGATGCTGTGTAGTACTTCTAATGGAATACTGGCAGAAAATCACTGTATCTTTAACCAACTCTGATGTGGTTTTGCCCATGTCAATGAATTCTTTCCTCTTATAAGGAAGCTTTTCGTTATTTCCCCTGGTTAAGCCAGCCACCTACAGTTTGGAATTAGGAGGAGGCTTTTTTCCTTGAAGACATATAATTTTTATGTTTCTCCTCAATGGGACTTTCAAATCATTCTGTGAAACTTGGTAATTTTGTTTACTTGTCTTGTTTGCTTTTTCCTCCCCAAGGAAAGCATGAGCACAGCCTTCCTCTACTGTAAAGGACAGTTTAATTTACCTCGCGTGAGAAAATTGCAGAGATTAACAAATTTGGAGGATGAAAGATGAATCTCACTTGGGCAAATCTGCTGATTTGATTGTGGCAGACCCAGTATATAACTAATGAGAACGTTTGTGCTCAGCAGTCACTCTTCAAGGCTGCAATAGTGCCATTACCATTTTCTATCTAGAAATGAAAGCCTGCTTAATCCTGTTGTTTTTTACCAAGTCAAAGCAACACAACTAGCAGAAATCAGTTGACAGCCTGATCTCTGACCTACTCTGGATTTTTCATCAGATTTGTATGAGTAGGTTCTTAAAACACATAAACTAAACAAAAAAATCCAGCACCAAAGGCCCAAACCTAAACCAAACCACACTTATTATTTGTAAGGAGTATTCATGTGGGAAGCTATATTGGTACATGTAAGTAACTCCTTATCTCACACTAATCTTATCATATTGACTCCTTATTTCATGTTGACCAGCCTAAACAAATACAGAGATGAACTTTCTCTGGTCATGTATTTTTTTATGAGTGGGTGAGTTTCTGCTCCCTAGTGAAAAGCAGAATTATAATGAAAAACAACCGGAATAATATTGAAAAATCTCTTTCACAATTTCAGCAATTGAGGGCTACAATTTTGCGGTATAAAGTGAGGCACACCTATTTTTGCTGTACTTTGACACTGGTTTTATAAGAATTGTTTAGCTTCCTGATAAATATAAAGGATATGAGTGCTGACATTGTGACTTTTGTAACTACAGTATTCAAGTAGGGATTCCAAGTGGCACGGAATTACACTTTATTTAATTTATATAGAATATGCAGCTAATGAAACCGAAAATATCAGAACAATAGCGTGAGAGACAAATGGCACCTTAAGGAACTCTGAATTATTGGCAGCTAGAACAGTGACAATATAATGCCCTGTTGCTTTGCAAAGGCCTACAAATAGAATATAAAGGGATGTAAAACCAGTGGTCTTCTACCACTCTACCTCTTCTTTATCTGACAATCAACCTAACATCTGTCCCCTGCAATGATATTAAAAATTCTTGGCATGGCAAGATTCTTGGTATTGGCATAATTTTATTTTTAAAACCATATAAATGTTTCTAAAAGTTTTTGAAAATGCACCTCCCAACATGCAGCCACATTTTTGTGAACAGGGTGCTGTTAAAACAATTAGATTTCCATTTGCTGAATGAGACTGTATAGAAAGTCCCATAATTGATACATACATGAATCATTTACATGCCTGTTTATAACCACATAGCATAAACAAAACCCTCCCTCACCAATGACAAGCTATTGCTTTGTGTAAGTTCATATAAATGATAAACTTCATATAAAAGATAAAATTGATAAATGTTAAGTATGGGAAATTTATCCCCTGAACAAACCAGAATCATCTAATGAGTAATGCATAGTTTTCAAGTTCTACTTCATATTTTCCTAATATTATATTGGTGCTGCCAGCTTTATTTATATACCTGCTCACTCTGCTGGAAAAGAACTTGTTTAGTTTGGGGAAAACATGCCCTAGCAACATCACATTATTTTCTTTGTTTGATAAAAAAGGGCGCAGCTTCGCAATTAACTGTTTGCTCCTTTTGTCAGTAACTTTGGCATTCCTATTTCTTGGCAGTCCATTACTTACAGTGACAGCAAATGCATGGTGTAACCCAGGCTCTGACTCAGTGCATCTGTTTAGTCTAACCTGCATCTCCGGCCTGGCGACCAGCAGCACAATTTTCCTGCATTCTTCGCTGGAGAGCAACGCCACTGCCTCTTCCCTATTCTGGACATCTTGGCCATTTATCTAGGAAACAAATGAAAGTGGCACATTAGTTTCTATTTCCACAAAGCAACACACAATAAAGGGCAGATATCAGCTCATTTGTGCTGAATGTATGGACAATGAAAATTGCGCAACGGGCTCATCTTCAGCCCCTCAGTGGTAACTGCCTTCACTCAATTATGCGCTTACTGTAAGAGCTGTATTGATCGTTGAAGGATGGTGGACATCAGAGGAAGCAGTTATGTTCATAAATGTCCAACCTGCGCCCTCGTAACATACATCTAGCAACACAATTAACCAGCCCCTGACAGGTGACGTTCATCTTTCTCCGTTCAGAGTAATGGAAGTGTCACTCTGAGATAATAGTGCTGGTGGAAGAAGACTGGTAATGCTACAGCTGAAATCAGTCACACTGAATGCTGGTAGAGAGCCAATTAGAGAGCTACAGTATTATCTCTCACCAGGCTATACTTTCAGGCCACTGCTTGTTGCTGCTCCATTTAATCATTTCATATTTGTGTGGACAGCTTAGTAGCTGGTACCACACAAAACATATGTATCCCCCTTACAAGAGGATAATCAAAATAAAAGTGGTTCTTCAATGAAACTCGTTTTTTCTTGCTACCTTTCTCCTATTCTATAACCCCATTAAAACAACAACATCCATAACTACATGGTAACAAACATAATTTTCATTGTCCAAAACTCATTTATAAAGGAATCAAATAGAAATCTTATTTCCCATATGAATTCAGTTTTGTCCAATTCACAGCACATTGTGGCTCATTGTAGCAACAAAACCTCCAAAATTCGGTCTATTTCAAAAAAAGTGAAACCAAAACTGGATGGTAGAAATACCTGAATATTTTTAGTGGAAAAAATCTTCTGATGGTTCAGTTACAAAGTAATAAAAACTTGTAGTTGAAAATCAAAGAGAAAGTTGCATTTTTGTACATATGTTTGGCCTGAAAGCCCTGATTCAAAAACATAGCTTTAATTCAGACCAAAGGAAATTCCTGATCACCTAACTGGCAGTGAGTGAAATGTCTGAAAGTCTTCTAAGCTTACCTGGTGGGATAGCTGTGGTCTGTGGGAGACCAGGTAACACAGAGCTGCCCTAAGCTGAAAAGCAGAGATGCACCCACAGAGAGGCTCATGAGCACATTTCCAGCCTGTGTAAAATATCCCCAGATGTGGTGGCTGCTCCAGTAACTCCTATCAGCTGAGTGACTGCTGGCCTTGGGGCCCAGAGGAGGCAGCTGGGCTGTCCCCACTCTACCTGAAGGTGGCCATCCCATCCCAGCTGCACTATGATGGGAAGGAGCAGGACTTCAGCCTGCCCCATGGACTGTGCTTAGTCTGCAGGTTCACAGCTAAAAATAGCAGAATTTTAGGCAACTACCACCAGGACTGCCTTCTTAAAACTTTCCTTTGACAATTGTAACATTTCATTTAAAGTACTCAGGCAGTTTTCAGATGCTTAGACTGTGAAGGTTGGTGGTTTCTGAGAATGAAAAGGGGGCAGTTACAGCCTCAAAAATGAGACGAAACCTGCTTTCATTTTGTGAGGAATACACATAACACAGCATTCCCCCCCTAGCCTTAGCTAATACCACCTGCCACCCACAGAAAATGCCCCTGTGCTCAAGGATCTGTATCTCTCCCAGCCTCAGTGTAATCCCCCCATAATGGCACCGTCACCTTCTATTTCTCTGAGCTATCTCATCAATAAGAGGAGATAGAGGGTCAATGTGTTTTCAGATATGAAAGTAAACCCCACATAACTCTCTGGGTGTTAACTTTAATGATAAAATTCATAGCTATATATCAGCACTGACATTAAAGTAATGCTCCAGTCCACAAGAGGATGGCAGAATTATCTATGTTTTCTCTCACCCCTGGAGTCTTTACTCAAAATTGAAATGAATTGAATTTCATTAGAAACTGGTGAACATTTGCCTGAACTGCCGTTGGCTGTCCACCCAGAAATTTTACAAAACAAAGAAAGGAGTGGAAAATGGACCTACTCTCTCTTTCCTTATTTTGACACACAGAGAGTAGGAACAGAAAGTTGTTTCTACTTGGTTGAATAAAAAAGGAGTATTTTTCTGCTTTTTGAAAGTTAAAAATACTGCAATTTCTCCAGTAGGTATGTCACATAAAGACATGGAAGGCAGTGCCCTAACTTTTCCTCTCCTACATGCAGCCCATGGAATGGTCCTTTCACCCCAAGTCCTGCCGAGGACGTCACTGCACTCACACCATGGCATCTGTGCTTTCTGGTGGAGAACATCATCCTGTGAATGTTTTCACAATCCCAGCAACACAGAGAAAAAAACAACAGGCCCCAAGTGAGCCCTGACATTAAAATCTAATTTATTATTTCTTCACTAGAAAATGGACCACTTTGGTAAACTTTGGTAAACTGTTGTTTCCCTAGACTCACAAAGCTGATTTAAGTTGTACCAGGATAACACATACAGGTTTCAGCAAAGATATTTCCTGCAGAAACGAAAGATTGGAAGGAAGGAAAAGACTGATTTGTGGAAACCTGAAAGCTCATCCGCTTAAATTAATGAAGGGCAATTATGGAACATGTTACAGAAAACCAACCTGTCATCACCAGAGTTTCTTCTGGGGCTTCAGTGAAAAAAGGCAAAAATACAAGGCAAAGCAACTTGGAACCGGAATTAAAATGCAACAACACAGCAAAAAATTTCCAGTCAGGTGATTTTTGGTAGCTCTTTCATGATTTTGCACTGTGGTGAAAAATGTACTACCCATTGCTGGTTGAAAATGGAAATCCACTGCCATTCTCGCTGTTCCACTCACTGTGCAGACACACTGCCCTGTGCAGCAGCCAGCCACCCACACCCACCTGTGCTGTAACACACAAACCTATCTTTGGGGTAGCTCTTTAAGCAAGTGGATCAACAGAAACAAAGGGAGGAAAAAAAGCCAAGGTGGTGGATTAGAAAAGAATTCAGAAGAGCAATATATTATTGGGGGAGGAAAGAAAATATTAACAAAAACTTAATGAATCCCCTCCTTAAGTACATTCAAGATCATCCTTCTCTAAACATCACATTCTTTGTGTGAAAACTCTTATTATCTATGCTTAGCATAAATGAGTTTTACCCAAATTTATGCAATTGGTGAATCATCAGCATGTCTCTGACACTTATATTTATCTCTGCAGGATCCTGTTTAGAATTTGACACTGAGATGAACACAGTGGAAATCAGATTTTCTAATAAATACAGGGGAAAAAAAAGACATGGGACGTAAGTGCATGAGCCAGAACGAGTTTGTCAGTCTCATTTTTCAGTACACGCACTCTAGCTCCCAGCTATTGTGTTAAAAAACAGACAGACATGGATTTTCTCATCGATCACAGCAACAAAGAGAACTATCTTCCCTCATTAACAGTCCACAGAGAAGATGGCACTGCATGTTTGTCTGAAGAAAGAGTTTAAGGAAGAGTCTATTGTCACATACTTGCAAAATGCGGTCTCCTTCACGGATCCGTCCATCTCTGGCAGCAATGCTGTTTGGATCAACCTGCACACGACAACAACCAGTAATTGAACATGAAAAGACTTTTATGGGAAATTATAACAGCTGCACAATTGCAAGAGTTGAAAAAGTACCATTTTTACACAGTGCAGAGGTAATCTGAAGTTTCCTTTAGAGTCACAGAAACAAAGTTTTTTAAATGATTGTATGAGCTTGTTTCACATAAAAGCCTCAAGACAGAAAGGCTTGGGAGTATATGATTTTCAAATTAATACTTTTCTATGCTGCTGTCAGGCATTAACCTTCAGCTGTCAGAGCATTAAAAATTAATGAGACACTTTCTCTGGAAGTTCACTATGGACTGAGAAGCTTTTGCAGCAGTTGATACCTCTAAACAAATAGGCCTGTCTTTGGGCACGATTCTTTTTCGTCCATGGAAACATTTACTATTAAATTATCATTTTAGTAATCTATCTGTTCACAAGGAAACATCAAAAAAACCCGAAGGATCCATATTGTATAGATCACTCACAGGTCCTGTAAATCATTCCTAGTCTGAACCAGTTAATTTTAAGTTAGTTTAACCTAAACAGATATTTAGGGCTCCAGTGATAGTTTATCAAAGACACTACAACTCATCCCTGAGCAATGACCTACTGTTTGTTGCAGGTAAATTCAATCTATCACCTTTTACTTCATGGTTATCTTAAATAATTTCTTTTGCCTTATCATGACATAAATTCTTTTTTCAAACCAAAAATTTGAGTGGAGCATTTAGTTCACAGGATACATCCTCTACATCTCTTAGATATTATTTTCTTCTTGTGCATTGTCATAGAAAAAAACCAATGAATCTGAAGTCCTTAATCAAGTGCAAATGATAATATCAATACATTCACTTTCAAATGTCTGAGAAAATTTTATCATGTAGAATAAACAGAACATTTCAGATATAATCCTGGAACGTATTAGGAGATTCCTGAACTTTATTTGCCCTCACAAGGTCAAACAGACTTTAACAGCACAGCTTATACAACTGGGGGAAGATATATTCTTAGGTAAAATTTACATTAATTCCTCATTCTTGTTCCAAGGCTGTGCTTTTCAGCTTATTTAACATTGCTACCAGCCTCTTTATGTGCAATCTTGCCTTCATCCCATTCACTGATACACAGGAGAATGCTGTCTTTTCTGATCCTCTCCATCCATAAGAATTTAGAGCCACTAAGAATTTAGAATCACAGAATCTCTCAAGTTGGAATGGACCCATAAGGATCCTATTCCAACAACCTGCTCCTCACAGGATTACCTCAAACAAAACTATATGACTAAAAGCTTTGTCTAGCTGCTCCTTTAATTCTGACAGGCTCGGTGCTGTGACCATACCCCTGGACAGCCTTGTTCCAGGAACAAGCCATCCCTTTAGTGAAGAACCTTTCTCTAACGTTGAAATTTGGTTTAACATGTCAAAAAAGTGACCAGTTGGGATCACAGTTCATGCAGAACAATCAGCAGTGACCTTGGACTCAGAGGAGTTCTGTTTTACCCAGAAAAAAAGCCCTCTTTGAATGAGTGGAAACTCAAAGGGAGATGGTGCTTTTGGAAGTCTTGTGGGCTGACCTTGTGAAACGCTAACAATCTGTGCTGGGTGCCACATTTTCTGAGTGGAGACAGTGAAAACCTGAGGATTCATCCCACCTCAGTATTTAGAGTTCTGTATTTTGGTTTTCCAACATATTAATATCCCAAGCTACTCTCTCCACCCACTTGTGGTATGTCTGTGTGTACCGTAACTGTAACAAACAGAAAAATAACACAATAATGATTGACCACTGTTAGGATTACTGAGGCTGTGGCAGAGGGAGAATGCAAGCAGGGTTGTGGAGAAGGCACTTTCCTCCTCAAAAGCTCTGCCTGATCTCCATCATAAGGGCACATTTCTTTCAACATTCAGACCATTCTCAGACTGCTTTATGCTTTACTAACTACAATGTTGGAGTTAAAAGCACTTGTACTAAAGAAGCCCACTAGTAATTATTACTCTGCTTGGGCAACATGATTTGAACTGATAATCTAAATGAATTGAGAGTGACATGAGCTGGTTGATGGCCAACACTTCTGCACTCCTGTCTAAGAGCACTTGCATGTTCATTCCCTTGCATGTGTAGCTCTCCATGAACCTCTCCCATGCTCCTCCCCAGTGTGGTGTCCTTACCTCACTGACATAGATTCCCGTGTCCTCCTCATCATCGGTTCTGTAGCAGACAGTCAGCCCCAGCTTCTCCTGGCTGCCAACACGGCACAGCTCCACCTCCTGCAAGAACATTTACAGCCTTGTGTGGTGGCTCTTGCCAAGGGTGGAAAAAACTGCACAGCACAAGGGAGCACCCAGCTGCTGAGATACTCGTGCTGTATGATCTACTCATCCTGCTCAATCTTGAGACACAATGTTATGGGTGGACCTTTAAGGGTGAAATTATTCCTTGAATTAAGAAGGAAATCCCAGGACAACGCAGGTTCAAGCTATACAAAAACCGTTTGGTAAGACATGCCAAACTTTGAGAAATATAGCTGTGCATTGATTTTGCAGGTCTTTGACTTTTGGGTAATAGAAGCTGACTTACAGTCAGACTTACAGAAGCTGACATAGTCCTTCTAGTCTCATCACACCAGCTGATTTATAGCATGTAAGACAGACTGGATACCATCAATCAATCCACCACACAAGTGCCACTCCCTTCTGACAGCAATCCAAGCCATAAAGCAGAAGTACAGGCTTCCATTAAAGGCATAATTTTTTCCCTGGCCAGTGTAGTGGTGCTTCATTGCAGAAGCTGTTAGATAACAGAAAGATGCTTCAAGGAATTTCCTGTGGAGCTAAACAGTCATGGCGTCTTCCTCAATTGTGAGATGATGCAGAAAACATATTTTTAGTGCCAGATGTCCCAGCAGTGGCATCTCATGAAAAGTGCAAGTTTTTGGGCAGATGGTAGAGTGATAACTACTACATACACCCATCTGAGTTAAGCGTCTTTAGGATTTCATAGAGGAACCATTCACAAAAATGCAAAGCTACACTTGGTTTGGTCATTGTGAAACAAATAATTGTAATAAAGCAGGATGAACCCAAAACCACAGAGTATTAACTTGGTTGCAAGTAGGAAACTTTAGCTGGTTTTGTATGTAAAGGGAGTCTTCAAGTCACATTTGGACCCTGACAGCTTCTGCTTCTGTGGCTATGCAATAAAAGGAGAGAGACCAACCTTTGCTTCAGTTCTCAGATACAGAGCTCTCTGTGATACAAAGCTTGTTCCACCCCCCATTCCCAGAAATGTCATACAGACTAATCCACAAACAGGCACAGGGTGCACAGCAGTGAGGACTCACTGTCCAGCAAGCTGTGGGGCCCAGGTGTCAAAATACCACAACTTACAGAAAAACCTGTACTTCACACACATGAGTGAGCCAACAAGCCTTGTGACGTTTTCACTTCAGCTGAACATCTTTCACAAAGTGCACTGCTATGGCTTGCTCCCCTGCTCCCTCACAAGGATTCAAATCTACACAGGCTCACTACCTGCACAAACCCTAGAAGCTTCTCCCTGGACATTGGACATTCAGCATCTTCATGAAAACAAAGAAAATGTGGAAAAAACTCATGAAGCCTGTAGTATTTAGTTTTTTGTAGATATGGCAGGATTTCTACATAGGGTGGTAAAGAGTGGAATTACTCTTCAGTACACATTACACATTGGGTTTGAAAGATGAAACACAGAAGCATGTTTTATTAGGGAAGGGAATTACAGTGACCTGATTTTGGCATTGGGAGCAAAAGGATGTGTACTGGAGGGAGGCCTATTCCAAACCCATAGTAATTGACACCTCCAGGGGGAAAGACCACTTGACTAGAACTGTAATATTAGGAAGAAATTACAGCAACAAAACGGCTTCAATTACAGCAACAAGGTATACTTTTAAGGAATAAAGAAGTTTGTGGTCCCTTGGAGGCCTATAAGGAAACCTAAATACACCATAAAGGACTGAAACTGGGACCTTTAAATCAAGGCAAATGGGGAGCTGTGCACAAGCTGAAATCCATTAACTTTCGTTGTCCTGCTGGCACAACCTCCCCAAGCTGAGGGTGGACAAGGGCCCCAAGGACTGCTCTGAACACAATTTCTTCAGACACGAATGACCTTGAAATTCTCATGGATGATTTGACTCAAAATGTTATTACAAAACCGTACCAACATTTCAGGCTGCAAACAAACTGAATTCTCTTAGTGTTTTGGCTCAATGGGCAGAAAAAATTAACCACTTAGGGCATGAAAGAGCAAAGGAAAATGAGGATGAGCCCAGAGGTGTCATCCTGTGTGTTTAAGAGATTTACCAAAACCACCTCAGGGAGCCATCTGATGACAAGTATCAGTGACTAACGTGCTCTGACTGAGCTGCAATAGCCCTGGCTGCACACACCACTTGAGCTACCGCAGTTTTCACTTCTCTGCCCAGTAACAGATCTAAGAGCTGAGGTTAGCACTCGGTAGTCTTGGACTATCTCTTTCCTAAATGACTATACAGGTGTAGTGTGGTGACTGCACATGGCTGTGGCTGCTTAGAAGCTGTAGATACCTACAGCTGAGATCCTGGTACTTAGTGTTAAAGTACCCAACAACCATTTCATGTTTTTCAGTCTAGATGCAGGTACATACTCAAGTAATATCTCGTTCAGCATGAGGGAGAAGGTGGGTAAGATCTGCTGCTTTGCACTGGAAGTCATTCCAGATAACTGCCTTTTGTCCATAGCACATCTATCTGCACTACTAACCTCATGGCATCTCTTTTTTTACAGGAAACAACACATCCTGGTCACAAGCAAACAAACCAGAGTTGAAAAATATTTTTGGAAAATTTAAAAACACTTTGCATGAAATAGTAAATCATCTCTCAGAGCAAAATGCCAAAAATCTGATCTCTAAGTCTGTGTAACAAGCACATATGAAACAACTTTGACAGAAGAGCAGCAAGTGAAACACTAGAGAACCTGGATTATCACAGTCAAATACATTTGACATAGTATTTTGCAACAGATGCTTTATGGTGTTCTGGGGTTTTTCTCCTCACAACTGGTCTTTAACAGAAGAAACAGTAAGTTTGGCAGCACTAATGAATTTGCAAGGACATAATTTCCTTCTCTGAAGTATTTTTTGATATATGCACACATTCATGCACATGCACACAGTTGCTTTCTCTTTGGCTTTTGTCTGTGTGCATGTAGGGACTGAACTCCCAGTCTTCAAATCACAGCGTTTTCAAAATCTATGAGAAATAATATCTGGACATTCATGAATAGTGCTGACAGACAGATGGTGGGAGGAGAGGGACTGAAGCTCAAGAAGAGCTCAGGAGATGAAGATGGTAGCCTTCCTCTCTTTTGGGCACACTCCGGGCAGCCACCTCTCAACACGAAGAGTACTTTGCTGTCATGTGACAGAAATCAATGCCTATTTGCTAAATTTTTGACTTGCTGCTTTTTTTCTCTGTGTGGCCAGAACAAAAATTCAGTGCATTTCCACAGTATAGACAATAATTTAAAGTGTTTTGCCATAAATTATTTGGTTAAAAGACATTATTTGGTTAAAAGACATTACAAAAGTACATTAAAGTCTGACATTTTAATAAATTAGTTACACTGAAAAAAAATCCTCATCTATCTGAGCTAGCGTCAGTCTTCTGAGGCATCAAACAGAAGTGCTAAGGGACTATATGGACTACACATGCCTTAAAATTAAGATTCATTCTGCAGTATCATCTTGATTCTGCACCTTTATGGGTGAGACCAACCTCCAGCTGAATTTTGGCTGCTTTTCACACTTTCTGTCAGGGTTTCTACATGAATTTTCTGTAAGTAAGATAATTTTTTCAGCTTCTTGTTAGTTTCTGTAAACTATGGAAACTAAGGAAAGATCAGTCTCATAAAAGTGTTTAGTAATTCCAACTCTGCAGTTCTTGTCTCATCACTTATCTTGCATCTCAGTGATCATTATCAGACAGGGCTTCAAACAGCCAAGCACCTGGCAGCATTCCCTAATAGCTTTCACTTTCTTGGTCTTTTCCTCCACATGACCTGAAGGATTTGCTTTTTCCAGGCTGCTAAATCACCAGTCATTTACATTGCTACTTTGTACAATATTTCATCTCCGTAATGCCACACACTCATCATCACTGGCAAGTAATTCTGCTCATGAAATAAAAATAATACAAACAGAACCTTAACTCTTCGTACAGGAACAGTTCAATCTAATGAAGCCCTAGGAGGGCTAACAGTGGAGCTACTAAACAGAAAAAATTCATCTCAAATTCAGAAGAGATGATAATGGTATTACCTGCTACATATAATCATGCGTTGCAAATGAGAGTGAATGTAAAACAGAGGGGTTTGTAACAAAACAAACAGCAGCAGCAGAATAAATCCTATTCTTTAGACTTCATTTTAGAGCACAGGTTATTTCACCTCGAATTTGTACTGTGCAGGAGGAGTTGTGAGTGTCATGTACAAATGATCAGGGTGTATACAATGGGTAGGATACACACTTTAAACAGACACTTAGTGTTTCAAACAGGTATCATGTTTCTCATTACCCTAATCATGCTTCCAACACTGAGCACAGCTTTTTATAGAGGTTATATCTTTAACGGTGACCAGAAGTAATTTGAAGAAACTCAGAAGACAGAGATGTAAATCTTTTTTTGTAGAAGTCATTGGTGGAAGTCATCAAAACATATTTCAACTATGATTTTTTTTCCCTGTGGACTACCTATCTCTGTTTAGATGAAGAGAGTCTGTGATGCCTCTGCTGTATATTTAACAAATTAATTTTATACTAAGGTAGGTATTTAGCTTTCTGGGTTGAGGTTGGTGTTAAATATTTAATTCTTTACTTGCATGTGCATGTGTCTATGCGTGCAAACTTATATATATGACTATATAGGCACATGCAGTGCTTATATATCTGTGTGTAAGTGCATGCCAGGCAGGTCAGTTACACTGCAGAGAATCTTTCCTGGCAATCATCTAGCAGTTAATTTAAAAGCATGATTACTATTCTTGAAAACCTAGTGATGGCATATGCATGTAATGAGAAAGTGAAAATGTCAGATCACCCCACAATTCACAGAATGAGACTAATGACATTTACAGCCATCTCTGGACTTCACTAACTTTTAATGACAAACCATATAGACTCTACCTATTTATTCGTAACAGCAAAAAAGAAATGGCAAAAGGAAACAAGAATTTTCAGTTTCTAGAAAGGCTCTTCTGTCATAAGATAGATCAGTCCAACACAAACCCCTTCTCTCGCTTTACCTCCATGGCAACTGAGGGTTTAGGGTGAGCTACTGTACAGAAACAGCTCGCAGGAGAGACTGTACAGAGGAAATGCCTATCACTGCAGCTTTCTTAAGTGTGCCAATAAAAAAAGATCAAAACCGCCTGGGATTCTGGGGCTTCCAGACAGAAGGCAAGCAATACTGCAGGCAAACAAAGGCATCCTGGACCTCAGAACTATCCTAACACCATCAAGAGTTATGCTTTCCTGTCAAAGGGATTTTCCAGGAAATACATTAATGTCTTTGTAACACAGGCTAATTGTAGGCTGTGTTCCAGAAGTATTCAGTGTGAAACAGAGTGCAATGAAACAGCCCTCCCCTTCACAGGTCACTGCAGGGTCCTATCACATTCTTTTCACAATGAATAAACTTGTATTTAAAAGCTTGCAGGGGATTTAATTTACAAACACTTGCCACTTTCACCAGAAAAAAAATGCTTCTATCAGAAAAGCAAAGCTCTTAACTGCTCTGGTATCTTCACCATGGAAGTTTACAAACACTGCAGGATTTTAGCACATTATAGATCAGTTTTAGAACCCATTCTATAAATGTCTATGGAGATTTGGTAGAGTTCAGGGTCTCACTTTTAAAATTACTGACATTCTCAAGTTGGGAAAATAACCTAAAGAAATAAATTATTTTTTCCTCTCTCTAATAGTCCCAGTATACTCTGTTATTCAGATGTCGCACAGCCCGGCACATCCACAATGTACTGGGGGCTATTTGGATGGAAATAGAAAAGCTATGGAGCAAGACAGAGCCAACCTAGATGTAAACAAGTTGGAACTGCTGGCAGCTGTGCTGTAACAAATAAAATTGCATTCCCTGGTGTCTTCTCACTTATCAATTTTGACAGAAGACTGTCCTGACTTCTCATAAACAGCATCAAAAAGGACAAATCACATTGGATGTCAGATTTGCCAGAATGGATTTGGTTGGTAGCTTACCACAAAGAAACAGAGGGTTATCTCCATTCCACATGGTGGGGAAAAACAATACTCAGTCCAAGGGGTGGGGGCTTTACCGTATGGGCTGTAGTCTCATATAATCCTCATTTTTTAAAGTCCGCTTTAGATTTAAGAATCTCTGACACAATATTTGTTTACATCAAAGCAGAAAGTGGAAATATCAGCAAGCATTTTTCAAATGCATAATCCAAACCCAAACACAATGTAGTATGAGAAATACTTAAAATAAAATCACTTTCCTACTGATTCCTGCTTTATAGCTACCCTTAGAGCCACATGCTGTTTTGTGTCCAGACAAAGAATGCTCTGGGATGGCAGGATGCTGTAAACAATGACACCAGTGTTAGAAAACAAAACAAAACAAAAGGAAAAAAAAAAAAAACAAAACCAAAACCCTACCACAAAACCCCAGAATTAATATACTGACATACAGGCACCTATTAATTAAATATTATTGTCCCACTGGGGGAGCAGAATTTGGCCCTGTAGCTGCTGAATCCTTTGATAATAAAAAAGCTCCAATGGATGTGGGAATTCACTCTCACCCTGCAGCTCTGGAGTGAAAATTTTTGGTGTGAATTACACTTCTGTGTGAAAAATCAAACAATGGAGAAACTTAAGGCATGGTAGGCTTGCCAGTGAGTATTCAGCAGTCTGATGTGTGATGATCAGTAACAGTCTGCTAGCCATGAGTGGGAGGAGGAAGACACCTCGGTGTCAGCTGAGACTCCCTGCGGGTGAGGACAGGGTGGATATCAGTCATGGAGCAGACGGGACAACTGGTTGGGCTGGATGAATAACGGAGCTGGACTACAAATATGAGAAGCAGTCAACTTCGGTCCTTGCTATTGGTCTTTCCCTCAATAGAAATGTGAATTTGCAAGGAGACAAGAGGAGGTTAAAGTATAATTAGCTAACTGATAATATGCAGTGAAGTGTTTCTTTTTCACTAATCTTAGATCCTATGCTGTCACTTTCTTCTCATTAAACAAAGTAGGTGGGAATAGCACAGACAAGCAGAAACTGAACCTTATGTTAAAATGAGATAAGCAGACTGGAGTAGTAACTATTCTATTGTGCAGTGTGTGTGAACATGCTAAACTGTCACATTGGTTTTTGCTCCTTGAGGGTAGGGAGAACAAACCCATCAAACTTAACGAGTTCAATTTCTTTTTCCTTTTGGGGCTTTCCAGAATTTGCCCCCACATTTGTTTTCCAATGGAAATGGCTCTGACATAAAATGCAATGGACCTCATCTTGGTTTTCAGGTAGAAATACAGTACTCCATGTCTGGCTAGAAGTCCATTAACTAATTGGAGGGCTGAAGTACATCTCCAGAAAGGGAAAGCTGGGAGAACTGCACTGGATTAGCCTTTTGAAGAGAATTCACCTACTCAGTTATTGTTGCTTCTGTCAGGTATCAAATGCAAGAGTCCAGAGAAGTCAGAACCAGACTCTTCTTTGAGGTGCACTGTGACAGCCACATGAGACAACAGACATCAGTTGCTACTCAGGAAATTCCAACTAGATATCTAAGGAAGTACTTCTTACTATGAGGGTAGTCAAAGACTGGAAGAGTTGTCCTGAGAAGCTGTAGACCATATACTGCAAAACATAACCAGCTATATCAGCTGTATAATCAACATCCATTTCTTTGCTCCTCTACAACAGGCTCACTGCAATTTCTGGACTTGCCTCAAATAGGGGTAATTGAAAGCCACTTGGAAAATTTAGTGGTAATGTCTACTGAAGGGAATGAGACAATATTAGCTCATGACATCAGCTAAAATCTTTGCAGTGATTTCTACATTTCTGTTTATCATTCGTTGTGTTGGAGATTAAGGTCTGGAAGGGATCCAAGACCTGCAAAAGTTCTATGTACTTGGAAACCAGTCTGCACACCTGAGACTGTCAGATATACAGTTTTCTGTCCATGAATGTTCTCTTTGATGCTTTGGAGTCTTCCAGGCGCTAATGGTATAAAACCATTCAAATCTGACACACTTCATTGGGTAGAAGAAAAGTACAAATTCTCGTAAGGCCAGGAACTTCAGGTCCCCAGATGATAGCTATTCCCCTTCCAAAACACTCATATACCTCAGCTGTTTCTTGTTCCCAATTCCCTTAAGTTTAATACAGAACCTCTTCATAGCTTACAGTTCTTTCTAAATTGTAGCAAGCACCTTTATCTAGACAACATACCTTGGATACACAAAGTCCAAAGATTTAAGTGGTGTCATAGCTGCAGTTCAGATTAGCTGAAAATCACTTGGAATAATGAGCTTTCACAATACAATAAATGAAATAATAAATTAAAACAATACAATACATTTCACCTAGTGCAGGTAAAATCATACTTTACATTTGCTGTATTTCAAAATGTTACTGCTGAGTACTTGGCTCTATAAACATCATTGTTACTGCTGCCTGCCTGCTTTGAGCCTGAAATGTGTCAGAAGATTTATCTGCCTCATCAGCACTTTCTAAACACCCAGGCAGCCAATCGAAATGGGGAGGCATAACAGATGTGCCAACATCTGCTGCAGCAAGCATTTATCTGGACAGTGGAACATATAGCTGTAGATTCAAACTCTTACCCAGTTAAAACTCCATGTGTTTGGACAGCCTAGATCTACAACTGTGTGAAGGCTATTTTGGGATATTAATTGAAATCCAGTTGCAAATGTAGCTTTTCAATTACGTTTGTGAGAATATATACCTTCCTGTAATTCAGTTTATGCCTTTCAGACACAGTAAAGGCAAAATACCATGAAAAAGCTAATTTTAAAGTTGAACTTAGAAATTCTGAGAAAGCACTATTAAAATTCCATCCCATCCATGCTCTTGTTTACATTGAAGCACACACATATTACAATATGTATAGTTAAAATATGCAAATTTTAATCACATACATGTGCCTATAAATCACATGAAGCAATAGGAAATTACTTTCAAAACACGTTTTGATTTTCCTGGCACCAAAATGAGGTCTATGGGCACCATATCCATGCTGAGTTTCAGCTGTTCAAACTTCTGTTGCACACGGAATGTCCTCTACCCCCAAACACATACTTTTGCAGATTGATAAAATCATGAGATGAAATACAAAGCAAATTCATCTTCTGCTTTTTGATGCACAATGCAGTTTCACCTGTATTCCTGCTCACCAAACCATGCCCTCTAGGAATGACTATCACATTCTCTTTGAAGAGATCCCTCATTAAATAAAAAAGCAAACTCCCAGAGAAAAGGCTTCTCCTGATTTTTTTTGATTTCTCCTCTGAAGACCCAGCATGCATAATACTGAAACCTTGTTTTAAGTCCAGTTTATTGTAAAAGGTTCCCTCCTGCTAAGGGGATTCAGCCCATGCTTCCTGTGCTCTTGGATTTCTTAGGATCTAAGCTTTAAAATAGCAACATTATAATAAACTGGTTAACATGATTTAGGCTACATTTAAAAGGACATGTAAAATAATTTATTCCCTCCCATCTTTTTTCTGTATAGCTAGATTTCATGCTTCCAAGACAGACTACATGAACATTCAAGTAGAAGGCATATGAAAAATAGCATTAATAAAACCCTTAGGAACATTTTGACTGTAAAGCATATATGGAAGTATGTGGGATAATAATGTAAGAACTGTCTAAACAAAGAATTTCTCCAAAACAGAAGATTTATAATCCACAGATTTCCATAAATATGAAAATATTGTCAGCACCTTTCTCTTCCTTCACTGACTGAAAAGCATATTCCATACATTGTAATGTTGCCCAGCAGTAACGTGTGGGTGAACTAAAGTCACTTTTCTTCATTTTTCTGGAAAAACATAAGCTCTAAAAACAAGTAAGAATTTTTATTAGCATCCAGGTGAAGTAAGGAGTAACCCTGTGCTTGCTTTATGAAATCATGAAATAGAATGAATATCACTGACTTGATATATTTTTCTCCTGTTTTAAAACACAATAAATGGTAATAACTTTGATAAATTTGTCCATGTCAGTTTTGTCTTTTTCTCCCCACTCTCTCATGATCCTCTGCAGTTGTGGACACAATTCAAATCCCTAAATTGGGATATTCATTACTGAGAGGAGGTGAGATGACAGCATCTTAATTCACTTTGAATGTCAGGATTTTGTGACGATATACAGCAACACACTCAAAATCAACACACAACTGTGGCAGAAATTACCCTGACATTGCCTTCTACCTAAATGACCCAATGACTAGCAAGGAAGAAGAGTGATTTAATGGCCAAAAGAGAGATACATTACAATTCAAGGCTTCTGGCTTTTACTGCCAGTTCTGCCACTGACTGACTTGGCAAGTCTCAATACAACTGTCCTTAGTTCACCTGCTTGTGAATTCATGTAGCAACACAGGACACCATAACACTGCAGAACCTCAGCAGAATGGTTTTGTTTAATTTATTTATACTTGAAAAATGACTTCAGTACTTAAAAGACAAATGAAAAACTGAAAGAAAAGGGCTGCTCCTTTTATCAATCTTTTGCTCATTTACAGTGTACAATTGGCCACAGTTAGGGAGAAATTCCATGTTTATTACTGTCTATGGGTAAATTATGCTGATGTAAATTCATGGGTATTTTAAAAATAAAAATGCCAGAAAATACATAAGCTTATGCTGTTTTATGCCAAATGCATGCTCAAACTGTCTTCTTTTAATTATTATCCAGAGTTACCAGTTATCCAGTAAAAGAAATAAAGCAAAAAAATATTCCAGTGCCACTTTCCCTTTTCAACTGTGACCTTTTCCATTTTTAGTCAATAGTTGCAGTCAGCTGGGTCACAGGCTGGGTGTTTGCCACTCAGAACTCTTTTGAGTTAAAAGGGAGAAATCACAAGGAAAGGTTTTAGAAGCACTGATCGTGATAGTGCTTCCTCAGGTCCAACTGAAACAACTCCAATAATCTATTTACTAATCCAGGAGAATTCCTTACGAGACAGCTTTAAAACACAGCCCATTTTTTCTCTTTATATTTGTATGATAGAACAGGTGGAATAGGGGCAAAAAAAAGGCCAATCACCCCAAGTCTCCACAAGCCAGACCCCCCTAAGGAACCAAGACCACATACCACAGGCACACACATACCTGTTCACTTCCTTCATGATACTTCTTATCAGCAGCTACTATATAATATTAAGAATTGCCACCAAAAAATCAGAATAATGGGGTCAGTAAATGTCTCTATACTGTGGGGCAATCATGCTAGGTAACTGCTGGGTCTGAATCAATGGTCAGAAAATAAACATAGTGTCCATGTCTCTCTCCTATGGTAACAAACTGAGAGAGTTGGGGTTGTTCAGCCTGGAAAAGAGAAAGCTCCAAGAAGAACTTAGAGCAGCCTTTCAGCACCTAAGGGGGGGCTACAAGAGAGCTGGAGAGGGACATTATAGATGGGCATGTCATGATAGGACAAAGGGTATGGGCTTTAAAATGAAAGAGTACAATTAGATTAGATATTTGGAACAAGTTCTTCACTGTGAGGGTGGGACAGCCAGAGAAGCTGAGGATGCTCCATCCCTGGTGGTGTTCAAGGCTGTGCTGGATGAGGCTTTGAACAACCTAGTCAAGAGGGAGGTGCCCCTGCCAATGGCAGGGCTGGAACTACATTATCTTTAAGGTCCCTACCAATCCAAACCATTCCACGATTCTATGATGAAGTCCCAAATTATCTAAGGCTGCTTTGAGCTGTCAGTTCAGTTCCTTCACCACAAGAGCAGCTCCATAAGGTAAGGTATGTGGTGAGAAGCATCTGCTTTTTCCACTGAAAATCTACAACACCACAGGTTTCTTCCTATTTCTCCTACCACACCAGTCAGATCCAATGACAATGAAAAGACACAACCTTGTCCACCATTTCAGATCTTCTAAACTAGAACACCCGTATCTCTACAAGGATCCATATTTCTTGAAGCCTTCTCTTTCAAATTATATCTGGTGGTTTTTGAATTCAAAAACTGCCTTTTATTTCCTAGAGGTGCATTTTGTGAATGATCTCCAATTTTAAGAAGTTCAGGTAAAATATAAAGACTGCAATCACAGTAGGAAATACAGTAAAAAAAGAAGCACAACCTGATAGCTAGCTTCATTTTGCAGAAACCCTCATCAAGCAACAAAACAAAAGAGCTTGACAGCAGCAATCAGCGGTGCTGGCAGTGTGTGCACACAAGCTGTTTCCATAAAAACCTGTTTGTTCAGGTGCTAGCAATTGAGGAGGAGTTCCAGTTGTGTTGCCACAAGCTCCTATAATGCTCACGCAGGGGTGTTTGCAGACTATCAGAGCTCTGGAGGGAGCTGTTACAGGCTATCAGCTCAGTAATCCGCATGTTAAAAAAGCCCTAAATATGTATTTACAAGATAGACAGACCTGTTTGTTGTATTGGTTAAGTAATCCATGTGTTGAAAAGGTCTTAAATAGGAATTCACCAGACAGGCAGGTCTCTCCTGGGCTATTACAGCAATGGTGGGCTGAATGTCACTGAGACCACTCTTCAGTGGCCCATGAGAACCTCAAGCTATAAATACTTATAGGTGTTCAAGTAACTTTATTCAGATAAACAGCCTCACTCAGCCTGCTAATCTGAAATTTCTCCTTCTTTATTTCTAAGGAAATGATGCCAATAAAAATCAACCACTTCCAAAGTGTAATGTCACAGAACTGCCAAATTTGAATTTGCTCCTGAAATACCTTCCCTCATCACAATGGGATGAGTATTACTGGAAGAGGAAACCAGTGTGTTACTGCTGCACTGTATCTACTACAATGCTCACATACAGTAGAAGAAACAAGGAGAGCAGGGTAAAATTTTCCCCTATGCAACTTTTAAGTGTCCAGTGAAAAGGCATCTACACCAAGACTTACTCATGGCCAATTCTGAAAGATTTCTAGGTTTTCTCTCCTCAAGGGCCATTTTTAGTTGTTTGTGAAAATGGCTGACAGCATCTGATCCAGAAATGGTCAGGTCAATAGGAAACCTTAGGAATTTCAGCAGGTTTGGATCAGAACAATAATAAACTTAACAGAATAATCTAATTTTAGAGTTAACAGATTTATGAGTGCAAATACTTATCAAAACATTTAAATGAATGGCTGTGCATAACCATAAATTAGCATTTGCATTCAATATTCATACACACACATTTATTTCCTTATTCTGATGGAAAAATCTGTCCCTTGGGTCTACAAATCAGAACATGATCTTAAGAGTAATAATTTTTGCCCTGAAGTATTAACCAACCCTCAGAGCACTATGCGTTGCTGTGCTTAGGAGAAGAATGGTGCAATAACGCAAATTGCAGATGAATATTCTAATTTCCAGAAGTCCTATTTTCTATAGCACAGCAAGAATCCACATAGCATGTGTGTAGTTTATAGCTCATACTCTAAGGGGGAAAAATCTCACATGGCTTTTTCTCAAAATACCATGTCTCTCGTGGCTGCTCTTTCCTCCAAGAACTCTTATTCTTTCATTGCCTGGACACAAAAGGCTCCATAAACCATGACCACAGAAAGATTTTACTTGCACATGATTCATGGGGCTGTCTGTATGTTTACTGACATGCACAAACTTTCTGTACTTTACAAAAAAGTAACATAAAGCTGCTCAATGGTTTCTAAGTGAAGAGCATCAGAATACCTTATAATTTCATTCAGGGTTAACTCTATCCTAAGCAACTTTTCAGAGGTACTGGTCTTAAAACTGTTCCAATCTATCAGGACTAGCATTGGCATGCATTGGAACTAAAGTCATCAGACACAGGTGGGCTAACACAATGGCTGCCACTCTCCCTTTTTCACTCTGAAATGTTTCCCTCCTGACATGATGGACTGTTGATATAATTTTCCAGGCTCCTGAAAGCTGAAACAATCACTTAAGCCTAAAAATGAAAATAATCAGAGCTGGAAAGTCTTTTAGGCAATTATTCTAGTTTCCTTTGTGCATCCACATTGACTAACATCCAACCTTCCTCCAAAAAACAACCCCTCAATGTTGACAGCAAATTTAAGTATAGTCTTCCTCATCTATGCAACAACAGATAATGCAACCCACTGCTATTCCTTCTCAAGGATGTCTGCTTTTGCTGTTTGGAAGAAGCATTCAGTTGGAAATGAGAATCTTTTCCTATCTGAGATATATGAAGTTTTAAAAGCTGTAATCCCCGAGCAGAAAGCAATCACCTCCCATTCTGCTTTTGCTCAAAATCTACTTCAGTACCTACATGGTATGAAGGTCTCTGCCCTTGGATAAGGATCTGTAGACTAAACAACACTACCAGCTTGTGCCTGCTTGTAACATCTTATTTTCTTGTCTTATTAGACGGAATGCATAGGACCAGACATCAGTGATACTTTCTTTTGACCAGCTCTATATTTACAACATTCTTTGTTGGTTATCTTTTTCCTACCTATTTTTTAACTAGCCCACCATTTAAATAACTCTGTTCCCTTAATTTCTGTGTTACTATTAATGTTCCAAAACAAGTATACAAAGTTTCTCTCTCCTGGATAGTAGGTTGAGAAATGTCATTAAGTAAGTGTGCACCCTTAGTTTACTTATTCCTCCCTAGCATCAGTAGCCTCTATTCTTCTTAGAAGGACAAATTTTAGAGCAATATTTAACACAGATTTACTGGGGACTGTGATGCTTTTAGTCATTTCACCTCATTGGTAGCAGCAAGTGTGATGCTAAACTCTAAACTCACTTGTCCAGCAGCAGAAAGCCACCCAGTCAGGCTGGGTGGCTTTGTCCTGAATATCTCTGGCTCTCGGTATCACTGAATATCTTTCAGTGATATTGATCACAAGCCCAATGGAGCACTTACAAATCAGTCCATTCCTGCTTCTTAAAAGTCCTCATGAGTATCTGGCTATGCAAGACTTGCAAATCTTTTGATGCCTTTCTGCCAACACTGACTGATGCAGGCTCTGCCTTCATCTTAGTATTTACCAGCAATTCAGATTTCTTTTAGGACAATTTTTGCAGTAGCAACATAAGGATGCTTAAATTGGCAAACAAGAATCCCCCAGCTTCCAGCCATTCCCCCAAATCTTCCCAGCCATTTGTTTAAAGTATGGTACAGTATGGAGCCTAATGAGCCTCCCTGGGAGTGCATCCTTCCAAGACAATTGGCTCATACTTGAGTTCATTGCATTGTGACAATCTGATACAGCCCACTGGGCTTTTCTAGCTTACAACTGGAGTAGAAGAGTCTTATAAGTGTCTAATCCTATCACTGGGGGTATAAGTCCATATCCCCAGTGCTGGCTATCATATATGATCCTCTTCTTGGTCTCTTATGGTGGTAACTCAGGTGCTTAAACACTAGCACATATTTGTAAGCAAGAACCAAAGTGATCAGAATTTTTCAGGACATTCCCTTTCTTGGAAAACATTTTTGTTTCCAGCACCCCATTTGCTAGTCATCTTATTTCCTGACTTCCTAATGTGGCTGCATATTTTGCATTTGTGTCTCAGAAGCGATGCATTCTTCATTTACAAACCATTTTTAGGAAATAATGAGGCGTTATTCTAGTTATTTTCTGCTCACTATCTTGTTTCAATTCCTTTCTGAAATCTCCAGGTTTGGTTTTTAATCCATTTAAAAGTTTTTGTGTTTGCCATGGAGACCTGTGAGCTACTTATCTCCATCTCTTTGTAAAGTGAGAAGGCTAATGTGCATTTTGGAAACAGAACAGTGCTCTTGACACCAGACAAGTTTTTTGCTGTTTGTGATTAGCTAAAGTTCAACCAGAAAGCTGTTACAAATTAAAAAACAATTATAAAATCAAGGAACACTGATAAAATCCTCCTTCTAAATACAGCACAGTAATAACAATAAACCTCTTTCCCCTAAACACAAGAGAAATCACTCAGTGTGAGATAGAGAACACTCTGTGGTTCTTCTATCCAGCCTGCAGACAGATGGGTGGCATGAGCAGGGCTTCTGCACCCTTTCTCCATGCTGCTTTCACCCTTAGATTGTGGATATGATGTGTTAAAAATCTAGAAACAAAGCAACACACTTTTGATACAGTATTAATGTAGGAAGTAATATAAAAGCTGGTCTTTAATCGGAGGCCTCCAGAGGAAAGTGAGGAAAAATGCCCACATCACATAGGGTGAAACAGTTTTGTAAGTTCAGCAAATTAGTGTATGGCCAAGAATCCCCAGTTAGAAGCACAGGTGATGAGGTAATTCCCCCACTTGGTTCAACCTCTTCTGGAGCCCCCTTCTTCTAGCTGTCTATAGGAAAGTGTCTTGGGAGGGTAGCTCATCCTTGGTTCCCAGAAAAAGCAAGATTAGGATAGGGTCTTTGGAATTTGTTTTGTCTTTCTGTCTATCAGGGTAGGGAAAATGCTGGAGTTAGCTAGGAACTATATAACTATACAGTAATAGTCTACAGAACTACAAATATATGAAGACTATATAAAAGGAAAAATTCTTTTTGCATCAGATGGACAGTGATAATTTTTGTTCATATTTTGTCAGCTTTTGTCTTCTCAAATGCTTGAGCATATTTTTCCTTCCCTGTTGCTGCTGCCACAGCAGAGCAACTTGTGGAGCTATGCTGGAAATTAGATCAGTCAGCAGCACTTCTAAAATTCTAATTAAAAAACCAAAAACTGGGTTAGTTCCCACATCTGTTTCACAGTAAGTAATACTGGAATAATTGAGGGGCCGGAATACATCAGGGCAAGTCCCTCTGCAGAGGAATGGAGTGGCCACAGCAGAGCACACCTAAGGCAATGCGTGGTAGAGACCATGACAGCCTTGGAGCACAGCCTCTACTCCACTCCCTGTCCTGATGCCCAGAACTGGCAACAGGAGCTGGGAAGTTCTTTTTGACTCTGAGACTCTTTTGTGACTCTGAGACTCCTTTTTGTGATGGAGATATATACCTCTGAGGACAATGCTCTCAGTTTTTCCAGATCCCTGGTTATGGCAAGAGAGATTAATAATGTCTTGCAAGGACATGAAATAGCAGATGATACAACCAGTGAGTAACCTAAACCATAATATTATCATATGGGCTTAAACTTTGGGAGTATCTTTCATGTTTCGAGCTCTGCTAATTAAAGGCTGAGAGATGTTCTTGTTCCTCCTAAAAACTTACATATTTAGTAGAAAACATTCTTCTCAAAGGAGTCTAGACAGTTTCTTTCCCATTTAAATTTCACATTAAATACATTAAATACTTTATTTCAGTCACTCAGTGAATGCCTTGGGCAACTGAATCACAGCTGACAGCAAATTAATGGCTATGATGTTGTGATTAGCAGAAAATACAGGCAACTGAGAACCTGCCCAAACATTTACTGCTGTCACAGTATTTACGCCAGCCATTATTAGGGATAAATAATGGCCACAGAGGACTTGATTCCACCAGGTAGATCCTTTAAAAATTGTCACTGATATCCTTATTAAATGGTGAAAATTATTTCTATTATACTATTTTAAAAAAATATTCTTTCTAGATGCTTACATTACTAATAATTTAAATACTACCAGAAAAAATAGTTTCGATTCCATTTCAGGAACAAGTATCATGAACAAACACACTTGACAGAGAAATTTAATATTATATTACACAGGGGGAGTCAAAATAGAATTTAGAGTCTGAGACTCTTACGCTGTGAGATACTACACCAAAATCCAACTGGGAAGAAATAATCATTTCACTTATCCATAGCAATGATTCCTTGAGGAGTGCAAATAAAAGTTTGCTTGTTCTGAAGAGATTCACTAAGTACATGTTATTTGATTTTTCAGATTCCCCTGTCTGCTAGAAGTGCAATGGGCTGAACTTGCAGTTGAGCATCTTAGATGCTAAAGACACAATAAAAGTGAACTCACTGCATATTTGCCAAGGCTTTCACCTTTAATTTAATTTCCAAATGCCATCCAGTTATATGAAACCTTTAAAAAGGTTTCTTAAGGTAGAGCAAACAGGAGAATAGGATGTTTTTAATCTTGTATTATAGATTTTTAATTATTTATAATAATTCTTATTTAAAACACATTAACTTGAACTTATGAAAAGACTCAGCACTATTTAATAATAAAAAGAACCATCTGCTTCTTATGCCTGTTCCTATAAATATTTTGTTACTAGATGACAGTGGAAAACATGAAAAGCTAATGACTGACTGACAAGTAGATTATTTAGATATTGAAATGAAAATCTAATGAAGAGCAACTTCACTAATCACATGTTATCATTTTAGGAAGCTTCACATAATGATTTTCCAGTGACTCAAAAACACATCCACCCTTGTCACCAGACAGTGCAATATATTAGCAGCAAATAGAGATTTGTGGTACAGAGCACAGTCTCTTATAATTGCAATACTTACAATGTCAAATATCAAAGAGCAAATAATAAAAATGATATTCATTGTCCAGTTTGAAGCATGATCTTACAAACACTGAAACACATACCCAAATATCTAGAAGACTGATTTCTAAGGCATGAAATACAAGGACAATTGATTCTTAAAATTAGAGACAGGAGGGGGAAAGCAATTAAGCTTCCAGTAACAATTTGTAATTGTGGAAAGGTCTGCTTTAAAGTGTTAAATCTACTAAAGAGAAGCATTTGAGTTTCAGTCTCCACTGCACAAAGACAGAACACGTTTAACAAGCCTCCTAGACTTATATGTAGTCACCCACTGCAGAATTCTGCTTTCAAATTTCACATCTTTAGCCTAACCCCAGTAAATCCTGTGACATCACACAGGTATAACACAAAACTGCCTTTTGTGGTGATTTTTAAGAAGTATTCCCACTCTTCTTTTTCTCAGAGGAGCCTGCTATCAGCTGTGTAAATGCCATATCTGTAATAACAGAAAGAGAGGGTGAAGTGTGCCCATGATCTTACCTCATACTCAAAGTCCTCTGCTCTATCTGCATCAGCAGGCAGGCTGGAAAGATACTCATTACCTTCATAAAATTCATGCTCCACTGGGTGAAGAGAATGGCAGCTATGTGGAACAAAGCAGTACAATAACATTAGATGAGACAATATGTTTTTTCTTTTAATTAAAAGGTGATAATCCCACCTCACCCCCCTCCACTGTCACTCCCTGCCCCTGCTGCCAACCCAGCCTCACTTCACAGTTTTCTCATCTCAGGAATGCTACTCTGAATGGCCTGACAGAGAGGAACAGTACCAAGCAGCACAGGCTGTTTTCCTTGCAAAAGCTCTGCTCTGGCGAGTTAATTTTGCTGGGTTCATCTTTAGGCAGATTTACACAGGGTAATTTCTTAAAAGGGTCTGGTTTGGGCCAAGCTGCTTCATTGTGACATTTTTGGATTCCTTACACTCATAAAGGTACATAACTCCAGATTCAGGTGCTACGTCATGGCTGGGGGCAGCTCACTAATTATCTGATCACAGCCTTGAACAATCTACAGGCCATATCAGGCTCACAAACTGCTCAGGAATTTATGCAAAATAACTTGTATTACCCTCTTGTGTTAAAGCAGTAACAACATGGTGAAGTGCACTTGAGCAACTGCACAGTTACAAATGTCAATAAACTGCACTCTTAAGTGGGCTTGGAGCAAAAAGAATGAGGTCTTTACAACATCTTTAGACCCAAGGCTGGATGCCAACCATGTAGTATCCAGTGTGGACCTATCTTAGCAGAAGTTGAAAACTCTTCCCCATGCTGCGGGCACAGGAACTTCAATCACATAGCCCAGAGTTTAGAAATACCCAGTAAAAACTCAGAAATATGTGTCCTGTTCCTTGCTGTGCAGCAGTCAGCAGCAAGCCCCATCCATCTAACCCAGAATGTCTAAAAATGGACCCGCATCAAAGTCAAAAGTGTCATGTTCTGCATTAGCATCAATTCTGCAGACACACACAACATGCCAGCTAATCAGTGAAAAAGCTCGAGGACTATAATAGTTTTGCAGGCTACAGAGGGTCTGTAGGGTCATCTGGGGTCACGCATGATATGATGTTATTTATGAGGTAGAGTCAAAAGAGGAAGAACCCTACAACCTGCTTATGTATAAGCACTACCTGCTGGTGTTGGCATCCAATTCAGTTCCAAAGAGAGACAATTTAATCCCTATATTTTGTCATGTGACAGATGAAATGGTACTTTTCAATGTCTATATCTTTGGAATTGTTTTGCTTTTGATAAAGAGATCTTTATATTAAATCACTTGTTTCCTTGATTTTTTTTTTTTGGAAGAACAGAAAACAAGACAAGCTCTTTCTAGGTCTGAAGAAGCCTTTTTGGTACTTTGGAACACAGAAGTGTTTTTCTTCTTGGCTAGGGCTTAGCTTTGGATGAACAGATACATAAACACAAAGTAAACATGTCTGAGATTCCTTCCTTTAGCCCTAATCTACAAGCAGAATTTAGGAAAGCTGTCACTGAAGCCTGAATGGGATAGTGGTTATCAGCAACATTTATTTATTTAAAGGGTTCCTGAGACTTTTTCAGGAGAAGGCTGGAAGACCATCACTGCAATGTCTCAATCCCACAGGTGAACAGCAGGAAAAGACAAAACATACCTATCTGAAAGTAGAAAAGGGCAGATATCAGGAACTGGTGGTGTGGAAGGCCTTAGCTTGGCCAGAGCCATAATGTGCTCAAAAGTGATGTCAGTCTGAGTGCTGGCATCCATGAGCCGAACATCCTGAGAGCCGCTGTGAGCTTTGGTAGCCGGGGCTCGTCGCAAAACCTGAACCACAATGGGCTCCTTGGCATTGCGGAAAGCTTCCACTGCTTCTTCGTGAGTGGCCTTAGAGAGGTCCTTCCCATTGACCTGGAGAAAAACAGAATACAGCAAAGGTGAGAGAAAACACAGCAAAAAAACATGGGTGTAAAATATAGGGGGATTAATTATTTGTGCAGTACTTCAAGCCACCTGATGACATTGATGAGCATATTTCGGTATCCATGCAAGAGGGAATATACAGCTGGGAGAAGAAATAAGTTCTTTAATCTTTGCCAGAAATTAGAAATGGTTTGAACTCTTCCATAACTGTCCCACCCACTGGAATCCAAACACAGCAAATAAACGACAATATTTAGAAAGTGATTTAAATTATTTCTCTTACCCTGTATTATTAACTTTGTAAAATACAGCTAAAATAGAAGGGTGCCTTTAATTTTGATTTTCAGCATTTTCTGTGGCATGCAATTGTTTTAAAGCATTTATGGCATGGCACTGTTATTAATGCAGATGTCAATAAACATGTCTCTGATATCTAAAAAGAAACAAGGCCAATTTTCAATGTTTTGTCACTTATCTGCTATGCCTATTATACAACCATTAAGACCACAGATAGGAAGATTGGACTAGCACAGTCAGCTGCTGCTCTTTCAAGGAAAGAGAACCAACTCAATAAATAATTTGCTATGAACAGACAAATAATCAACCAGAGAAAATTACATTGCAAATGTAGCATAGCTTGGCAAAACTAAAAGGCTGTGCCAAGGTTTCCCTCTGCTACAGGCAAAGTAGCAAATTCTTCCTGGTCTAAATGAGGCCTTAGGGTATTAAAAAATATAACCACAAGTTTTGATTACGCTAAATTTATATGAATTCAGGTGCTTGGGGCAAGATTTGTAAGCATCATCCCACTGCAAAATGTGAAGGCTGATTGGTCAATGGCAGTCAGTAGCTAAGCCCTTGGACACAAGGCTGTGCAACATCCTTACACAGAAAATACTATTCCGCTGTTTCCAGAGCAGTGGGACCACTGTTGACTGCTACACAGGACCTAACTGTTGTGAGCTACTGTGGAAATAAGATGATCCTGTGCTGGGGTAGAAAGGTAGGGGTTTCTAGTAAGAAAGGTAAAAAATGTAAGAAATTTCTAGTAAGAAATCTCTAGTAAGAAATCTGAAGGTACCAAAACCTGATTAAAATTTATATTCCTGGAAAAACTTCTACACTGCTGGCAAATCAGAAATAGGAGTCTGTTGCAAGGTCATGCTCAAATTATCTTCTTTGTATAGACAATGAGTCACAAAACTTCATAAAACTTAATGAACTAAGTCTAAACCCTCCCCAGAAATGGGACAGACCCCATAAATCACTTTTCCTCAGTGTTTGCAAATAGTGGTTGAAATGAAAAATTTTTTGACACATCACTCCTTCAAGAAATTCTTGGAAATTTCTTGTCAAAAAGGACAAAAGCAAACAGGAACAATGTCAGCAAACTCAAAAGAGCTTCAGTAACTCAGCAACCTTCAGTAACATTTTGAAGCAACTTGTGCAACCATAGTCCTATCATATTTATGTGCATGGCTAGGATACTGCTGACCATCAATTTCATGTACATATAAATTCAATCATTTCTAGAGTATATGCACAAGTACAAGGTAGCGTCATCTTTCCTCTGACTTAACTTCCAAAGAATCAGCAATTTCACACCCATGTCACTCACTGTGATGTAGCCACCAATGTAAAGGTCAGCTGATCTTTCTAGCTAGACCTGATGCTGTATGCAGTGATGAAAAGCCTGCAAATTTTGAACACATTTCTATTAATATAAAAGCTCAACACTCCTTATGCTGAATGCCTGGGACACTCAGAAGTACCACACCACTGTGGCCTAGACTGTGACCAGGTAATTCAAAAGGCAGCTAGGTTGGTCACCTAAGTTCAGTGCATATCTGTGGTTGTGGTCTGTCTGATAACTCAAGCAAAAAAAAAAAAAAATCATTTAAATTTTCATCCATAAAATTATAACTAATTCTAATCTAATTTACACTGAAAAATATCAGTTGTCTCTCAGAGGAAGAGCCAGAGCAGTCAAAGAACAAATTAAGTTAGAAGAAAACCAAAGAAATTTCCCCAAGGAGAGAGCTTCTGCACACCCTCTCTGATAACAAATCACATTGCCAGGGTGTTCAGACTCAGCACCACCATCTAATGGAGGCAGTTAGAGATAAAGCTTCAACCCTGGCTCTTCTAGCCACTCTTCAATTCCAGTCTCTGCTTCTTTCTTGTTTCTCACTCAGATCCTATCAAGGACACAGTTTTTCAGTTTCTGTGATTTTTGTAACAAGAGTGGCCTGCAGGCTGTCTGAGGGACTCTCATTCCCAAGACCCTAAGAATCCTGGCTCCCCAGTCCCTTTCGATACTTTTTAAGTTTCAGATAACTGTATGGTGTTTCTGCTAAAAGTAAATGCTTGGGAATAAATACCACACAGAAATGTATCCATTTTTTTCCTCTATTCACGTATAAAACACACAATCCTTCTGTATCCCGGCTGTACCACATGGACTTTGGCACAAGATAACCATTTTATCACAGATCCACATCAACAAATCTAAAAGATGTTTGGATAGCATACAAGACACTTTTTTTTTTTAAACCAGAAGCTCTGTCTATTCACATCAGTCAACACTTATCACTTATTCTGAGGAAATACACATAAATTCACAATAATGTAATTTAATGCAAATTTTATTTCTGAAGAATAATAATATTTTAAAATCACATGAATGTGAAAACTCACAAAAGATACACATTTTAATTTATCCTGGGAACCTATGGCTGACCTCTATTTTCATTTAAATACCTATTTAATTTGATGACTTTAAGTGCATTCTCTCCTTTATTTGGTTTCTTAAGAAATACAAGCACATTGGACCCAATACCTGTTTAAATTGTCACTTGAAGTTCATCAACACACTTTGTCGTTCTGCATAAAGGTCACATAATTTACAAATGCTTTCTTGCTCAGAAGAAAATCTATAGCTGAATTACTCTGTGTTGGCAGCTGTCCTGCCCACTTGCGGCTGAGAAGAGAGGATATTTTAAAAATCTAAAGTCAGTACTACAGATGGAGTTGGAAGCACTTTTCCTGCAGGTTCTTTAAGGATGTTCTTCCTCCTGCATTATCCCCCAACTTAACACTCATATAGTTACCCTGGGAGTCAAAGACAGCTGAGCACTTATTTACAGCAAGCCATTTACAGGTTCTTAGTGGATGATTAAATAAATTCCTTGCCTCTGAAAGGTTACTTTCAGTGGAATCCAGGGTACTATTTCAAGTGGATAGAGAAATCAGTCACTTTTAACAGTCAACACAAAGACAAGGGAATACATTTGTTGTAGCAGATGGGCTAATTAATCCACAAGCTAGTTGTGAATGTTAAGTAAAGAATATATCTTTTCTCATGTAAACCATCCTCCGGCCCTCTTTGATTAAGCTTTTGTTTAATGAAAGCTCTCTCCCCCTGTCTCTGGCTATTGGACACAGTGCAAAGTCTGGGCCACTTGTCAACATCTCCCCCAGAGTGACTAGTGGCCGGTGCCTGGATCCTTGCCATCCCCTTTGGATTCTTGCTCTGAACCCAGCCACATGCAAAACTTCATCAGCATCAGAAAATAAACAAGGAAATGGGTTTTGTCTTTCATGCAAACATCAACTGACATTGGCCCACTGCCACTTCTAATGCCAGCCCAGTGTACACAGGCTTTTTCCCACTCAGAGAGGTGGGCAGCAGAGAAGCAAGGACAGGACCAAATAACAAAACAGTGGACTATAAAATTTGTAGAGAAATGGTTGTTAAGTTATCTTCATGTTACAAGTTCTAAAGAAAAGGTGAAGAAAAATCAGTCCTTCAATGAAGACTGCTTTCAGGATTTAAGTGCCTGTGACTGAAAATTTAAACTGCCTTGTCTGTCTTCTAACACTTTTCTGCTCTTGATCATTTAATGCTGGGCAGACTTTTTGAAACAAAAGAGCCAGAAATGTTGGTGTTTCCTGTAGTCTTTACTTTTTTCCTATTAAGAGGAAAATAGCAGAAAAAAAGGAAAAAAAGGGCAAAAGTATGTATAGTCATGTGAATGCAATCATCACAAAAGGTGTTGCATTAGCAGCTCATGAGATAACCTCCTATGCTCAGCAAATATCTGGCATATGCAAGTTTAAATTTAAGATCAGCTCTGCTGAAGTAAAATCCTTTGAGACGCTTCATTTATTCAGTAAAGGCAATGGGAAGAATAACTGAAGTGTTCTGCAAGAGCAGAGATGTCTAGACACACAGCTTTCCTAGCTAAATGACAGAGATGCTGTCTGACACGATGATGGAGTTCACACAAGGCTCACTGTCCTAGGAGATTTCAACACCCATGCAGAAGATGCCCCTGACCTGACAGGTGCTAAATCTGCTCTCATCACAGCAGTCTCCTCACCTTCAGTCTCTCACCCTAAATACACCCAGGCTACCATTCCCTGGGCGCATCCTTGGACAGCAGACTGGCACAAAGATCAAACACTATCCCTAAGTTTGACCAGTCCATCTTTAGGACAGGAATTTGAGCCTGTCCTAACTGCCTAACTGCCTAACTGCCAACTTTGAGCCCTTCCTAACTGCAGGCAACAGGGAAAAAAGAACAAAACCATCTCAGCTTCATCCCAGATGTACAGCTTTTGGCATACAGAAACTCTAGAAAACTTCTACTGCTGAGGGCCAGCAGCTGTGAGGCTCCCTGGGCAGGACAGGCTGGCACTACACATGTGACACAGTGCCAACCTGCCAGTTGCTGCCAGAGACACACACGCTGGAGAGGACACTGTGAGTCTTCTGCTAACACACATGTGATAGCTCATCTACAGAAATGGCATTTGACACACTGACATTTTAGGTTACACTTTAGTACTAAACCACATTTCTTCAGCAAGTTAATCTGAAAGATAGCAAATTCAGACATTATCCACTACCACTAGCTCAGTCAGGGTTCATGCAAGTTCAGTAAAGGGACAACTTTTATTATGCTGGTTAATGACATTTTCTCTTCCTTGGCCAGATGAGTTAAGCGATTCTTGTTCCAATTTGATCCTTTGCTGCCCTGACTGTGAAATCTTGTCATCCTTCCTAAAAGCTACACAAGCTGCTGAACATGCAAGCTCTGGCTGCTTCCCTCAAGCTGAACCATGGGCTTATAACAAAAATTACATCTCTATTACTTGTAGAGCTGAAGTTTGTGCTGTTTGATAGCTGGTTTGCGTAGCTGGTTCAACAATACTGGATAGGCCCAGGCAACACCCAGTACTGCAGGCTTCTGATCATCTCTGTGTGTAAGCAGCACACCACTTATATTTCCCAGTAATTAGCAGAAATCTACTGTGGCTGAAAAGCTTATGGGTAAGTCTTTATCTGAGCAAGACAAAATAAAGGTTACAAAAACTGGAAATACATAAAAATATACCTATTGCCACTCTGTAAAATTTCCTCTCAGAGGGAGACAACCCAGTGACTTCTTGGCAATTTTGATCATTTAAACAGCAGTCACCAGAAAAAAAGCACCCTCCTTTCAACTGACCTCAAGATGATGCTTCATTTTGTCAGAGCTGCTCACTGAGACCAGTGCATCTGTGGGCAGGTCTGACAGCTAGAATTTCTCTCTATGAAGGACATGACATATTTCAGAAAGACCCCAGCAAAAAAGCTGGACACTGCCTCAAAGTATTGCCTAACAAGATGTCCTAGGGAATTCAGAAGATTTTTAAACTGGAATGGAAAAAATGTCCCAGGCAGATGTACAGAGGATGGACAAATAGTTCTCATCACATCTAGAGTTAATACAGCAAACTAATGAGCAAGGTAACTAATATCTAGTGCTTGTGAAACTTTGGTTCTCTGACAAATAGAGAACCTATTTTCATCATGATTTTGCCTTCTCTACCCAGACACCTCTAAATAAAAGAAAATCCCTGCTAGAATCATCTCCCAAAATTATGTGCAGAATCATGCTCCATGTTATAAAAAAAAACATTCAAGTCTGTTGTAAGCAAAGCAATCACTGAAGATCCCTCTAACTTTGGGAGGAGGTTTGGGGTTTTAAATCCCAAATGTATTGACTGCCTAATTGCATTTATGGTATTGAGTATAGGAAATGGATTGTGTTTTAGATGCATGCCTATAGCTTGCTTCTAGCTGGCTGCTGAGGTACAGTGGTCATTCACTACAAATGCCTGCAAGCATTTCAATCTCCTTAACACTGTAAGGGGCATTTTCATCCCCAGACTCTTTGTGGTTCTGGGCCCTCATCTTGGGACATCTCTTAAGAACCACTTGGATGCTAGAATTCACATTCCCAGGATAACTATCACTGCTCCAACAAGTTTGAAATCATTACTCAGCAGCTTTAATTTGTAGCCAAAATGCAAACTTAATTTCTGCGCTTCATAACATGAGGCTTGGCAGTTGGTGTAACCAGAGAATATTTCCTCCAAATCATCACTGTGTTTTAGAGCAATGCACATCTCACAAAGACCCTTTCAAGTCCTTTAATGCTGATGTCCAGCAACATCAGAACAGCTCAGAAAGTACAGTAAGAGCTCAGAAAATATTCACTTAAGTTTTGAAAGAGAGAACATACAATTATCTGCAATTCTCTTGGTTTGTGTTAACTGCATTTGCCTTGTGAGGGAAATGAAATCACCAAATTCAATTCAAGAATTACTGCTCTAGTTTCAGAGTGAGCTGCCTGGAGACAACTGCTGGTAGACATCTGTGATCAGCTGCTGTGGTCTTCTTCCAACTCCCTTAATCTGCCCAGCAGAGCTGTGATTACTTGTAATCACCATCTTTCCTGCATAACCTTCCAGCTTGTTTTTCCAGCCTCAGTCCTCCCTCCCTTGCTTTGCTGCCTCTGTTCTCTCTCTCTCAGGCTATCGTCTCTTCTCACTCTGCCTTTTTCTTTCAGTGCTGGCTCTTCTTTACTCCCTACAACTCTCACGCCTGCTGATTCCAGAACCTTCCAACTTTCCTTTCCTGAACTCTCCTCTACAAAGACCTCCCACTGCCCTCTGACTGAACCTGTCCCCTCCCCGCAGGCTGGGAACGCTGGCACTTGTCATCCTCCCCGGGTGACAGCTGGAGAGCTGAACACTCATGAGGTCTGCCTCCACCAGCACCTCCTGGTACCAACAGGAATGCTCAGCTAACCCAGATGGTAATGTTGCAAGGCTGGGGTATATTTGCTATGCAAATTGCTTTTAATATTGACAAACAGTTTTTCTGATGATATTAAGATTCTGCCTGAGGGCAATAAAGACTAAACTAGCTGTGGCATGCATAAAATACATTCTGTTACTTCTTGAAATAATTAGAACATCATTCATTACATTAATCATTGCAAACTTTTTCTATTGGGGGATAGGGCATTGAATAAATCTCTCAAGAGATCTACCACATACAGTAATCCTTTGATGATGGGGAAAAATACAATCAAAGGCCAATGTGTGTGCTCAGAACGAACATTTTTTATCTCTAAGCCTTTGCACTGAATGCTGTAGTCTCCTGTGTACTTCTCTGCTCGATCTCCAAGTTCTCTTACAGGGTATGTACTTTTCTCAGAGAAGAGGCTCTTCAAAAGGTAATCGCCATTAAAGTTCTAGGAGACCAAATTAATGACATTCTTTAATCATCTGCAGTTCCCAAAGAATAATGGAAGAGCCTGAATGGCAGGTTTTAGGACTCTAAATAATGTGTAGTCACTTTTTTCCTTATAGGGAGTCATACTCTGTCTTTCACTAACAGGAAAGTTTCTCTTTCACTTCTAAAAAAACCAAAACACCCTTCCACGAACTCAGTCACGGCTGGCATCGCCACATGAATGTTACACTTATCACTGTCATAACAATTCATCCACACACAGACGACTGAAACTCCTGGTCTCCTCTGAACCGAGTAGTTTAAAAAGATAGATGGCTGCCTTCTGGCTAATTGTGGGAGTTCTTTCATTACTATAAAAAGACTTATTATATCTCAAGTGACTTTATAAGCAGTGAATAATGAGACTTAAAGTCTTTGGAAAAGAGTCCACTGATCTAATGCTGGGATAACTTATGGGCACAGTGACCTTTTCCTCAGTAAGATACTTCAAACTGCTGCTGTTAGCCCATTATTAAAATCCCCCATTTAAGGTATGCAGTTAAGCCCAAGGCAGACTTTATTTTTTTTTATTTTTAAATTCAATTTAAGGTAGCACAGCAAGACCTGTATCTCTCCCAGTGTGGAGGACTAACTCCTGGCCGCTCCAGCTGTGCAGGAGCAGGACAGATGGCTGTGGAAGTGCAGGCAGCTGGCTGGGTCTCACCACCCTGCTTGTGACAGTGCTGTGGCCTGGGAGCCTGCATCCCATGTGCCACAGTGCTCCTCACCCCTGCAGGGAGCTGCTTCCTGCCACCATGCCCACCAGCAAGCACCAGTGCACTGGGCTGGGTCCTACAGAGAAGGGCAGCCGACAGCCCATGGCCTCCAGAGATGTGAAAAGCTGAGTTTGGCCCTGGCCAGGAGGCTGCTCCGTGTGCCAGCACTGCACACTGCTGAGACATTAACCCCAACATCAGAGCACTGATGCTCGACCCTGGCTGATACCCTGGTTGGTTCCTGGGTTCTGCCACATGTCTAGCACAACCCAGTGTCCTGCTGGGGTGCCACACATATGAAGTGCTAAGGTTAGGGTGACCCCTAAACTCACCCACACTTGCTTTTTTAATGAATGTACAACACACTAGCTCTGCTTTAATATTAATTTCTTACTGTGCATTTGTTTTAATTTTATCTTGAAGAAATAGAAAAGGTTCCTCCTCTTTAGAAGCAAAACTTGGAGAGTCTCATTATTTTTCCATTCTTCTATTGTGCTGCCTTGAAACTAATTTGACACTGTTGTTCTCTATTGATTTTCATGGCTTTACCCCAGAATAAGCATATTGGTGATATTTTTTGTCATAATAGCACTTTAGAAAGTTCATTCCACTGTTTTACAGGACTAAATATTTAAAAAATGCATTTGACAAGCTCACACGTATTTAGATTTTCTCAGTCATATGGGCTGAAAAAACAACAGATACATTAACTTCCACCTGCCTCTGGAACATGGCAACTTCCTAGATCTCTTTTTCAAAGAAGAAGAAAATGAATTCAGAGGAACCACTCATTTGATAAAACAATGCAAGTAATGGGGCCTTACCTTCTATTCAAAATGTTCATCAGATGCTTTTGTACCAGAAAGTTCCCTGTAGCTTTTAGGAAGGCTTAGCAACAATTTTTATTGAACATCATGAAAGCAGCTGTAAACTTGTAGCTACACACAATGAAACACAAAAGAAATTACGTGTAGAGGCATAGAAAAGGAATCTGATGAAACATGATTGTGACTGTTTCTTCCCTTTTGTTTCTCTCTCTCCTACTTTGATCCTCTTTTAAAGACTATTATTCATGTAGGTTTACTTCTGTTTTCTACTGAGTGATGAGGGCTTGCTGTGCTGGCAGAAATATTTTAAGCTGCTTCTTCCTGAAGTTTATTTGCCGCATTCCTTCTTAGCAGAAAAAATTGCAAAGGATGTGAATATTAGTACCAGCTAAATTCTATCTTATTTAGACAGCACCATGACTGTGTACACATCTTCTGTACTAAGAGCTGCAGCTCCTTTCTGGCTAAAAATCAATTTACAGCTGTTATTTCTGTCCCTGTGTTTCCCAACTGTATTCTTCCTTCTAGAGTCTTTCTCCTTCCTCTCTCCCTATCTCTGCCTTCCTTCATCACTTCCTTCCTGTGTTTTATTCCAGTTGCTTCTTTGGCTTTCCTCCCATGTCTTTCACTTGCTCCTTTGACTCCCTTTATCTTCTTGCATTTGGTCTCTGCAGTGTTAGGAGCAGCAGCAACTGCTCCTGTATGGTTTTAGTATCTAACACCTGCAAAGGGAATCTTTCCCTGAATGAAGTCCCTTCACACAGGCTTCAGGAGAGAATGAAGTAGCTGACTCATTTCTTCCAATGAACTCTCAAAAAATCAGCAAAGAGCAATTTCTGAGGAAGTTCATGCAATGCTCATCAGTTTTCTTTTCCCAGGCAATTCCAGGTGTATTGCAAGGCTATCAGAGCTGCTGTTCCAGCTCTTCAAGGCACATCAAGGCTGTTAAGGCTCAAATGGCTGAAAAATACATCAGTGAGCTTATGCACTGCTGGTAGCCAAGGCTGTGCCATTGACTGGTCACAGAGTACGTTGCACCATTGCCTTGCGGTACCACAAATATCACAGAAATACAAACAGATTTTGAAGAGTCTCTTGCGTTAACTCTTCAGGAAAAAACCTGGCCTTTTGATACATGTGGGCAGTTCTTGCTGCTTTCAATTGCCATGCACCGACATCAGATGGTGAAGTTTAGCATACAGAGCAGAAAATCCCTTTAATTATCAGGAACAGAGTAATTCTTTCTGCTCAGAGAAACAGGATTTTACTCTGATATTAAATGAAATTATCTGACAGGCTTTTGATTATCTTAAAAGCAGCATGAGCAACTTAATTAAAACACTGAAAAGAATACTGCAACCTACTATACTTATGTATTTGGAAAAAAAATACACAGAGCCCCAAAGTAAGTAGGGCCTTCTAGATACTGCTGTAGTAAAAATAATGATTATACATCTGTGCTGAGAATTTAGACAATGAATTATAAGGGGACATGAATTAAAATAGACATGCTTTACAATAAAGTTTATGGCCTAGACAATAAAAATACTTTAATCATGGCACACTGGGGGATATCAAGACAAGGGCAATGTCATCTTTGTTTTGTCTCAGGAAGAAAGTCCTTTTAAAAATGAGGTTTTCTTTTTGCAATTTATATGACATTTCAGAACAGAAAAAGATAGATACCACTGAAAGAAGAAATAAGGCTCCTTATCTTTTACATTATATATCAGAAAAGATGTGTTAGATGTGCATGAATTCCTGATGGCAGTATACAGATTACATACAGAGGATTATTTTATAAAGGGAGATGTAAATTCTCTATGTGCTTATAATAACATTATTGAGTGGACTATTTAGAAATGCTTTTAGCAAGTTATAAAAATAGCATAGTATTTGTAAAAACAAAGTTCCTGAACAAACTAAGACCTTTCACCAAAATCAACAACACTGAAATGCTTCTCAGCTGAAATGCTTAACTAAACCTCACAGATTTTTAGATGTCATATTTGTCACCTTACCATGACCTGTGCATTGAAGTGTTTGTTTACACTAACTTTGGCAACTTTCTTCAGCAGGAGGCAAGAAACTGTGGTAAAGTATAAAATATCTATGCCGTGAACAAGCAGAGACTAGGAGAGGAGCTGAAGGGGACCTGGGCATGCTGGCTGACAGCAGGCTCAGTGAGAGTCAGCATTGTGCCAAGAGGGCAAATGCCATCCTGGGGTGCATCAGACACAGCATCACCAGCCTGTCAAGGGACATGATTATCCTGCTGTATACTGAGCTGCAGCCCCACCTGGGGTACCTGTGTGCAGCTCTGGGACCCAGCATTTGAAAAGGATGTGAAGGTACTTGCATGTGCTGCAGGATGGCAACCAAGCTGGTGAAAGTGCTGGAAGAAATGTTCTATGAGAAGCATTTAGTACTCTGTGTTTGTTTAGTTTGGAGAAAAGGAGGATGAGTGCCAAGCTCATTGCTCTCTTCAGCTTCCTGAGAAGGGCAGGTGGAGAGGGCAGTGTTGATCTCCCTTGTATGCAGTCCCAGCACACATGGCAATAGTGCAAAGCTGCCCCATGGCAGGTTTCTTTACTGAGATGGTGGTCAGACACGGGAACAGGCTTCCTAGGGAGCTGTTCCATGCCCTGTGCCTGTCTGCATTTAGGAGGCATTTGAGCAGTGCCCTTAACAACATGCTTAAATTTTAGGTCAGCCCTGAAGTGGTCAGGCAGTTGGACTAGATGATCACAGTAGGTCCCTTCCAACTGTAAAATGTTTATTCTATTCTAGTCTATTCTCACAGAAACAGAAAATATGATGTTGCAACCTCACAGCTTGTAAAATTTTTGTTTGTTCTTTAAATAGAAGGCAGGCAGGGAGCAGCATAAGCTTGGCACTAGATTGGTAAATTGTAGTGAAGTGCAAATTTCAACCAACTCCTGTGTGTTCTAGCAGCTCAGATGTACTTGGATTCAAAGGCTTCTTAGCTTATTTGTCGAAAAGGTTTAGAATGGCTCAGTTGAAGAAAAGTGTATTTTTACCCTCGAATTTAAAGTCAAGTGGGCTCCTATTTCAAAATCCACATCATGTAGGACTTGAGAGCAGCTTTCTTGTTACTGATAGATATATTCTTTAAGAAAGCCATGCTCCTTTAAACTTTCATGGTAAACTGGCTTTACAAGCTAGTAAAGTAAAATGTCATAGCATAAAGTTATTGGTGAAAAGAACCGCATCTGCAAAGCAGAGACTTCCAATAAACTGAGAAATGTCTAAAGCCATCTCAAAATGGCAGGGCAAAATTTTAACAACCCTTCCCCACCCAAGGAGAGGCAGACAGGCATAAATCATTCCCAGCAATCAATTCTGCTATTTGAATTCATCCTGACACTTGTTGGGCTCGGTTGCTGATGTGGAACCATGGCAGAAAGGCCAGGCCACCGGGGAAATTTGGCCAGCCTCCACGTCTGAGAGTGAACCACCTGACTGCAGGTCTTCAACCCTTCCATCGCTTTTCTTTGTTCCTAGCATAAACTGTTTTGTCCACTGTGTTTCAGGTCTGCCCCAATAAAGAAAATTCTTTAATTACTATTCATATAAGAGATGGGAAATACTAGAATGATAAGGTGGCTTTTCAGGCATACAGTTTAAAAATAAACCTGCCAAGATTCATGATTCTGTTTCTCACTATGGCTACTTTGCAGTTAATTATTGAGATTGTTAGACAACAAAGAAAACATCTGAGAAAAGGGACTGCAGGTTTCTAATTTGTGAAAATTCAGTGAAAATTCAATATTTACATACATTGGAGACAAATCTGCTCTTAATGGAGATTCTCAGAGATTTTTGTGGAAAAGAAGGCATACTGGCCTCGAGTGCCTTCATTAGCATCAAATAGAAATATCATCATACTCTTGAGTTGTCAGTGCATAAATCTCACCAAAACACAGTTAAGGCACCCAGCACTCACAGATATTCAGAACATGCTTTTTTTTTTTTTTTCCCCCCTCCTACCCCTCCAAACCCCAGCCTCAGAAAACCCCAGAAACTGTGAGGTCAGGTACCCAGCCATGCAATCTTAATCTCCAGCTTCCCCCTCCTGACATGGCAGTCAGTGGAAAGGAGCTGCAGGGCAGCCATCACATCCTGTACATCACACAGCTCTACTGAGCCAGAGAGGGATTATTTGGAGCAGATTGTGGTACTGTGATCTCAGAGAGGGCAGTGCCATCCCATCTGACATCCTCACGTGTGATCAGCAGCCAAGGTGCACAGGTACCAAAAGTTATTGATATCCTCATTTCACCCCGGATTATTTGGGTAGGAGGAGGCACAGGGTCCCTCAAGGCCTGTCAGCAGGAGATGCATGTGGTCCATGGGCCAGCCAAGAGCCACCGTGCACAACAGGTTGGAAGCAAACTCAAAAGGTGCTTTTAGAGCTGCCATCAAAGCCTTGCAGTTAAGCAGACATGTCTCCCCATTAGGTTCACGCTTCTACTCCATGTCCAGGACAGTCAGCCAGACTTCTTAAAAGGTTAAGCCAACCAGTAGAACACATTCCCTCTCCCTTAAAAAATATGGACAGTATGGGTAGGGAGCAGTAGCAGCTGCATATTGGCACACTAGCCTTACAAGTAAGTTATTTGCCTAGAAACTGGAAAAGCTGAACTGAGCATAACTGTATGAAGTGACACCTTTCACTCTGCAAGGCAGCCTTTCCTTCAGGTTACTGGACATTTTGGAATGCAAGAAATCACACACTACTTTCTGAAGCTTTAATTTAAAGTAATAAAATATAATCTAACCACCTATCAAATAGGGCTGGGTTTAAGGAGTTAAGTATGTGGTTAGATGGAGGTTACTCTTCTGAAATGCTTATGCCGTCCCAATCCAATGGGTACAACAGCTATGTTTGAAATCTCCCAGTAGTGGAACAAATGGGAGAAATAATGGGTCTAGTCAACCTCTTTCTTCTCATTATTGCACTCTGATTACTGTACTTCCATAAAACATGACTCATTATGGCATGTTTTTTTTTCCTCCACCTTCTTGCCTCACCATTTAGCCTTCTCCTCTCCTCCTCTTCTTTTTCTCCCCAGGGTCACCAGGTAAACCTCCCAGCCCTGCTGAAACCATCTGTATTTTAAAAGACATTAGGCATGTCATAAGGAATTGGCAGGGGAAGTTTGCTGATATTTCTGCAAATGTCACTAATAAAAGTATTAAATAAGATAATTGCAAAGACAAACTCTTCTGGAGTTGCAGCAGTAACCTCTCCCCAGCCTTTCACTTTCCTTTTTAGCACTACATGTAGTTAGATATACCTCCAGAGTCAACTTCAGGGGGAAGGAGGCTCCCACCCACTTAGACAAGTGCTTCTGTTCCAATGTAGCTGTATTTTCCTTTATAGTATCAGATCAGATATTTTTGTTTATCTGAAGTCCAGATAAAGAGGACCTACCACATACTCTTTGTCAAGATAAGGCATTTGCTAATCAAAAAGATTATCAGGTTAGGCTGGCTTTGCAACCATCCACCCCTGCTTAGTCTGTGATTCATTATGCTGCACTTACCCTTTGCCTTCCCTAAGTGTAATCATCCTTTTCTTTGAATTGTACTTTAACACCTTCACACTGGGTATTCTGAACCGAAAGAATGGCAAATCCCATAATAATCCTAAGCATAGGTACACCATTTAATTTTATTCCACAAACTCCTCCATGCTAAACTAGATAACAAATCTTCCTATTTGTCCTGGCTACTGCTTCCCTCAACACTTGAGAATCTCTTTCCTCATAGTTCTGCCAGTATAACTACTTCTGGAGGATATCCTAGAAATTGAATCACTGAAAGATCCTGCTTTGAAAATCATCTTTATTAAAATGTTAGTGTTTTTTACCCTACAGACAATTGCCTTCTCCCTCCATTTTACCCATGTTTCCCTCAAATCTCCTCTCCTACCCTTTCACTCTTCAGGTGCTTTTCCCACCCACTCAAAGCATGCACCTGTGCAAATCTGAGAGGTTTTAAACCTTTCTGCTTGACACATATTGTAGCTCCCCAAAAGGTAGAAAATCTTCAAAATGGTCAGACTGTGATAAAATGATACTTTTCTGGACACAAGGCACAGGCAATGTACAGTACAGCCAGCCAGATCTTCAGGTTGAAGAGGAGGACAGGAATGGCTCTTTAGTTCTAAATACCCCACATTTGTGTGAATATTCTTTCAATTTACTAAATGACATAACCTCAGTTTTGGAAGTCTCTAAAAGGCAAAACAAATTAAGATATAAAAATAAAATCAGCAAAAGACAGGGAGAGAACAATTCAAAATGCTGAAAAATTATAAAGATTAACTATTATGGCATTTGTTAATCCAGGGAGAACACCTCTATTAATAGATAGTAATATTCAGGGTGTTGTAAACCTATTTCCCAGGATGAGGTCTGATTTATAGTCTTGGACAGAAATTATTCTTCCCATGCCTTACAGAAGCAGAAAAAAAGCTTTCACTCAGCATGGTTTCGAGCTACACAAGTACAACACAGCGGAGACTCTGCTGCCTCTTGATGCCTTCTGTGTTGGTGCAAGTTAGCTCAAAGATGGCTTCAGTTTTTAGAGTGATATTTTACAGGCCGTTAATCCAGAAAGTGGATTATTGCCTTTGGGTATTTTGTGAAAAAATAAAATAGAAATCAACTGAGGTATTTCATTTATTATAGCTGTTGTTGTGCATGAGCAATCATTTCTTTTTCTCCCATAATATATTAGGCTTCTCTGCACTAGAACTTTCTGAAGCAGCTTCCCTAACATAGTTCACTCTAAGCCCCTTAGAGCCTGTCTTGTCAATTATCTGTGAATTTAGAAAGACTTAGACAAAAGATTGTAATGACCTGGGTTTGAAAGAGGCTGTAAAGGTGTAAGGTACTCAATACTGAAGCTTGGAACAGCTATGGTGGAGATAAGTATTGTGCCAGGCCTTGCACTCAGACAATAAATGCTTTTTCATTTAAAAGTTATGTTTAAAAAAAGGTGGAAGCAGAGCTGTGAATTGGAAGGGGCAGAACTGGAAATGTCCAAATTCTGCCTTTATCACAGGCATAGCCCTGTCATCTTTGCACAGTAACTTAACATTATTTAACTGTATTTTAATACTTCACTGTACTTTAACTTTCCCTGACTGCTGTTATGTTGAAGATAGTCGACTTCTACTCTGACTTCAGTAGTAAAGTGTTGATTTTTTTGAAAAATATAGAACATAATTATTTTTCAATATTTGCAGATAACCATCCCCAAACATGATGCATGCTTGTTGCACCACACCTCAGAAATGCTGTGTAGCTGAGTTCATGTTTGCAAAGCACTTCTGAATCTCAAAAAAGGCACATTCACAAAGCAGACTGTAACAAGGACAGATGTTGGAATTTGATAACAGCTGCAGCAACAGCACTGAGCAAAACCAGGCAAAAGTCACGACTGATATCTGACCCTCATTCATGTATCTCCAAATGTCACCAATGTTTAAGACTGGTACCAAGAGGGGAATCACAGTACAGTGTTAGGAGAAATAGGATAGTTCTTGTGCCAGCTTTTCTGCATTTCCAATCTATTTGACAGCTGAAGGACTCCATTTCAGGTCTACACATTAGCTGGCAGATACAGATGTAAATGGCTTGCAGGTACAGCTCCTGGAAAATATGATGACTGCAAAGAACAAGTCCCACTGCGAGCACTTTGCATGGCTCCATCCAGCTCTGCCTCTGGCACATTCCTTCGGGAGCAGGCTGGCACCAAAACCGGATCTGCCTGCAGCTTTCTGACTCTCAGCTTCAGCAACACGGTGGATACAGGCACAGTTAACCACAAAACTGGGGTCTCTGTGTACAGCTGGGTCAGCACACTGCTTTGCTTTTAACTTGTGACATGTAGCATATGCCTGTTTGTGCCTGGAGTCTGTTCATTGTCACATGCCATGAGAGGCTTTGAAACCACCATTCACAGGATGTTTGACACATTCAGAAATTCCCTTCTGTGTCAAAATAATAAAGTGGAGAAGTCCTCAGGATAAATAGAAAAACTAGTATATATGTAGTTGTATACACTGATTAGCCCCCTGGAATGCACATGTAAAACAAGGCTTGTGAATGCAAAATTAATCTTAATTTAAAAAAAAAAAAGTTTTGTGAAAAAAAGTTAGAGGCATATTTCTAGGAGGCCAGAGTATTGTTGCCTGAAGTAGAATGATATTTATAGACCAAAATGTGCAAAACTGGAACATTGTTTTTGTCAAGTACAAATTAAGCTAATGTACCATTGAGAGCTAGAGGCTCATATACATTAAAATCATGAGGTTAGGACACAGACTCTGCTAATTGTGTCAAACTAACTGTGCAGATATGATAGGGATGATCCAGCATCCAGCTAGGACCTTTAAAAGCAACTTGCTGCTTCTCCTGTGGCATATTTAGGATGTGCCTTCTGAATACTAATATTACTCCAAGCCAAGATGCTCTTTAATTTTTGTGAAAAGAACTAACAGTTCGTAAAAAGAACAAAAAGATATGAAGCCTAACGAGAGGTGAGGCACTACTTCTGGAGACAGTATGTATCATTTTGTTATGATGCACAGCTCTTCCCTAAGTTGGATCTTATATTCCTAACCCTGTAGCAACTTCTTGAAGCCATAGAGAGGAAATGGAGGGATCTTGAAGCCATAGAGAAGGAAAAAGAGGGAATAAGATAGAAAAGAAGCTTATATCCCAGAATTGTAAATTCAGCTTCAAGCAGAGGACATGGAGATTATCTTTACACTGTTTTTCTCTACCTTCAGCTACAAAATAAAATTTCCTTCCAAGCTGACTTTGCCTATCTCTCCTGTAATGTCTCTCTGACCTTTTTGGTAATAGATATTTTCAATATTAACACATCACTTGTAACTTTGCCCCATCTCATTCATGGGAAACCACAGGAAAAAAATGCAAAACAACAAATGAGAATTAAAATAAACCATGAACAACAAAGCAAAAGACTGTTAAGTGTGGCTCACACACCTTGTGAAAAGAGAGCACACCCACCTGAGGCTCAGGTGTGACACAATGACAGCCTCACAGCTGGAATGGCAACCAGGAACAGACAACCTGATGAGGCCCTCTGGACCCTGGAGGGGCTCAAGCCTTTGTGGGACTTTGCTCTAACCACTGGGCCATAAGGTAGTGTGCTCTGGGTAGCTCTGCTGCCACCAGAGGAAAAGGACAAATGGCTGCTGAGTGACACGAGATGAGACACCTCTGAGCAAAGTGCACTGGGACACGTGTGCTCTAATTCCCTCCTGGTTCATGGCTCCCCACCATGACCTGTGGGGCTGCCTTTCCTGTCTCTGGAAGGACAGGTGCTCCAGCCAGTGACAATGCACCCCTGAGCCAACACCATCTTCATTTGTTTAACTTATCACTGCTGTGGCATAAAGGGTCTGTGACCTCCCTGCATGACCAAGCAAATGCCAAAAATCACAGGCATTTATACTTTAAAAGACAAACTGTCCCCTCTAAGGAATGTTTCACTATCTACAAATTAATCCCTCAAAGATTTTTGCTGAGAATCCAGCAGGAATGAGAAAGAGCGATTTAAGAATACTGATGGCAGACAGAAAAACAAACCCTGTGGATTTTTGTAGGAGCTCTTTGCTTTCTCAGTCCCATTGGAAAACTCAGCCCTAACTTTTTTCATAAATCATGAAAGAAAACATAGCCCCAAGCCACCTCCTAGCCACACAATAGTCAGTTCAACAAAACAGGAGTGGGATGCAAACTGCCAGACAGCACAGACAGATTCCCAAACTTTAGAGGACAGCCAACAAGAGCCTGTACCTCTAGAAACAAAGACAAGCTGCACACTGGAAAGCAAACACCTCCATCTCTGTAAATCTCTGCTGCTGCTTTTTTTACCAAATGTGGCTGCTACACTGTTTTCCACATTTGCTTCATCAAAACAATTATCATCCGCAGCCTTTTAAAATTATTTTCCAAAGATAAAACAATTATGTCAAGGACTAGTGAAAGCTCTTCACTGTTCCATATCTGCACAAATTACCTTGTATTTCAGATGATTTTATGTACATTTAATCACTACAGATTAATTAGATGGCATACAGCAACCAGCAAAACTGAAGAGCTAACTTCAGTTTAAGTACATATGCAGCTAACTTGTGGCTTTTTAGAACAATTTTAATTAAAAGTTCTAGAAAAAACATCTAGCTGAAAATATTGGGAGCTTTGGGATGGGCTTAGCATAGCTAATAATTTTATATTTAATCAAAGCAGCCTTTGGCTGTAATAAAAATCTATTTTCCTCTGGTAATAAATATAGTAATTCCGTGAAACAGAATACATCATGTGTATACAGAATACATAATATGTACAGAAGATCCATGCAGAAAAGAGATCATTGCAATCCCAACCTTCAGAGAGCAGGTTGTTTTCCTTTTAAATATGTAAGACTATTTTGAAATCAGCTTTAAATATTATGCCATAGCAGCAATTTCTGAAAAAGATGACCCAAAGTGCCTTGGATTCCTCCAGAAGAGGCAAAATAATCTGAAGTGACAGTAATTTTGAATGAGGCTGACTTTTCCAGTGAACCATGGAGAGAATGCAAGAAATGTCCCAGTGGCTCAGTCCAACCACCTCCATCTATGCAGCTTGCTCCCAGCGATGGCAGTGGCAAATGTTGTTCAGAGTGAGCACATGAGGCCAGCTACTTTTGCAATCCATTCCCATGTACCCTCCCAGGTGCTCATAGAATTTACAGACCATCCTTTAAAAATGTCAGTTGCACAGAGAACCTGAAAAGCAGCCTTTTTCACTTTGTTTCTGCACAGCACAGTATAATAGCTGGCAGATTTCCAGCTCTAGCCAGCCTGGCCAAATGCTGGATTTGATCCATGCAATCAGATGAAAACAGCCCCATTAATACAATATAAACCTTCCAGCTTTGCAAGTCACAAAAACACTCATCCATCTACTTACACAGTGACAGCCAAGAGCTGCTACAGCATCTTTTCTACTAGAGATTTCCTTTCATTTATATGACACAAATTCCCAGTTGTGCTGCTGTAACATGTTTTTCATATGGTCCTGCACTGAATTATCTCCACTCCTTTATACTGGGTAAATGCAAATTTAAATAAAATAGCTACATTAATATAACATGATGCATCTTCTGCTCCTAAAATATCTAATGTTCTAAAATAAATTGCAGCTTTGACTCTCTGCTTTCTTATATGGGTCACAGTGCAAAGCATTTTTGCTCCATTGAAATATTTCATTCATTTATAGTTGTCAAAATATTTTCTTACCCTTTTTTTTTCAGTTAACACAAGAGACTGACTAGAAAATTATTGGTCTGATGCACCCTTCTGATACAATTAAATTGGCAAACAGATTAGGTATTGATCTGCTAGCAAACATATATTGATGAATACCAGCTTATTGGGACTTAGTGTTGAAATGAAAAAGAATGTTTCATTTATCATATATATTATGTGTATATGCACGCACTGCAACCTCTGGTCATTACGACTGAATTGCAATAAATTTATAATATTTGCTTTACATATAAACACATGCCAGTACAGCTGATCTGCATAGATTTTGGGAGAGATGTTATGGGGAGACTAGTTGTCAGTGCTTTTCCTGTAGTAAAACCTAACATTGCAGTTCTCTTTTGCTGTCTTCCAGTTTCTGTGTGTATTCCAAGTATAGTCTCTTCCTTTCATATCTAAGAATCAAAACCTGCTCTTCCTGATAGTCATGCAAATGCAGTCTTTATCAGCATGCTGAACAGATTTAAGGTTGTTGAGTAGACAGCAGAAAGTTTCTTGAAAGCCTTTCCCAAGGACCTCACTTTCATAGCCTGCTCTTCTAGCAGAACATCAAAAAACTTTGGTGCTGCAGTCAAATAGTTGAAACACATCTCTTAAGTCATCTTTACACCTCAGCAGTACTTTGTCTAAAGTGTTTACATCTCATAGGTACTTTCTCTAAAGTACTTATTGCAAAGGTATAGCATCTAAATGACTTTTCAGTAAAAGTGTGAAACACATTTAAGTAGAAATGCTCTTATTGCCTTCTAAGATTTACAGTTAGGCCTTTTTTCCATAGCAAATAGTCATAATCAGCTAGTTCATTAGTTTTGCTCTTGTCCATGCAAAACTGTCTCTGGAACAGGATTCTTCAAACTAATTACAAAGGAGCTTATTCTGCATATTTACTTTGTAACCAGCATTTCCTAAAGCAAGCCATTCTCAGCATCCAGACACATGTTTCTTCATTCTGCTGGATCTCACTGTTGCTAGCTGCACTTTATTTGGAACACTTTCCATTTGCCCAACATATCATCACTATTTTTCAAGACATTGTCCATGTATATGATAGTGGATCTCTTTGGAATAAAGACATAAATACATATGTCTGTTCTCCGCACCAAAATTGTGCAGAGAAAAGCACAAGACAACAAGTCGTATTTGGGATCCATCTTGATGACAGACTTTCCTGATATTTTCCATCCAGCCCTCTTTTTAGATGTCACCCCAAGGATATGTTAGCCTTACTCTGGCAGTTTGTTCTATAAACAGTAAAGGCCGGAAACATCTTTGTAGAAAAGACAGATGTGGAAGAAGAATCAATCATGACCACAGAATTTGAGGTATAAAACCCTTCATTTCCACCAGCGACTCTTCCAGAGCAAGACACTTATGCCAAGGTGTAATACCTTAGAACTGATCAGAAGATAAGGATGATGTTTTAAAGTAGTCAAAATTAGCTGTATTGATCAACATCTGTGCATTTAAGAAGAGCAATAAAGACGGATGGGGTGGTATGTTCACCTACACATGGTACCAATTACATTTCATATAGCACATCCTGAAATTATAGAAATCTTCATATCTGTAACACTTACTATGTATGTCCTTGAGCTTTGCCTTCTGTTCCTTTACATGACTGTTTCCCTCTGCATATTTCATGGGAAGGAGACTGGAAAGAGGAGTGCTTAATAAATGGAACCATTAAAAAGATTGGATTGCTCTTGCTTTCATAGGCATTATTGCAGCAGAAATCATTCATCTATTCTGCTCTGAGTAAATTCTGTACCTAAGTCTTAGTAAAAATACAAGTGCATCAAGACAGTAAAAATGGTAATCTGATTGATGACCAAAACTAATCAAAATGCTGCTTTATAGGTCCTTTTGCTGATACATCCCTTCAGCATCTGCTTTAAGAAGATACCAGAGCAACTGAACATTAGAAAAAAAACCCAAAATAAAACATGTATACACAATATGTCAGAATATGGAGTATGTCAATTCTACTGTAAGAAAGTAAGTTGTACTTGATCTTATCTCTATTGTTTTCAATAAATGATCTAACAACAGAGCATTTTTCTGTTTCAGTGACACACAACACAGTGCTAGTCATGGTGTTATTGCTACTATTATCTAAAGACATCAGAGCAAAGTACATAGAACGTGATAATGTATCTTGTACGAGAAAAAGTCATGCAGCATTTCCACAATTTGCTGATCCTAAATATATGTACACTTGTATCACTCTGCATTATAATCACATTTCTGACGTATTGCCAGCGTGCATGATAGCAAGTTTGTGGTACAGTGCCAACTACATGACATTGTGGAAGAATACACAAAAGTTGAACCAGTATAAATTTAGGATGGTGCAGACAGATGATATCTGATTTGGTATTAAGCATAAGCCTGCTGTTAGGAAATTAGTCAATCAACATTTTTTTCCACAGAAATGAAAGATGAACTTTAACACGGTCAATGGTATGTGAGATGCAGTCACAGAATTTGCTCTCTTGTATTTATGAGCCTTGGAGCAGCATTAACTGCATCACTGAATGCAGTCAGCCCAAGAGAGATAGGGAATATACATGGAATTTAGCCAGGAAAGCCTTTCTCCTCATCCAAAAGAGGCACAGCAACTTTAAATGAAATGAAGACCAGAGCAGTTGCTCTGATTTAAACACAGCTGTATTAATTATACAAAGACTAACAAAAGTGTAGTTACCACATGCAGAGCAAGAGGTGATGTAAGCAAGGAAGAGGAACCCAGAGAGAAGAACAAGGAACCAACAGGTTGGAACAGTGAAGGACTGTCCTTGTTAGATGTAGAGTATGACATAATAATATAATATGCTCAAATGTCCCTGTCTAGTTCATGATTTGGGGTATGACTGACATTTGTCTGTCTCCCATGCAGAGCTTCCTTTTTTCCAGGTTTAGTTATACAACAGATTTTATTACATTTACTGAACAAGTAGTAGTATCATAGTAGTTGCTTTTTATTAATTGATGGAGATTGGATCCATCATTAAAATGGAATAAAAATTAGATACTGCTTCTCTAAGACTCTAAGGATGAAGTTTCTGTGTAAAAGAAATGGAAAAAAAATCTGTTGCTATTACAGGACAATACCAATTAAAGCTGGATTTAATAAGTTCTAAAATAAAATTGACTACATTGGCAGAAGGTAATGTCAAACGACATCACCAATTAAGAATAGAGAAAACTGCAAAACTTGAACAAAGTATACAGAGATAATTAATCCTCTAATTAGGATGCTAAAATTAGATCAGGCATTGAAAGGTTAAATGCTTTAATCTTCACTTATCTACGCAGAAGAGTTTCCGTCTTTTACTTTTTAAGAAATTATTCATCTTTTCAATTCTGATGTATCAATGCATTTTTTTACAGGTCTATGACAAAGACTGTAAATCACATGTGCATGCCTGATTTTGAGAAATTTCCTGTCTTAGTTTAGGAATGTACCCACTCAGATAAACTGGAGAAGCAAACACATCACGAACATTCTTTGGATTTAGCGCTGAACTGAGTTTCCTGAACTTATAAGGAATTTAAAGCTCTTTAGGATATGTCTGAAAATCAAATCCTTTACACATTTTCTGCTCAGGAAAGTTTTTTAGCACCAGTTGTTATACAGAAGTCTTGCTCACAGAAGCTTGTGACCCCTACTTAGATGTCCTCTGCCAAAGACAGAAGATCACTATTGAAATTACTGGGCATAATCGGTCTGTTGTCATTCCTAAAAAAAAGGTTTAAAAATAATGAACTGCAGACCCAGGCCTTGAAATCATCCAGAATTAATCACCATTAGATCCAGTAATGTGAGTCAAGGCTTAAAGTACCATCATGTTGCTGAAGAAGGGTTCACATGAAGAGAAACAGAAAGTAAAGAGATGAAAACAACCAAAGTATCTGCTCCAACTTTGTGATGGTCTTGCACCAGGGAAAAGGTTTTAAGTTAATTTTATCTGTCCCTCAGAGCCACAGTTAGTCCATTTTTTAGTCAAAGAGAAAAGACAAGGGATTTGTTGCATCAATTTTACAACATATCACGCTTGAAAAACCAGGCTAAGTATCCCAAACTTCAAATCTGCCGTGACTAGGATTTGATCAAGACAGAGTAATACTTAAAATGCAGGGCATACCACATGTTACAAAAGATTGACTTCCAGCTCCTGCTACCACCTGCCCTGGTGGCTGGTACATAGGCAGGGTAATGGAGAGCAACAGGAAGCAAACTTTTAGGTTTTCTTCTTCAAACCAAATCCAGGAATAAATGTGTTTCAGCTTTTAACTCTCACAAGTTTAAAGCACATCTGTAGTTATTCTCTAAATTAGATAAGGCACCAGGATCAGATACAGTACATTAAGAAAGAAACCCTGTAGAGAAAGGCAAAGCTTGTTCATTCTTGTTATGGACCACTTACAAGGTCTTTTTATGGTGTTCACATCTTTTTTAAGGGTTTTTGTTGTGTTTTTTTTTTTTTTAAGTTGCACGACTTTTATTGGTGAGTAAAACAAGAACAGCAGGATCCAACTCCTACCTCTGTAACTCTTTCATCTGCTTAGCTGACTGTATTAGCCACTTTCCCTGAATGGAGAATGGGGGAAAGTTCAACAGCAGACTGACATAATAATGAGGACACAAAATATAGATGAAAAGAATACATGCCTAAATGTCTGATGAACAGATATTAGCATATAAATGCAATATATGTACAACAGCAGCCTTTGAATTAAACCACAAAGAACACTGTCCATTTGATTAGTTGTTTATTTTTCCTTTTGAGGGAACACATCAGAGCCACAGATTGATACTTTAATAAGGAACATGAAAACCTTTAGTCAAGATTAAAAGGGTTAGTAGTTAGATGTCATAATTCATGGATACTGATTGTGCAGGACTTTGACAAGAACCATTAATTGTCACCATGTAGCTTTCTTCTGAAGTCACATACTCAATTCAGTTCTAGTTCTTACAAGATGTGGTAGGATCATTAAAGGAAGCTTGGGGCTAAGCACTGATAATGGGAGTATTTTAATATTCTTAGTACTTTCACAAAGGAACAGCATGTCATACATCTGTTCTATGTATTGCACCTAAACTCTCTAAAGGAAAAAAAGCCTTTTTGTTGTTTCCACTGTTACCTAAGACAGTAAGCTGTTAGGCTTTCTGCACTCCTTTGCAAGCCTGTCATACAGTAGAAATCTGAAAAAAAGAAAGCCACAAAAAGGCCCAACTCACAGACGGCTTTCATATTTCCTTTGTACCTTCTGGACTAATCTTACAGATTGACTACTCTTTCACAGTAAAAGGAAAAAATAAAAACAAAGGGTGCCTTCTTTCTTTCTCTGAAGACTTCAGGAGTTCCAGAAGGTAAGATAATTTTTTTCTCCAGTGACAGTCAGAATGGATGAAACCCCAGATTAATGTAAAATTAAACAGAAACTTTCCCAGTCTCCTTTATTTCTTGTCTGCAGAAACATGGCAGCATAAACAGAGGCTAAATGTGTCCATGCAGGCACAAAGCAGAGAAAAAATTCAACATGAGCACAGGTCTCAGTGCTCATTATTAAGGCAACAACAGGGTTTAGGTCAAATAAATAAACATAAGAAAGGCATGGAGGCAAAGAAGGTTCCCTCAGGCCCTCAGGCCTGAAGAACTGGCAGGTTTATTCCACTACAGACTTATACTACCATAAAACCACAAGACAGCATCCACCTCACCTGCATTTTAGATATCTGAAGCTATATGTCTAAGTGGCTGCAGGTTTCCTTTGAAGTCCTTGGGGAAGAGAGCAGCTTCAAGCCAATGCATCTGATCTATTTAAGCTTTGCTAAGAAAGAGCTTAGCTGCTCTCTCAAGGTGCTTGTTTCTTACCCTGTTTTTCACAAGTCCAGACACATGGTTGAAATAAGGAAGATGAATCTTATTCAAGCATCACTCATCTCTTGACAGCTTGGCTGTTAACCTCTATGACTTACTATTTCATCTAGTGAGCAAATGGGCATCAGCCTCCATGGAGAGGAAAATATAGAATTAAAAAATCCAACACGTGTATAATTAAATAAAAATACCTTAACTAACAATCCACCAGAAGTTTTCATTCATGTGGTCTTACTTCCACATCCATTTTACTATCTAAATGCAGATGTTTGCTAATTAAGATCGCCTTTCAGTGTTTTAATGGCTTAATATAAATGCTGTCACTGTTCACACAGGACCACTTCCAGTCTCGCTTCAGACAGATATTGAACTCAGGATCTGGCTCTATGCCTCAGTCACAGTGGTTTTTGCTTTTTATTTTCTTTCCTCTTTTCTTTTTTGAGAATGAGTGTGAGCTATTTTTCAAAGTGAGACAACAAAACTGGTATTATTTCAGGGTAATTCAAAACGGAAACTAATTCACTCTTCATAAAAAAGGAAACAAAGCTCTAGAAGGAGATTCAGCACTACACTATCCCCTGAGGTTGCCCAATTACTTTTTGTTGATTTGGAAGATTCAAATCCTACTTTGTTTACAGCTCATTCTATATTATTTAGCACATTATTGCTGTTGACATCACATTAATTAAATAAGCACAGAGACAGATTGTTCCAGCTCTTGAAAACAGAATGAATAAAAGACCCCACAAGAACAGATTTCTCTTCCTCACACATTGCAAACACCAGATCAGAGCTAGAAGAATTTCCTGTCACAAATTAAATTGGTATCTACCAATCTTTCAGCATCTGAGCAATTTCTGTTTTGATTACACACAGCACATGATAAATTAAAAACTGCCAGAAGTTTCACAAAGGCATTCCTGGAGCTACGCTTCCTGTGTACCTCTCTCTCAGATCACATTCACTACAAGGGGTATTAAGTGAACTCAGAGGTCACAGGAAACTTGTGTATGAGGAGGGAGCTCACTCTCAGCAGCCCCTGAGCAGCACTGGTTTCAGACTGGAGTCATGTCCTCCTTCCTGTGACCTGAGGAGTTGATTTAGACCAGTAAAGAAGAAATGTATCTTGGAGAAAAATCACAAAAAGCAGTTTCTAGATAGTGAAAACCATCCCATTTAAATGTTTACACATTGATACTCTTGCAGGGTGAGCTAGGACAGGTAATCATGGTACACTTGCCATTCAATTGCTATTCACTCACCAATTAGTTCTTGACGCCAGCAATGGAAAAGGGAGTATTTCCTTTGGTTCCTACAGACTGTGAAGGCTGCTGCTGAGATCCTGTTTGGGATCAACAGCAAAGCAAGTACCTTGTTTGGCAACACTGTTCTTAATCCCCCCACTCAGCACAATCCACTCAAAGCAGAACTGCTAATGTTTTGTCTTGTGTCGAAAAATTACAATTTCTCTCCTCAGTATTCTCACAATGAAGATTTTCTCTTCACACACTGATTCCAAGAATGACAATAACTGCAGATGTTTCTGTTGCACACCTTTTCCATACTTCCTTTTATGCACCTTTTTGTCCTAACTCCATCCCCTTCTCCCAAGCTAACACACCAAGGAACTCCTTCCATGACCTCTGTATCTCCAGATGGCCGATCGTAATGAATGCCCTACAGAGAGCTCATTTGTTTCATATAAATGGACTATGGGAGCACCTTGGAATGACCACACATACTTCAGGTGTGCTATTAATATCAAATAAACTATTTTAACACATCCTTAATCTTTCTTTAATAATCCATTCTAAGTAAATTATCTTGAAGCAATGCTGGACTATGATTGATGGGTCTTTCTATAAAATCTCGCTCTTGGTTCAGCACAAAAGAAATACCCTACCAATTACAGAAAGCTCACCCTGGACATTCAAACCAGCTTCTTGAAGAAATAAAAGGATGGAAGAGAGACTGATATTCCTGAAAGTAGTTGAGTGAGTCTTGCGTTCTCTATGAAACAAGATAGATGCCCTCCTCTGCCTGCTCACAGCGCTAACAACTCGCCCTGTATATGCATCACCTGAGTTATCACCAACTGCAGCATCACTGTACATGAAGTACCAGCACTTCCATGCAAACATCCCTTATCAGAATTGTATTTGCACATCTATACAAGGTGACTGCTTTAAAGGCATGGACATTCACTGGAAGAGCCTGTGCCCTATGCTACTTGAATTATTGATCAATTACAAACAGATTACTAACAACTCTGAATCGTTAAAACCTTATAATAAATCATGTAGATAAATAAAACATGCCTAGGGTGAATAATCCTCTTTCTCTTTCTCTCCCTCTTTCTGAATTCACGACCAGAAGCATGGCACTAACCTATTTATAGTAAGGTTACCCTGTAACCGCCCAATGTCAATATTTAAAAAGCTGGTGGTCTTCTTAAGTTAAAAGAGCACTTCCTCAGGCTTTATTATCTCAGCTGACAAAATAGACACTTCTAATAAGTTTACCCTACAATACCTATGCCTCTGAAAAAATTCATCAAAAATAATTGGCAAATATAGTAACAAATTGCTTTTTTGTTCCTTTTAAAGTATTTTCTTCCAGCAATTTTAACAAACACAAAATCCTTGAAAAATGCAGTTAAATTATCTAGCAATGCAAATTACAGTGCCCTAATTCAGCAAAGGCAACTGAATATTAAAAATAAATAAATTAGGTCAGGTAAGGTATGTCACAGTACCTGAAAAATTAGCTTTGTTAACCTATATTTCAGCATTAGTATGTTTCTAATTTCACAAGGAATTTCTGTACTTCATTGTAGCTTAATTAGCAAACAGACCCCCTTTTCCTTCCTCAGAAGGAAAACACTTAGATTCTGGTTCAAAGGCTTCCAATGCCTAAAAAAATAGAAAATATGATGTTTAAAAAATACTCAAGATCATAAATAGTTTGCTGGATCTAGGCTCTATTGCTCATGCCATAGGGCACTACTTCATGTATCTGTTTTCTCTGCCTGCTGCTTTACTTGGCTCTACTAAAGGCTAAGCTGAATTTTATTCACTGAATAAGCCACCAAATTTGGGGTAGACCTGTGTGGTTCCTAAAATTTTATCAGAGCCATTGTCTATAAAGAAGAATGTGTAGAATATAAAAGAAAAAGGCTAATACTCTGATGAAGTAGCTGGCTTTCTAAGTTGCAGTTATAAAGATAAGTCTCTGACCTTGCTGACTGGAAGTGAGTTGGCAAATACTTGAAACAAAAAATTTGACATGAATTCACAAGGACCAGTCATTCTTATTTCCTCCCAAGCCACATCAGATTGTGCTCTGTGAAAGCAGCATTAATCAAATCTAGCAGAAGTCACAAATCTCTTATTTCACTAAGTCATGATGTTGGTTGCTTAGAAACTCAACAGAGTATTACCAGTTGTATTTTACTGTTTATTTTATTTTCTCCAGAGCATAACCCAGGCTCAGCAAGCTTCACATTCTTTCAACTCACATAGCAGTCTCTTCAATGCAAGATACCTTTCTCTTTATTCTACATACCCCTGAGTCTACAAATAAAGGCCAGTGTGGATCCCACTACAGAGATGGAGTCCTTATCACCACCCACATTGCTACAGATGCTTCTACAGCTACAGAAGAATGGTAGTAGAAGAAGAGTATTTACACACCTCTGGCACAGAAACTGCCTTAATTTCACAGTGTTCCTAAACACTTCAGGGCTGTGCCCTTACAGAAGTAATACAATTCATCCCAAACTTTAAAGCTTTTTTAAACTCAGAATAAATTTGTATGCTGTAATCTAAGCAAATATTGTGCCAGTGTGACTTCCACTACTTATTCTGCAATTGCTCATGCAAGAGGCAGACTCAGAGTTGGAACTGTCAATATTGTGACTGTCTGCCAAGAAAAAAAACCACACCAGCCAGGTGTGGAGAATGAGGAGCATGAAGTATACTTTCCCCTTGACGCTATAGATAGCAAGACAATAGCAGGTTGCTACAAATACTTTGTGTTTTATCCTGTTCTCAGGGAATGCAGAAAACCCAAAAGTGCTTGCACTGCCACTCAGACACTACTCAGCCCAAAAGTATTTGCTTTCTTGTACACAAACAGGGAGGGACATGTTCATAAGGAAGCACAGATTAGTATTATCAATGTATGGTAACGTGGTAACAGCTACACAATGTGGAGGATTTATCAGGAAACTGAAGTACTCTCTTTATATGATCACATAACCAACAGTCTGTGCCTAGAAGAGTTTGTATATCATTACATAAGCAAAAGAAACAAACAAAAACAAGTAAAAAATAAACTAAAAGGAGGAACACAGATTGACGAGTGTGGAATTTGCTATATCAGCATACTATTTATGTGATCATCTCTTTCTGTAACTTACTACCAATGTTAAATCACATCTCTTTCTTTATGACTATAATTAGTGCCTCTTTAATGATTTAGGGAATTATGTGCAATTTCAAGGATGCAACAAAAGGTGAGAAACCTTCTAAACACTGGAGGAAACTGGGCCTTATTTTCAAACAAATTTTTCTGACTCTTCAGCTAATGGAAAACAAACAAAATCTCAAATACTGAACATCTTTGAAGATGTCAGCACATTGATTTTAATTATGTGAAACTCTGTCAAACTGAGTCAAACACACATCAGTAATCCCCAAATGGATTCCTTTTGTTACATTTCAGTAAACCCCATGTGGATTCTTTCATTTACTTGGGAAAAGAAGAAAATGCTTTCTTGCAATATATTGCTTTTTCAGAAGAAAAACGATTTAAAGATTGCTAGTTAGTCTCAAAATAGCATAAATTATCCTGAAAAGACTATTTGCACACAAGGAATATGAAGTTCTGTCACTTAAAATTAGTGGCTTCTGCTAAGATCTATAAAAGCTATGCAAGACATCAGGGAGTCCTCCAAAAGCTGTTTTAACCAAACTGAGCTGAAATAATTTGTAACTTCAGTGCTTTGTTCTACATCCAGAACCAGAAAGCCAGTCCAATCTCTTAAGACAGGTTCCAGCATTGTGGGAAGACTAAGGGTTACTTTACTGATGCCACCAACAGTACAGAGAGGACAGAGCCAGGCTTCCTCAGTGGGCACAAGTCCAGCCAAGAGAAATCCCAGTCAGGTATCAGGTAAAAAGCTTTGCCACAAGGATGATGGAACACCGGGACTGCAGGGAGGCTGGGCAGATTGAATCCTTGAAGAAAGCCCTGAGCAACCTGCACAAAACTGGCTCTGCTGTGGGAGGGAGCTGTAGCTGGTGGCCTCTAGCCATCCTCTCCAATCTAAATAGTCCTAAATGGATCTGTTCACAGCATGTAACACAAGGGAAGAGAAATGAAGAGAAATAAACAACTTACCAGCCAGCTGGGCATTTTAAGGGGAAAAAAGTGACCTTACCTGAAAAACATAAGAGAAAGCAAAATGTTAACAATTCATAAAAATCAGCAGGGTAAGGAATTGTAGTAACTCTTTGTACATAAACAGCGTACACAACTATGCATTCACAACATTGCAAACATTTCCCCCAGTATGTTCAAACTCTGTAGAAGAAGACACAGCTATGCTGTAATGCACACCAAGGTCTGTCCACCACCGCACCTCCTGCAGCTTCTGCCCACAGCTCAGGGAAAATAACTTTGTCATCTGTAGGCTCTGTGACCTGAACGTTTTCATACTCACTTCCTCACTATTTCAATTTCATCAGACATGTGCCAACATTTCTTGTAGACAATTTTACCTTCAGTCCCTGCTGAGGATCTGTCCACTAATGACCATAATGAAACATGCTTTGTGTGAGAGCCTGTTCATTTATTTTCATTCCCGTGAGTGCCTTCAGAGACCAGTGTTGCAATCACGGCTACTTACTATTTAATTCCCAGCCAAATTTATGGTCAAATTGAAAAATGGATGCAGGCTGCCTGATGCAGGATGCTTTTGTCTGAAGTGTCCTCATGGAATCATTATACTTGCATTAATCTTTAATCTGCAATTAAACAATCAGTTCTATGTAAAAGATAGCTGCAAACAGATCTCCTGAATGTGTACCAGGCAATATATCTTAATGAATGTATGCGTGCTGTCGAGGGTCTGCAATTAGGACAGCATCCATCACTGGGCCTCAGGTCAGCAAAAGGTTAGGGGAGAACCAAACCTCCCCAAGATGCTGAGCATCCATCCATGCTACCTGTCCTGCTCTAGGGCTGTGCCTGCAGCAGTAGAGAACAATGAGAGAAAAGCCAGGTGGGGGTGGGGAAGGAGATACAATGGATTAAGGCATGGCCTCGCTGATAAATCTGTCTTGGCAGAAGATGCAACCTGCTTTGAATCTGTTTCTTTCCAATTAAGAAACCGGCTTCCAGCTTGGGCAGATGCTTAATTGGAGACTGAGGCTGCCAGGCAGGCACCAGAGCCATGATCATTAACAGGTAGTTTGAAGCCATTAAGGTGCTCCTGCTTGTCAATTCCCCTCTCATATACCACTGACATAAATAAATGCATCGTCTTCCCCATGGCAGCAAACTCACTTTGTAGGGGGATTTGCACATGTGTGTCCTGCAAACACACCTTTGGTTTCTGGGACTGTGAAGTTATTACATTAGCACCCAAGGCATGTGATTCAACAGGGAATAAAAGGGGCCTTCCTGCCTGGTGTCACTGTAATATTAGAATGGTACCAAATGGCTTCAACAATAGGTAAGCAGAAGGGCATCTGTTTCAGATTTGACTAAAATTGTATAATTAGATCTTGGTAAGAGATCCGTCTGCTCATGTGTGGTTCCATCAAATGCTCTTGCCTAGTCCATAACCGGAACCAGTTTTCAGGCCTCAGTGGACATCCTTTCTGATCCAAACATGGGCACAACCCTAAGAAATTCTACACCTGTGCACAGCATTCTGTATGAATAGATGACTGCCTCAATATAGCAGGTTTTTATTTGTAAATGTGGGGAAACAAAACTACAGTGATACCCATGAATGCTGTCTTATTATAGACATTTGTCCCTTGCCAATTTTAGTCTTAATAATTCCCTCACTGGTTAAAAAGGGAAAGAAAAAGTCTACTGGATTAATGTCAAGTAGTGAGATTCATTTTGTTTTATCTTACAAGGGTATCCTGACAAAAAAATCACAACTGTCTCATTTAATGATGTAAAGAACTCACTACCATGTACCATTTGCAGCTTACAAATTAGCCAATCTTGACAAATATACACTAATTAAGGGCAAGAAAGTAAAAGGCACTTATTGATTGCAAGGTCTGAAGCACCAGAAAACTGATTAAATATATGTTGTTAAGGAGTTAATAAATGAATTAACTCTGCTGTCCCATGCTCCGTGTACACATAAGGCTATGGTAGCTAAATGGCAATTCAATGCTATAGTCTTCAATTATTTCCAGTGGGCTAATAAGACAAGCAATTAGACCATTGTCTTTACTTCAAGCCACAGCATTAACACACCCACTTGTGCAAAGGGATAAATTATACCCATCAGGTGGGGACAAAACTACCATATATAAAATATTTTGCCAATAGAAGACCCATTTGTTTAAAGAGAAGTCTAAGTCAGCTGCTACATAAAAATAATAGAATTTTACAGCTACAGAGTGATCACAGGAATGTCATAGCTAAGGTCCACCAGGAGGGAGAAAATTCCTACTTAAATATATAACCTTTTTAATGGATTCTATCCCCAAGGTAATGCAGACCATAATGCAGGAAAAAGGGCAGCCTAGCACCTATACACCAAGGGCAGGGCAGTGTTCCCTGCCTGAGGAGCTCAGTACCCCAGCTAAATGTAGCTGGAGGGGAAATCACAAGGTTTCCTATGAGACATGGGATGGGGCTGCCTGGGGCTTGATCACCATATCAGAATTGATGCTCAGGTTGAGTAAAAATAATCACATAAATGAAGCCATATACTTACTACTTTACATCTCTTTCTACCTCCAAGTGATGTTATACTGCACTTAGCACACTTCCATGCTGCTTTACAGAATACCAAAGAAGATCTGGCTTTCACTAAAATTTTTAAAAATGGACCATTTTTCCTTTGCTTTTAGAATATATACAATTGGAGAAAGGGATCAGAAAATTTAGGGATGTTTTGCAACTTCCCTATGAAGTAAAAATAATCACTCCTCTTATTTTTCTCTTTCCTCACACATACACACAAGCACAGCACACACACTTATGATGTAAAGTCATGGAACAACATACCTCAGGAGATCACCTAAATCCACCCCTGTCTCATGGATTTACCTGGGAGGGGTTTTTAGGCCTACTAGCAACTCCCAGCCATCCTTCTTAATCTTGTAAGAGTATTCTTGGTTTGTGGTGGTGCATCCTCTACACCTGTCCTTATATCATACTTAGACCTCATCTCAGAAGCTCCTGATAAGCCTTGACCAAACCATCTGAGTGGTGAAGCATCCCTTGACCATACCAGCTGTGGGACATTCCCTGTCATAGCAGGAGCTCTTGCGTGGTAGAGGTGGGAGCAATCAGAAACACCAGCTGCCCAGTCAAGGTGAGAAACAAAGGATAAGCAATTACCCTTTGTAGCCTTGGTAAATCATTTACTTGAACCCTAGTCCAAAGGGAGTAGCACCATTTTGAATTGTAGCCCAAGTGGAATGGTACTGTCTTACTGCACTTTGGGAAAAAAGCCCAGTAGTTACCAACTTGGGTTATGGCCAGAATGGAAACCTACTGATGACCAGATCCAATCATCTTGCAACCCTATAAACAGTGGTCCTAAGTGAGACCCCTTGAGCTTCTCTGGACTGCAGGAGGCTGGGCCAGTGCCTCCCTCTCAGTGGGACAGCTCTGAGAGCTCATGAACCCTCCAGCTTTAGAGACTCAAACTGTCACTGATGGTGAGGCCTAGGCTAATACTGCTCCCAACCCTTGCCTGTTGGGAAACTCAAAGGAATTTGATGTGAGCATTCCACTGCACCTCAAACATTTTACCTGTGTATATATGAATTGATTATGGCATGAATGTTGCTATCTCAAGTCTATAGTTAAGGCACTGTTATAATTTGTAGTTACCCCTATTGAACTGCTTTGTACAGGGTAAAGCACTCAGCGATTAAGTGCTGCTAAAGCCTTTTGCACCCTTATCTGTGTATCCTTATCCTTTGCACCCTTACTCCCTTTTGCATTTCGAGCTTCCATGTAAATCATTGCAAATTGTTTCTAATTCGATCTTGCTTTATATGCTTTAACCTGTGTAGTAAGTAATAGAGGGAACCTTGCAATCAAACTCTGTAAAGCTGCATTTTTCAAAAATATATGTTAAGCCCTGTAATTCTCAGTTACATGCATATTTATTCTTCCACCTTATCCCGTTTTTCCCTTCACATAAATGATGGAGCCTTATACTGAGCCATGCTGCATATCCTTAGCAATAATGGGCTTGCTCCAGGAGTAGTTCACTATTTTGACAGTGCCAAAATTAGAGCGAAGCGTGTGTTGCTTTGCATCTGTCAGTCACACAGCACTCTCCTTTGAGGTCTATCAACAAGCACAGAGTGACGGGTGGTCATCTGAACAGCACTCTGTGCTTCCGTACTCAGCTCAGCAGTCTGCACAATTTTAACCAGGGAGATGCAAGGATAAGGAGAGGAGATTTTTTCCAATCAGGTTAAAATGTTTCAAGTGGCCCATTTTCACTTTCTGTATACTTCTGAAAGTCAGTGAGAGAGATTAAGCTCTGTTGGAGGTGCACTGTATTCATAATATATTAATAACCAGGAAAGTCTCAATTTTGGTTTTACACTGACAGTAGACTAAACTACAAAAGGACACAGAGGTGAAAATGAAAACTGAAGGAAGTGACAATAGATCATTCTCCAGTAGTAGAAGACCTTGGAAAACAGTAAGAATGAGGTTCTGTTTGCAAAAATACTGTAAACCAGTTATTGCTGAACAAATTTCCACAATGAAAAATTGCCTCTATGCACTTAGCATTTTAAGCTCTAAAAGAGTCCCACAAAAGCCTGTGAATGAGTTGCAGCAATGGAAGCAAAGAAGTTCTGCTAGTGAACAAACTTCTTACTGGACTATGTCAAAGAGAAAGTGTTTCTTAAAGGATTGTGATAATTCAGATTTTTCTGGCTGCTTTGCTATTATTTCCTTAATGTGCTCCCATCTGTGACTGGGAGACTCACTGAACTGAAAATATATACAAGATGCACTTTCAAAAATGTGAAGACATAAAATTACTACAAAACGCTGGCTTGAAGCATATCCTGCTTCCTTACAGAGGCTTCCGATTTCCTTTACCAGGTACTGAAATTCTACAGCAACTACCTTCACTAGGTATTTCTCCAGGCTAAGCAAATACCCACCAAATTTTGAAACTTACTTAATATTGATACAGATAATATTTTACATATATTAACCAAATATCCAAACCATAAACTATGTGCTCAATGATCGAAAAAATCCAACCCAAAACAACCAAAAAACCAAACCCCAAACCCCCTTGCTCTTCTGTACCTTTATTTTGCAACTGCAAGTGAAGAAAAAAATTAATTAACTTTTATAGCAGCAATAACAAAACACGATCATGCAATAGTAGAACCAGAATCAGAACATCATTGTATTGATCCTGAAATCTGTGAAGGATTGGTCATTGCTGTAGGTTGCCCACAATCCGATGAGGTACTTGCTAATGGAAATTTTGGCCCTTTCATCACACTGTGGAAACATGTTTTACATGCTGCTAGGAATTGTCTGCAATCACCAGCTTTCCTAGGAATGATGAAACCCCCAAAATTCTTAGGTCTAAGGCTCTTAACACTTCATAGCATAAGGTCTAAGGCTCTTAACACTTTATAGCAATGACACCTTCAAATGTCATTCTCTTGTCTCTCAACTTCCATTTGTAATTTTTCAGAAATATTCCAGCAACAAAGTACCCCCAACAGAGTAAGAAATTAAGGACCTTTTATAACAGTTACACAGGTGCTCTACTAATATTTACCACCCTTCCACCTTCTGACACTTACCACATAATTTTTTTAGTGCCATCAGCTATTATCAGCTAGTGGAAATACAGAGCATATAAACATATATGAGCCACAGACACATAAAAAGTGCCATATGCATGAGTTCAGAAAACTTAATGTCCAAGGAAAACGACCAGGGAAATGAACACTAGGAAGGGAAAAGGACACTAATGAAGGCAAAGGTTATGTATCAATTCAGGGTGTTCTTGTCTTCTGTGTCTGAAGATCAAGACCATGCATTGTAAATGGATCTAATATTCAGATATATGCTACAGGTCTTGTATGTTCTGTGGTTTTGTCCATTGTAAAAATATGATCTATAGATGATCTATAGATAAGGTATCTGGTGGTAGAAGTGGAAGGTGAAGCCTGCATTTGTCTGTGGGTCATGGATTTTTATATTCTTTGCTTGTGGTAGGTAAAAGAATTAAATATGCTTTACCTGTATGATCTCTCTCAGACATTAGAAGTAATGATTTTTTTTTTCCTGGGGAATGAAGCCTGAAGAACAAAACATAGCACAATGTGTATTCATTTATATTTCACTGAAAAACATTATGAGTGTGAGTAGAAGTGAAAACAAGACGAAAAACAGACACAAGAAAATCTCTGATTTTGGCTAACTTTTTATTCTGCATCTTCAAGAATGTCACAAAGATTGGTCTGTTGGTATGTAGATGCTGCACCTACAGGCATTACCTATGCTGAGAAGCCATCAATTACCATGCTCTTCATTTGGCATTTGAAAGAAGTCACAAAATGTAAATAGGAAATGTAAATATACCATGTAAATATACCATGATGTCGGTTCTGTCTTGTATTTTTCCTTTACTTGTATACACACTTTAAAACGCAAAGAAGCCTATTTTAGCAATTTTGCCATTAACTTTGCTAAAGAAAATAAAAGTGAGGGATGGGCTGCCCACTGTTCTTTAGGCAAAGAATTTTCTTCTGCAAAATTTCAAACTTCCTAACAACTTTTCCCCCCCATACAGTCTACTACCACCCTTAGATGTCATTGAAACAATGTTAATATTTGTAGCTGGGTATGACAGTCAGCCACCAGGAGCAAAGCTATTTGGCACTGTAATGCAAATGACTGCATCCATCAAATGAGCTTTGTTAGTTATTCATTGTGTTCCTTATCATTCTTTTCCCAAACCCCAGTGCTTCTGCATTGTGCACAGAGGTTTGTCCACAGCAGCAGCCCCGCTGTAAAACCCGCCCTTATCAGGCAGAGCAGGGTGCCACCGCAGTGACCTGCCAAGTCACTGTGTCCCCTCTCCTTCCCTCACCCTTTTGTGCCCAGTGCTGCTCTTTGTCCTCATCCACGGGATTTGTCTCCCTCTGCTCAGATCACTGTGCCAGACCCTCTCCCACAGCTGAAAGGATGATTTGCAATGAAAGAGACTCTAGAGAGATGGGTAATTCCCTCCTTCTTACCCCAGCTCCTTATTTTCCTCTGAAATCGACTGCACCAACCAACTTTCTGCAGGGTTGGGCTTTTAGAAACAACTACAGCAACAAAACCGCCCCAGGCCCTGTGTGTATTGAGGCAGCCCAAGAGGCTTGCACAGATGGAAAATGGTATTGACAGGTTTGGAAAGGGACAGACACGGACTCTCATGCAGGCAGACACTGGGGGCTTTTTTATTCATTAAATCTTTCACTGCTTAACACAGTTCAACATACCATTCCGTACCTCCAGAGAAAAGCTTTTGGGGGATGGAGCCAGAGATTAATCCCTCTGTAATTTCTACTGCTGCTGGCAGTACTAACTGCCAAGGGATTTTGGGGAAAGATAATGGCACTGTTAACTCGTAACCTAGGTGTAAAAGTGGCCTTAATAAAACTGGGATGGTTGAGGCCCCATCAATAACCACCACACACCAATTTTATTGGATGTAACAGATGCAATCTGTTTGATGTGGTACAGGAGGCTCATCCCAATATGGTAATTAATAGAGGCTGGGGAGCCACTCAAAAAATTGTCTACCACAACAACGAAGCATCTGGGACAATCCAGTCAGTTTAACCTCTAAAGCAAAGTAAAGATGTAAAAAGAGCTTATGTGTAAAATTGCATTTTACACTGAAGAAAGATCCAGATCAGTAAGAGGACTGGTCTGGACATTTCTTCAGTGTAAAATGCAATTAAGCAGGGTATAAAAACCTGTGTATAATTAGGCTAGTTTGGAATGATTCTGCACATATTCCATAATTAGTGTTTGTATAAGAACAGATTTTCTGTTTTGCAAGAATCAGCAGATAATCAGCAGTTGATTGTTAACCTGAGAAGATGCTGATACCAGCATAATTATTTTTACATATACCTATCCTTCCATGAAAGCATAAGCAAGAGACAATTTCTTTAGCCAAAGAACAGGTGTAACAACACAAGGCATAATAAATTGTTCCCAAACAAATCCAGTTCTATTTTTCTGTTTAGCTTCAGCAGAGTTGTTCTTTTTTATTTTGGAGTACAGAGGGGAAGAGGTAGAAGCACTAATTTCATGTTCTTTGCACTATATGTTGTCTTGAGCAAAACTTCCTATAAGTTGTTTTTTTTCCCCTGGTACTTCCTTGTCACAGATCAAGGTTACTCTATTAGGCTGATGGATGCTTTGCTACTGTGGTTAGGGTAAATAGGGTAATAGACTAGAGCAGTACTATTACATGCCCTGTGTAATGTGCTTACAGATGCTTTATGAGCCAAGAGCAAGGTTCCTAAATCTTCTTGTTGAAAAAGAAGAGCACACAAAGATTTGTAGAAGTTGAAGGCTAAAACAGGAACAGAATACTAAGAATTTATCAGTGTGATAAAGAAAATGGGAGCTATTTAATACCCTGATATAGATTGTTTTCACTGGAATCCCTTATGCTTCTGGTTATGTCTTCTCTCAAATTTTCATGAGCCCTCTTACCTTCTTGAATCTTCAATTTGTTTGGCACTAATGGAGCAAGAGTCTTCATCAATGGTAACTAAAATTAGGTTTATTCTAGCTTCTTTTAAACTTACCTATGCATTTTCTGTGCCCTGGTTGTCAGGAAGGCCAGTGGCATCAGCAATAGTGTGGCTAGCAGGGCTTAAGGCAGTGGCTATCCCCCTGTGCTCAGTGATGCACGTGAAATCCTGTGATTGGTTTTGGGCCCTTCACTACAAGGAAGACATTGAGGTGCTGGAGTTTTCCAGAGAAGGGCAATGAGGCTGGTGAAGGGCCTGCAGCACAAGTGCTGCATGGAGTGATTGAGGGAGCTGGGGGTGCTCAGCCTGGGGAAAAGGAGGCTGAGGGAGGACCTCTTGCTCTCTACAACTCCCTGAAAGGCGGTTATAGTGAGGCAAGGGTCGGTCTCTTCATCCAAGTAATGAGTGATGGTTTGCCCCAGGGGTTTAGATTGGATATTAGAAAAATGTCTTCACAGAAAAGGTTATTGGGCATTAGAATAAGCTGCTGAGGAAAGTGGTGCAGTCACCACCCCTGGAGGTATTTAAAAGAAGTGTAGCCATGTCATTCAGAGAACATGGTTTAGTGATGGACTTGGCAGTGTTAAGCTTACAGTTGGATTCAATGATCTTAAAGATCTTTTCCAACCTAAATGATTATATTAATTTATGAATAGTCAATATTAAGGAATCAGCAATCAGTTTGTAAAAGCATCTCCTTGACTTTGATAATACCTGTTTGTTCCCATTTATTCATTTTACTAAGTTTGTTCCCTTTTATGATCTTATCTTACTGTGATTAGGAGAGCAGTTCTAATGTAGCAGAGAACTGGTTTACAATATTGGTAAAAAATATAGCATTTAAGGCATGCATGTGTTAGGTCTGCTATGTATTTTTAGCAACTATCATTTACAGAGTTTCTTCTTCCTCTCATCTTTTCCCAATCATGGAAAATTCACCACTGTGTAGAACACCATCCAAAGCTCAGACACGTTTTCAGGCTCTTTCTCTAGGATGTATAGACCATTATCAGAAAAAAAATGTCAAATGCTCACTGTCACCTTCAGTCAGATGCCAGGAGCTGAAGATGCAACAACCTTCATCCCTACAGCTGGTTGTGGTGTGACAGGATGAGCACAGCATTTTGGGAAAGATTGCTCAGGTGTATCTCAAAGATACCTCTTTCCAATTAAATTTGGTTGGCTCCATCTAACACGGTTTAAGACTGAAGTGACTACAGAATACTAAGAAAATTGCTAAAACTGCTTGAAATTCAATTGTGACAAATACCTAACTCTGGATAAGGGCCTTTGAAAATCCTGGACAAAAAGACCTGAAAACAGGAAAACTGAAAAAAGCAATAATATAGAGGTAGAGAAGCACAGAAAACCTACTCTATCCAAAGCCAAAAACATACTTTGCATTTGTATAAAAAGCACTGACTATAAAAAACTACTTATCAACTTGTACAATATTCATCATGTCTGTACCAACTCTAGTGACTTTTTAAACTACACATTCTACACAGAACATCACCACTGGAGAAACATCTAGGAAAAAGGAAATGTTGTTTATAACCCTGGTATACTGAATTAGTAAATGACACATTAGTAGCTGCATATTTTTAACCCTTAAAAAGAGATGTATTATAGTGCAGAAAAAGCTAAAGGTGTACTTTCTGCAATGGGAGGTAAAAACCTGAAGCATTAGATACTCTCTTAGCAGAGGAAAAAATCTTTCAATTTGCCACAAACTCCATAGTACAGAAGATTAAATTTCAGTGGAAAATTATCAAATCAGCAGAAAATAAAATTGATTGTTCCCATGAATACTGCAAAAGCAGTATTTTACTGAAAAGACTGAATACCTCAAATACAACATAAAAGCTTGCCATAATGACAGATAGTTCTATTAGAAAAGGTACTGAGTGCATAATTAACCAGTGCTAATACCTATCTGAATATCTGAAAAGAAGAAAAATTTATTCAAGTGGAATATAAACTATTCATCAAAGCTGAGGGGAAAAAAAAGAAAAAAAGAAATTGCTGCACTGAAAACATGCACTGGTTGGGCTATGTTTATGATCCCCTGACAGAAATGTATAAATAGGAAAAATTTACCACTCATTCACTAGGGGCTAATGAAGCAGAACTAAGATCACACGTTCACTATCACTCAAGTGGAGAACATTTGCAGCTTCTCAATTTTATATGGAGCTGCCTGCTCAAGTCACACATTCTGTAACAAAGGTCATATTTTTTGTTTCAGTCTAAACAGTAAACAGTAATTGGCTCAGAAGTTTCATTTTTCTTAAACTAATGTTAATTTAATGAGTCTTTTCTCCACATTCCTGGATATAGGTGATGGAGGACTTTGCTTTCTCACTTTCCCAGTATCAATCAGTTACATATAGGAAGGCATAAAATGTAATATTTAATTGAATTTTCCTTTTCTGTAAAATTACTTATATTCTTTGATAAATAAGCACAGCTCTAAAATTTTGAGTTTTTTCGTAGCAGTTTGCAAAAATAAGGAAAAGCAACCCTGCTACGTCCATATTATCTAAGCTACTGCAACTATTTAGCTGCAAATGTGAAAACAGTATGTATCAACAATTTTAAAAAATGCTTCTTGAGCTAAAATATTTGTAAAGGACAATCAGAAGTTTATACTGTGTAGACAGGTGCAAGTAAGGTCTAAATTCTCAAACAATGGCAAGTTTCCAATCCCTGAATGTTCATTTGGAGTAATGCAAGCTGCATTACTTTGCAGCCAATAGAGGCATATGGACAATATGCCTGAATATACTCTCAGCTCTGAAAGTTGCTGCCTTGCAACTGTAAACATATTTCTGAAATTTTAGCATCATCTTATTCGGATCTGTGTCAAGTAGTATTTTCTAGAAGCTGTTTGTGAATGAAATATAAGCTGGGGAGATTTGAAGTATTTCCCATGAATTTCCTTTCTCAGAGGTCCTAGCAAAAATGCTGCCCTGTAGTTTTAGCCAGGTGATTATCCCTGATACATTATTTACTTCCTAATTTGTTTACACAGCCTATAATTCACTTAACAAAGAGCTTAGTGTGTGAGGTATTCTATGAATGCTAAACAGATCTAAAGCTATGGGCCTGTTTCTAAGAAGAAGAAAACATTGTACCTTGTGCTTCCAGCAGCATGTTAGAAAAATATTTTCTGGAGTTCTGCCTTTGTTCTTCCAATGGCTTCAACATACTGCCAATCTATAAGAAGTATAACTTTTTTCCTGATCTAAACATAAACCTCTACTACACTTATAGAAGTGTCCTTACTGGAATGCTTAATTCTGCATATTGTTTTCTGTAAGCATGCAGACAGCTGAAAGGACAAAGGGAAAAATATCATACAGCAACTGGTCATGTATCTTTGACTTCACTCTGCCTACAGTTGCATATGTGGAAAGGGATGACCAATACAGACTTACTGAAAAAAGGTAACCATGAGACTTGCTTATGGATCATCCTCTGATCCCCCAAGAAAAAAGAGAGCACCCTGTCAGTATTCCAGCCAGTGCCACATCCTGCTCAGCAGAGGCCAGGGTGATCCTGTTTCCTCCCATGTGGGCTGAACAAAAATCATGTGGGGTAAGGCAAGGCAATGCTATATTTTCTTCTTTAATAGCAAGGTAAAAGACCTAACTGCCCCTTAGGAAAAAACAACCTACCCCTGCAACAATATTCATAGTACTTTAACTGAGGATAGTAAATTTTTTTCTCCAGAATGCTGTACATGCTACTAATGCCAGTGTAATTGGTATTATTCAAATGACTATACGTGTGCTGGGGAGTAGAAAGCAAGCTAGTAAATCAGAATTCAATAGTTACCAGTACTGAACACATCCATACCAAACATATCAAATCTCTCACTAGAGGAAGAAAAATAGGAACCATAAAAGACCTTTTGCTTGACATGGCTTGAGGAGCATTTTCATAATATTTTGTACAGTTGGCACATTTCATTGTGTATGAACTGGTAAATAAATCTTATAGAATGGCTCATATCTTTAATTCTTTCACATATTTTCATTGTTGCAGAGACACAAGCAACAACACCTGTGATACTCTAATTTTGTTTCACCAATGAACAAAGATTGATATGGTAGTCAGAGAATCAAATTAGAAGGAAGAGACAGGAGTAAATATTCCGTCAGTGTTGTTCAGTGTTTCTGTGCAATAAAAGGAAATCCAATTTTCTCATCCCTCCTCTTGCATTCAGATTTTCCTCACTACAACAAAAAGATGAGCAATTCTCAGTGTCTTCAAAATCAGAAGTGTGGGAACAGCAGCTTTTCTAAAAATCTCTTAACACAGGCCTAGAATAGATTCCAACTAAAATCTCCCGAAATATGGGGAGGTGGAAGGCTGAGACCTATTCTTTCTCAAGTCATACTAGAAATTAACAGCACTACTATTTGTATGATGACCTTTCTGTATAATGCCAAGAACTGGTTTTCCTTGGCAACAGAATTAATTCATTGGGACCTAATCCCAGCAGCTGCTGCAGTCATTGCAATCCAGAAGGGTAAGCTGAAATTTCTCTCCCACTTCCAACCTTTTTCATATCCCACTGAAGACATATGCATGGGAAGCCATTTTCACTACAGGGGTGCAAAATTCAAAGCATCAGCTACCTGCTGCATACTTTTGCCCTAAATAAATTACAGGGTGCATTCTTCCACAATTCCTTTTCCATGAGTAATTTTAGCCCAGAGTAAAAGAGAGGCAATATAATGTTTATTCCTATAGGGTTACTTGTTCAAGTGCCTCCAATGCTAAGGGTGAGAATGTGCTTGAATAGTCCAGAGTTGTCCTGCTAAATAGGATCTGACTACAGGTCCACTGTATTTTTGCTTAACTTCTACTCATCTCAGGGGTTAATTACCTGTAAGAAGGTTATTGTAAAATCATGAATCTACTCTCAGCTGGAGGTCAAGTAAGTAACTAAAGAGAGAAGAGACCTCACAGAGAAATTATTAAATTAGGATTCTTAAAGTCTTATTTGCCTATTTTAATCTTAATCAAATTCCTCTTCACGAATTCTAGATGGGAACAACTGTCTTTATAGTAAAACCCAAGTGAATCCACTCTCAACCTAAAAGTATTATCCACTTCACAGTACACCATCTCCAGACTGAGAAAAATGTTGGACAAAGCAACAGGTATTGAAGACTATCAGCAATCTTAAATAATTACAGATTATGGTGTAAGAAAGAGTCTTTCAAGACTCAGAGCTCTCTGAAGCATTTCCCAGCCCACAAGCCAAACACACTTTATGAGTTTCAGATAGAACATCTACTAAGCCTGAATTACCAAGACAAAGGATTAACATCAAGACAAAGTCTAAGAAACCCAAATTCCTTGCACAGAAATATACAGATCCAGAACTTATTTGAACTTTGCATGGAAATAAACTTGAATACATCTGCATACAGCACTTGCTGAAATCTCTACAAGAACATCAGGGAGCCCAAAGGGGCCCATTATGTTTCATTTTGGGGGCATGCAAATGCTCATAGTCAAAATTCAAATTTGAAAAGAAAAGAAATGACAATCTCATTACTATGCACAAATGGGAAAGAACTGTTGGCTGCTATACTGAGAAGGCTGTCATAATACTATAAATAATCAGACATACTGATCACTTGGGAGCTTTTCCTCCTGAATTCCCTCAGTGTTTTGTCTTCAGTTGTCAGTAAATATGACATCTATCCTCTCCATTGAGCTGGCTAATGGCCCTCATCTAATTCTGAAACATTGGACTTGCACTTTGTGAAGCCATCTCTATCCAGGAAATAAAGATAAAGCCAATACTACAAAGCCTTTTGAATTTCTAGTCTACCATTAATTGCCCTGAAGAACTTAACATAAGGTAAGCAAGCACTTACCACCAAGCAGAATCTTGTGACATTCTACAAAGTGCTATCCCAGCAAACATGAACTGTGGCCAAGCAATGGGTTCTTCCTCCTAGGAAAGGCCTAGGCTAGTCAAACATGCCTACATCCTTTCCTAAGGGGGCAATTCAGGCATGCTAGCAATATCTCACAGCCAATATTACCAGAGGCAATTGATAAATCTAAGAAAGTCTCTATGTTCACTTACTGTCACAAAATTAAAGGAGAAAATATTGATGCAAACTTACTGCTCTCAATATAATATTTTAAAAAAACCACAACAAAATAAGGGATCTACTGCTAATATTTAAATAAAGTAATATAGATAAACCTAGAAATAACTGCTCCATTTACTCTAAAGAGCAGTAGAGTCTCATTTGCTCTTTCAAAGGCATAATCAGTTGAAGGGCACATTTTTCTTCTTTGTTCTTTCCCATCAATTTTAATAGGTGCAGAACATCAGTCACATGAAATGTAATGGGACAAGAAGATGGATGAGTACATTTGAAGCCACTAGTCACAGGACAGAAAGCATCCTGACAAAGTGACACTGGCAGCATAGGGTTCAACAATAGAGCCTGGACAATATTTAGTAAGTGAAACTACAGTGCTACATGATTTGGTATTTTCTCACTGGGCAAAATCCTTTCCCTGTCACTATTCATCATATTCCTACAAGTCAGGCTTTCAAAGACATTCTCCTACTGAACATGACCAAATGACATTTTTAAATCAGGGAAATACATAAATCTGGGGACAAAGAGGTCACTTGAAGATAAATTCAAATGACCTTCTGTGTTAAGAACTTCAAACTACTTCATCAAGAAGGTTTAAAATGGTTTAGTAAGAGTCACACCTGAAATATGAAATATGTTGTGGTTACAGGAGGGAGGAGATTTGGTATCTATGTTGAACTGACAGCAACAGGACTCTATTACTGATGAAAAAATACAAAAATCCCCTATTTCTACTAGGATCTGAAGAAAGCAATACCAACAAATTAACAATTAGAAATTCCTTTACACTAAAATGTCTCTGGTGTGCATACTACATGAAATATATTTGGGGACACTGTAATGAAAATTCCTATCCAAACAGAAGTTTAATGTACAATGAAAGAAAAAACAGCCATCCAACAAACTGAATCAAACCCTTTCTGCATGTTGAGGAAGTATTGCAGGCAGGCCTACACCCTACTGTAATGACCCACTTGTGTTGTAACTTTACCAATAAATGCTAAGTGGCTCCATCTAGCACTTTATGATGGTTATTATGATCACTATCATCATTATTAGGCAATGCTAATTCAGTTTCTTCATTAGCCATTTGCCATGATCTCTACAGGTAATCTTTAAGTTTAAATAATACCAAACTTTATAAAAAAACAGGAAAAGAGAAACCAGAACCTCTTAAAATTTACCCACAAGAGAAGGAACTGGAGCTAGACCTCCAAGTCCCACTGCTGCACAAAGTGGGCCCTATACCTCAATATCCTCACCATCCAATGGTGTGCAATATCCAGAAAGCAGAAAGACAGCTTTTGGCAAGTGCTCTTAAACAGGGCAACATTCCTCTCCAGCACCACAACCATGCACTGCTGATAGGATGGTGCATTCTTTTTCTGTCAAGTACCTTATGGGAAGCTGTTTACAGCTACTACAGCTGTTCTTGGTACTTCCCTCCTCTCCCACAAGACAGAAACTGCTTTCGAACAATTCTCTAGAAGTGTATGCTGGTAAATACAATTGCACATAGACAGGAGTTCCCCCCAGTAAGTCACATATTTCAGAATGGGAAATCCAGAGAGAATGGAAATTCCACATTACGAGAAGTTCTGAGATTTCTCAAACAGTACACCTAACCCTGGAAAGAGCTAAACAATTTTAGATAAGGGAAAACTTGACTCACTTTTGGCTTCCAAATTTCATACTACATGAAATAACACACTGTTTCACAAACTATTGAATACATTTCAAAAGTTAATCAACCTAAATATTCAATTATGATGATATATAAATAACATCCATGCATCTCTGGAAATTTTTTCCCTATGTTTTTTCTGTAAGAAATGTTTGAAGAAATATCTTATTTTTTTATGAAGCATTTTGATTTTGATGCAATTATATTTCTTAGTGAGAAACAATGTAGATACTATCCACACTTACTGTATTCTTCATTTATAAACTTATGTGTCTCTGTGTTTCCCAACTGTAATACTAGACTACATGATAAATTCAAGTGAAAAACTATATTGCAATGAAAGATGTCATCCCCACTTTTAGCAACCTTGACTTCTGAGAATGCATTCCAAATGCTGAACTTTAACTAATGATCAACCTTTTCTTCCATTAAAATTTATTTTGAGCTGGCAGTTCCTATGACCCCAGATATCATGAGAAATCTGAATATTTCACATTCTAGCCATGGGGAAGTCAAAGACCTGAATAATGATTGTTCCCTGAGCAGCTTTCCCTGCAAATTCATCACTATAACATGCAAAAAGCACATTACAAATACAATCAAACATATAACATAGGTCAGTCGATTGCTCTGTTATATTACAAGTAACCAAAAAGAATCCTTTTCTCTGATAATATCAATTGCTCAGTCCTCATAATGATTTAGCCAAGCTCACCCAATCCCACGCTCCCTGTGGTCCTCAGGACACAGGTTCTGGCACTGCAGCACGGATTTGTGACATTACATCAGAGCAACTGAACATGTAACACGTTTGTGGCTCTTTCCCAGGAGCTGCCCCAGTTTGATGCACATGGACACAGAAGCTGCAGTGACACTTGCAAGCAGGACAGTCCCTGCAGGCAGGTCTGCAGAGCCTCCCCAGAAACAGCCTGGGCCTGAGGCGTGCTCAAAGAGCCAAGGCTGGCTCCTGCTGGCACTGATGTCTCTGGGCAAGCCCTGGCAGCCCAGAGCCAAGCCATCCCCTCCTCCTCAGGGCCATGCACTGCTGCCAGGACCTTGTGGCTGGGTTTCAGCCTCGCCTCTCAAGCAATGCTGCAGCCCTAGATATGCAGAGGAATATCAAACCAGAGTAAGACTGGTTCTAAACATTATCTATCAAGTTCATCCCAATTCCTTCCAAATTTCATAGACTGAATTATTAAACCTGATTGATACTTACAAGCTTTTCTCAGTGATCATGAGTGAGACTGCTACTAATGAAAAGCAGTTTTTACAAGACATTATGATTCCAGGAGCTAGGGAAAAAATCAAACAAACACACACACACTCCCCCCACATGCACACTGTGCCCCACCTCCCCCCTCCCCCCAGCTACATACTGAAAGATATGAAACAAAAAAAGAAAGATTTCTCCAGCTGGGTGAAGAACCCAACAACTAAGTTTCATCTAGACAAATTAAAGATACTTTGTAAACTTTTTGCAGACTGAATCCTCTCAGGTTCTGACACTAATATACCTGAAGAACAGGAATTCTACGTGTGATGTGGTAGTTTGGAAGATGACTTGTTCCACTGTGCTTTTGTTGTGTCAGAGGTCAAACATCATGGCCAAAACCTCTACAGAATAACCATTACCATAAAAAATCAGAAGACAATTAAAAAAAAAAATTAATGTTTGTTTTGCTGCAGTTTTCTGATTATCAGGGTTTTTTTCAGTTAAACATATAAACAAACAAAACCCCCAACCTTCATACTGGAGAAGAAAAGAATGTATTATTTTCTCCACCTGAGAGAAGAATATGTAAAATGTCCTAACTTCCTAAAAGTTAAACAGTAAAAACTCACAACAGTGAGGGTCATGGAAGTCTACATCATGCTATTATGCAGAAATGGCCAAATAGTCACCCTGTTTTCTGCCTCTCCACATAAGTATTTTAAATTAAAATACAAACACTTATAGAAGGGATTTTGCAGTGTATTATATAAAGACACTGTAATTCCATTTCTAGGTCCAGTCCTAGAAATGGCATACAAGTATTTTTAAAATTATCTTTCTGACTCACTATTTGTTATAATAATATTATTATAGATAACCTTTGAACAGTAGCTGATTTAATATCCTCTCATAACAGACTCATTTTTGTTACAGTTATTGAGCAAAGTAAAACAAAAGACAAGCTTATTACACCAAAAAATAGAAAAGTAACTATCTCCATTGCAACCACAAAGTAAGTGTATCAAGAGTAATCAGCACAGAAATTCTTAAATTCTTTCATATCTTGATATTTTGAGGTGATGTTAGCAAACTTGGGAATCTTCTTGCACTTGAAAAAAAATCTACTTAAGAGTATCATCAAACTACTTTGCATTAAACTAAAAGATGAGAAAAGCCTTTGTGATTGAAATTAGCCAGTGGGTTCAAAGTTACAGGGTTGACAGAAAAGCAAATACTATTACAAAAAGCTCATGACATTTAAAATAACAGGTCAAACATAATCTGAAGCTAAATAGTCTTAAAGCCAAAGGTTCAAGAATTTTTCAGTATTTTTTAAAAATTATTTTTATAGGACCTCAACAAATCCCTAGGGGTGGAAAATTGCTAGTTATCACCAAGCCCTGCTGTGTACATCTCCATTAAACTCTCAGATCCTGAGAGAAAGCTGGAGAAACAATCCACTGTCAGTTAACCCCACATACATGGTCGAGTGTTTGGCTGACATTTCAATGCCCTTCCTCTTCAATGAGCCACAAAACAAAAATACTGAACCTCTAAAATATGTTTCTTTTTTGAAAGAATGCTCAAGGTAGCAAGACTGGTTTCATCACATCACTGGTGTATAGAACTCACATAAAGATACATTTTGGCATATGTTTAAGGATTCTATCCACAGCAAATCATATCAGGAAGCAACCTCAAGAAAGGATGGTTCTGTAAAAATGTATAAAAATCTGATCATTAGAAGAATCCTTAATCCCCATTGTTAAATTCAAGATGCAAGGAACAAACAGTCAAATGAGAGAGAAAGTCATGCTATTCAGTACCTGAACCACTTATCTTTAAAAGTTTTCATGGCATTGCCTGTAGAATTGTAGAATCACAGAATATTCCTGCAGATTACAGATATAATCTCAGTATGGCTTTTTATAGCTGCCTGTGTTGTACCCATCCCCTGAATTCTTATCTCACATCCTATTGTCTGCTTTCTTATCTCAGGATGACTCTTTCTTTATCTTTCCTCTCAAGGTATGCACAGGAACTATTTGCCTTTTACAAGACAATAAACAAGGACAGAAAATGAAAGCCTGGCCCCAATGAAATCAGTAGTAACACTTCAGAGTTTCCTGGATTTTACCAGGAAAAAAATATATGGGTTTTTGTTTTGAGATCAAAAATAATACTTAGGTACTTGGCATGTAATTTAGGTGTCATGTTCAAAAGAATGATCAAAAAAACTCCTGCTAACAGGTTTAGGTTTTTGGAGAACCAGATGACAACCTCCTTACATGTGTAGTTGCATGCATGGATGCCTTCTCTACAGCCACTATCCAACCAGACAGCCAGAGCTGGTTATTTCAAGCATCCTGTGCATTCCCAGACCCAAATCCCAACCCTCCAGGACTCCTCAGGGAGCCTTCACACCCAAACAGAGCTCTGTGGTAAGAACCTAAAGTCAGACAAGAGGTTGCCTGAAAGATGTGCCTTCCCTTTTAAGCACTTGGCCTGTGGTGACCCCAAGCTCAGAGATGAGGAGTGGGTGCCCAGGGCTCTGGGGACAGATGCAGCTGGCAGCCAGCACTCCCTGGATCTGTGGCACAGCATCCAGTGAGGGAAAGTGAGCTCCTCTGCCAGGAACAAGTTGTTAGTAATGCTCAGTTGTTAACAATGTTATGACACTGCTGTGTCTTCCTGAACCTGCAGAAACATTATGGCAATGGGATTGTTTTTATGATTTAATTTCTATTGTTTCATGCTGCTTAATTATTAGTGTGAAGCAAATAATCAAGGAAACAGAAGAACCAGGAAAGCTGTGCCTGCTAACCACAAAGATGATCTCTTATCTATAAGAGGAGTGAAATTTTGGAACTCATTTTTCAGTCTTTTCAGTTCAGCAGAGGTTCTTTAAAGAAATGCCAAGAAAGTTTTTAGAACATGGCTAGAAAAACATGACAAGCTTTACTTGATTACATTTTAATCATACATTACCAATATGAGACAATGCATTTTTGAGGGGAATTACATAAAGCAGATCTCTAAAATTGTTCCGTTAAACTGAAACAGTACTACTGCAAGTTTGTTGACTTTTATTTTTAAACTTTTCAAATAGATAAATGAGTATTCAGAAGAGATACTAAGAAATAATAAGAACCAGGGGTTATCACTTTTTTGTTTAAAAAATTTAGAGGAGCAACAAGAAGAAGAAGAAAGGAAATGCAGTAAGATCAAACCAGATCTACTTTTGCTACTGATTTAATTAAACTCAGATAATTCAGCTAATTTCCACACAATTAAATTCAGATTTTTTTTTCTTTCATATTCTCCAGAGGTAAAAGTGTGCTTCTACAGAATTTATCATAAAAAGAGAGCTTAGATATAAACCAAAAATGTGTTTGTGCTGATGCAACACAAGCTAGTACTTTCCCATAGCTGGTGAAATTCATGAGGGGCATTTGGAGGTGGCATTGATATACAGCAAACAAAGGTACACAAAAGTTGTGGCAGGTATCTACAGAAAAGAATGAGAGCTAATGGCAACTCCCACATTGAGGAGTTGTCATTTAAATACCTCACATGGCATAGGTACCAAAAGAGAATATTAGTGACTGAAGGTTGGTTCAAGAGGAAAATCAGTATTGCATCATCTAGTTTCTCATTTAATCTTCAGAACAAACTCAGACTTCATCAAGACCAGAGAAGGTAGGTCCCAGTGCTAAGGAACACTGCTTGCCCTCCAGTCTTCCATATTCCAATGCCAGCTACAAGCAGCATCTCCTGAAACTTGCAGAAGTGCCTTTGCTGTTTCACTGGGCAGGCTTGATGTCTCTCTTGTGAGCAGCTTTGAGTTTGAAGAGATGTAACACTAGACCTTAGTACTTCAAGTAGCCCAAGGGATATAAAAATGAACATAAAATCAGAACTCTAAACTGGTAAAAATTTGAGCTTTATGGTAATTATGGAAACCAACATGAGAAGCAAACGGCGTATCAGTCTTCAGAGGATTTAAAAACGCTGCGAGCAAGCTCCACTATTATCCCAGGTCAAATATAAAACATAAATGTACAACCTTCCAGTTTTAATCCCAGCTCCACCACTGGCTTTGTGAGCCATCTGAGATAGCCTCTCTTTCCCCTTCTGGCTTTTCTCCTTTCTCCCTTTCAATTCTATGCTCACCTGAGTTAGATCTGCTTCTTAACATGTAACTCTAAAAAGAGGTTCGCACCACTCTTTGGTTTACCTCTACAAGCAGTGTTCTCTCTCTAGCTTTCACCTCTTTTTCTCTGGGTTAACTGCACATTTTAAAAATAAAGCACAAAAATTCAAGCAAACAGAAATGGGTTTATGACAGCCACAACAGTCTGAAGAAAATCTGCATTTTCTTGAGTCTCAAACAAGGCTATTGAAGATTACTGCTGATTCCCTTCAATCCTAGCAATATTTCTATTATACTTTCTGCTAAATGGGAAGAATCCTCACCATGCTGCTAACAAATGACTTTAACTCTCTTCTTTAACCCCTGCAGTGGAAGAAAAAATCAGCTGAGTATGGCAGAGGTCTGCTCTTAATGGACATGAGCATACACCAGAACATACCCTAAGTGACTTGACATAGACTTCCTGGATGCACACTCATTAGCTCAATCCTGCTTATACAGCACACAGGAAATAATATTAAAGTGCTCCACAAAGTAGCATGTAGGGCCATAAATTTCAAATTGAGACATCTTTCATTTCTGCACTGGTAGGAATATGGAGAAGAGGACTTGAGGGGGGTAGTATGACTGATACCTTACCCCAGTGAAGCCAAGAAATAAACCTGGGCCATGCTGAGGACTTATGAAGAGGCACTCAGAAGCATGAGGGTCCTTCACCAATGAATAGTGGTATCTCAAAAACTTTCATTCTTAAAATATAACTATTTGGCTTTTTATTTTGATCCCAATCTGCACGTGCGAAACAGTTATCTAAATAAACATATCCATCACACAAGCAAATGATGCTTTTGGAGATGGCTCCCATGATCTCTGAACTGCTACCTCAGCAAAAGAAAAGTCTGGAGTGAAGGAATGGGGGGGAAGAGTGAGAAATTATACGTATTCTAATGATGTCTTCATTTTCCAACAGCTCTACAACAAAAATCTCTGTGATGCTGAATCTGACCTCACTAAAAACAGTCACAGAAAACCTGCCCCACTGCAGGTATTTGCATGGTTTTCTTCTGCAAACATGCTTTCCTTTGTCTACTATATTTTTAAGTATGAGTGCACAGACCACCCACAGTATCAGGTAGCCTAGCATGGGAAAGGTGGCAGATGAGGCTAGGATTGCTTCTTTATATGAATATAAATTAATCTATCTGATCCACATATGCTAGTGAGCCACAGCTCATCCTCAGTCAATTCATGTCCCTGACAGGCTAACTTGTCCCAAGCTCTCCAGAAATCATGTAGATGAAAGAGCCAAGCCTGTGGTATAGGAATTACAGGACTGGAGAGTTAAAAAGGGATTTGCAAATCAAGTAGTAATGCCTGCCTTGGCTTAATTTAATTTATCATATTCTACTGCTGCTCCCCCCTCCCAGCAGCAAATCAGAATTATACACAGAAGCAGTTATGGTGTGAGACACTACCTGATCTTTACTGCAGCACCTGGTTAAAAATACGCTCAGTATCCTTTGGGCTCTGACCTGCACACACTGAAACAAAGATAGGGATGAGTTTACAGATTGAACACAGGATCTGGCAGCGAGCACACTAAGTCATTTCTCTGCTCTCCTTCTGCACCTTATCAGTGACATTTCCCTAACAGCACAAGATGCAGCACCAGGCTCACTGCATTTCAACTCCCCAAGGAACCTCCCTGAGATCCTCCCAGGGATAACACTTTATCTGGCAAGCACCAGAGTAAAAAGTGAAAGCATTAGTTAATTTTGCACCTTAGTTGCTCACATCCACACACACTCCAACTCAATAGCAGAGAAGATAACAGATAGAGGGAAGAATTTCTCTCAAATCTCTTAAAAACCCCACCTTGCAACATTACTGTAAGGAATATTTTGAAAATGCATTTACTTTAAATCAGACACCATCTTTTTCCCATACACACATGCAGCTCTTTAAGAAATGTCTAATTCCTTTCACAGCAGAAAATTTCTTATTCCCTGGCACAGAAATGCAGACATTGACCTGCTCTACTCCATTTTACACCATCAGATCAGTTTGGCAATCCAGAGCTGGGGAAAGGGAAGAGGGAAGAGAGGGAAATGTGGTGCTGCTACGCTTTTCCCTGGGCTATTGCTGTACGAAGAAAATGATGATGGGATTACGACTAAATATTGAACTAAAGGGAAGTGTTCCACCTAGAGACCATCTTCACCAGGCAAGGCAACGGGCATGTTACCTGCAAACAGACACTCTTTTAGGATTAAATACACTTGCTGGTCCTGTGGTAAAAAATGATGCAGAGGTATGGCCCCCAGTAGTAATTAACAATGTTAATCTTCTTCTTCCTCTCTATGGTGATAAAAAGAGTCATTTTTATATTTAATTAATGCAGAGGATCATTCTGGAAACTGGCTAATGAGGCTCTGATCACATTACCATGAAAATGTGCATTAACACCACAACTGAGGAGGCTGCTTCATGTGTAGAGAATCCACTTTGTAATTAGCCCACTGTGAAATGAATCACATCAGGAGGAACTCGGAGGGAACCAGTCGGCACTGGGCACTTAGCTGCTGCTGTGCCAATAGACCACCAACATTCTAAGCTGTTTTTTCTCCCCTGCACTGCCTGTCAGCAGCAGTGCAGTCCAAAACTGCCAGTGTTCAGCCTCTACCAATGGCAATGTGTCAAAGCCAGAACAAATTATAGAAAGGGAGAGAACAGATGCTGAAAGGCACTAAACTTTAGTATGTGTGAGTCTGCTATGCCAAGAGGAAAAAAAAAAAACAAACAAAAAGCTGCAAATCAAATACTGATTCAATAGACTCTAAGCAAAAATTATGGGCTATTATAGGGAAGTACTTGTTTCATCTTTTCTCATCTTACTCTGAGGGAGCTGGGAACAGAGCAGCAGCAGACTGCTACTCTGCTATGCACTACACTGTTAGGATGCTGTAAGAGACACCAAAATACCTAAAAGGGATTATGATCTTTGTCTAGTAGTATACAGAAATAACACACACACAATGACTGTACAAGCAGCACATCTCACCCACGGAACCCTGTTGAACTCAGTACCTTTTTAAAGGTGACAACATGTTTCAGAATTATTTCAATTTTAATTAATTAATCTGAAAATTTAACATACTTCTCAGCCAGCACATATATGCCATAAAAACTTTGTCCCTTAACTTAAAAATACCCAAGATCACAGACCTAAGGCTTTCAGAGGCAGCAGTGCAATTTATCTGAAATCAGTCTTATTACCCAAGCCAAGGGCTCCCTTAAAACATCACCGATATGGTTCAACGAGACTGCTGCTATATGACTGACATCTTGGCAGAAGATGCACAAAAATGTTAAAAGAATCCCACAGGAAGTCATCTGAAGGGGGAGTGGCATACGAGCAGAAGACAACAGACACCCAAAATACTAATAATTACCAACCTCCTCCCAAACAATTTCACTAGCAATTTTGCAAAGGAAAGAAAAAAGGCAAAGCAAAACAAAAGCATCTCTACTTGCTGTCCGTAAAGCACACACATTTTTACTCTGGAGATGCTGGTAATATCCTCTGCACTCACCTGTGAAACTTCATAGAGCAGTTTGTAGTGTTCCTCTCTCTTCTGAAAAGTGCACAGATTGCAGCCCATCCTAATAAGCAACACAGGAGCAAAGCCTCTAATTTCCCCAGCACTGAAAGGCAAATGCACTGACGGGGAATCACCCTCCAGACTTGTCTACTGTTTTTCATCAGTCACTCCAGCCCCGGCACACAGGCACGCCACTGTTAGCTGGGAGCACAAGGCAGGGCAGTGCTAGCAGCATGCTCTTCTTCCCTTTCCCTAACTATCTTACACTCACGTATACACACACAGAGTTTCGACTCAGTTCATGGCAACACTCCCCCTGTCTCTGCATCAGTGCACATGACTACACAGATTCCCACTCATGAATATTAATAGCGTCTCATTGATTATTTATGACAGAACGTGTTAGCAGGGAGGGGTGTCATAGCTGCTGCTGATGACAGATGAATATTCACTAATTAAGAAGCAAATGTACTGTGGTTAAACAAAATTCACTTGTGTCAATACCAACTCTGCTTATCAAGGTTAGAGAGACTAAGCTGCATGCATTTCACCCACACTCGTCTCAATTTTTACAGTAATTGTGAGACTAATTCATTAATGGAGGTGGGAAAAGCACAAGTCAAGCCTTATGTTAGGTCTCCACCTTGTGCAACAGGGATCACAGAATACATTTAAAATATTTGTAAGCATTTCAGGAGAGTGCTTGTGAAAGCTGAGCTGATGCTGCTGAAAATTTAAACTAAAGAAGGAAGGAGAGAAAATTAACCCAGATGGCTATACTGATAGCTACAACTCTGACACTGCCAAATTTAGCCAAAATTCCATTGTACTCATAAAAGGCATAATTCCATAACAATTCATCTTGCATATACAGGATAGGTGGGAATGTAGGTGTGCCTGACATGATGCTTTTTACATTAAGAGAAACATTTTACTGCTTATTAAATAATCTCACATTCAAGTCTCTTTCTTGCATGTATAACAGATTCTGTATTACAGATTAATAGTAATTATAGGCCAAATTTTTCAGAAACTCAACAGATACACCGTCTCAGACTCCCAGGTTTCAAAGCTATTATTCTAACACACCATTATATCCAATTTTACCATTTGTAAATTAGATTTTAATAGTGCTACAATTCTTAATGTGTGTATAAAGGAAAAGATGCATCTAAAATTAAACTAAACCCACATGTTAAATATTAAGACCAATGGAAAGCACACTTAATTCAAGGCTGACATTAATTCCTGTATTGTACATCATGTTATCCAATGTAGTGTGCAAGATAAAAAGCTGAAGCCATAACAAAACAGGATAGAAAAAGCAAAAATTTTTTTTCTTTTTTTTTAATCTTTACTTTCTCAGCAAATTTGCTCATAAAGAAGCATATCAAATACTTGTTTCAAAACATCTTTAATCTGGAGAGGATACCAGCTGGGATCCAAAGCGGAAATAATTACTTGGAAACAAATGAAACTACTTAGTTAAGATTAACACTGGGCCCCAAAGAGTTGCATTTACTAAGAAAGCTACTATTTTTTGGGGGTGCAGTTTCCTAAAAGTGCTTTGTCAAACATTTAAAATCAATAACAGGAAATTATTCTAATGAGCACTAATTGATAAGAAATTGTCTTTACATCTAGCAGCACCTCAAACACCAGCAACACCGGGTAGAAAGCAGATCAACAATCATGTGCTGCTTATCAGTTCAGCCCCTTGGGATATAATAATCTGATTTTCTGGGCCCTAATTTTACCTAATAGACAGGATAAGAGCCAAGCAGACAAACCTACAGGAAAAACTGGACCATTGCTGCAAACTCTGCATAGTAGTAAAGTTTGCTAGAACCTCTAGGTTAAATTATAAATAGGTTGAGACTAAATCTTAATTAAATTTCATTTCCTTTAATAAATGTGTGGAGTCAGGAAGAATCAAATAATAGCCATTAACAGAGCGAGCTCTTCACATACCAGCTTCCAGCAGTCTTCTGAAACAGAACAGTAAGATTAATTTTCATTTGGTGGAAGAACCTGAGCAGGCAGGTTTGGTTATGAATTTCCTCCAAAGCCCAAGGATTTCAAAGATGAACCATGGAGGCCGGTTCATCATTGTTAGAAAGAATCAGCCTCTGTTCTACTCCTCCACACTCACATGAAATGCTGCTCATGCTGAGAGGTTTAAACCCATGTAGCAAACATCAACTCAATCTTTGAAGGTTTCTGTGTTGTAAGGTGCAGGAAGATTCTCAGATGTGTAAATTTTAAACTTAAGAAAGTCAGATCAATGAACAAGACAACAGTCATGCAAGGACAACCATGCCATCTTTCGATGAAAGTGTTCTCTTCTTCCACTGACACAACTTCTTCCTCTGACACATACACAGTTTGAAAGCTAAACTACATTCTTGAAAGGAAACATTATTTACCCTGGTATATTTTTGATAGTTTCTTAAAATTAGTTCTTAAAAAATCAGGGGAAAAAAGGACATATTATTACAGGACTCCAGTTATATACAAGAAACAACAACAAAATCCAATAGACAAAATAAGCAATGTAAAGCTACAGTTAAGCTTGCAGCACTTTCCCCCAATAAACAGTGTCTATTTTATTTTGTTCTTTCTTGGTTCTTTTGTTTACTTCTCTAGAGACAACACATGCTTCTCCATTAATTTATCAAATGCCTGCCTTCACTCTGCTCATACAGAGTAAAAAGATTCTGTCCTCTGCTTCTGCAACCACTAATGGGCACAGTCTGAAGGGCTGAATAGATTTATTACAGAAGGAAAGGTGTACTTCCAGCTCCCTGAGCTCCATCTAAATATGCAACTTTGACCTTACCTGTGGTCAAAATACAAAACTTTGTGCAGCATATAACATTCAAGGAAAAACTTGGTGGAGCTATTAACTAAAAAGAAATACGTGATGTGCTTTGGTCAAGTTATGTCACGAATTTGACATTGGAAAGAAAGCAATTTCTTTCTTTCCCTCTTCCTCATTTATATTGCCCTCCAACTTTTTGTAGCTAAGGTGATCAAAAAGGTACAAAAATACAATCAGGTCACTCTTATTTTATAGGCAATTCATAGATATTTCAATGATTCAATGCTTTTCTTAATTTTGGAGTTCTCTGTGATCATTGCCTACAATTTAATCTTACCATAAAAACTAAAATCATAATTTACAGTCAAACCAGCAATCAATAATGCAAACGGATGGAGTTTAATTTTAAGAGAGTTACAATAAAAATTGTTCACATTTTCAAACAATATGCGCTTATTTAGGTTCCCTAATTAATTTTAAGTATCTAGAGATGACATATTTGGTATATAGTTAACTCATTGAGGTACAGCAATGTCTAATTATAAGCATCCATGCTTGAAAATTTATCATTGCAAAAAATTCAAGACAATGACATTGCAAATTAAAGACCACTCACTTCTTTGTACCTTCTTTATCACACAATAAAAGACACATAATAAAATAGAACATTCATTTTAAGTAAGGATAGTGAAGCTGTTGGTTCAAACTCAGTGGTGAAACCAACTAAAGTATACGTGGAGTTCCAAGTTTTCTTTGCAAGCCCTTGAATTCACACTGCCCTCCTGATGTATCAACCCCACTGCATTTACTATATGAATTTTGAGGAATTCCCAGAAATCTGGCTCACAGAACAGATGGCAATGCAATTTATAGTCTAAGGGCTGCAGAGCTGTAAAACAGAAGTATCATAAGAAAAATGGAGCTGGAGAAAGCTTTTGCATATCCTCACTGTTCTGAACAAAGTCTTGAACTCATAAAGTTTAACCTCAGTCTGGGTAGATCTTTTACCCAGATAATCCCAGTTGGGATATTTAATGTTTTTCATAAAGCCTCAGCTGCTGGAATCAGGTGATCTTATGCATCAGTCAGTTTGCATATTAGAAAAACAAGGAAACTTCCAAACCTATGATTGCAGAGAAAAACCCAAAAACCTTCAGTAAATATAACCCAAATACTCAGAATTTGCATATAAGCTAGCCAGCTTGAAGTCTAAAATAACATAATGTATATATTAGCCAGTAGGATAAATGAAGGTGCAAACTATGGAAGTACAAAGTCATTGAAATGGGCTTAGGCTTCAACAAAATGGATTTTTTGCAAATACAATAAACTAGAAAATCTTACCACAATCCCTCCAAGATACATGAAAGTCTTACTCAGAGTAAAAATGCTGTATGTTTTCTACAGTCATCAGATCATACTTAAAAATGCATGAAAACTAAGAATTTGTATCTATGACAAAATACAATACTCTCTGGAACATTAATTTAGGAAAGACATTTTTTTAAATCTGATATCCTTTACCACAGCCACCAAGATTTCATGCACTGGTCAAAGTCACAGCAAAATTAAAGGTGGCAAGAGAAGAGGCAGGACATGGAATTCCTATGTTCTCTATTTCTCAGGAGGACTGTAATTTCTCTGAAGACTATTTAGGCCTCCCTGACTGTAAATCAAATGGGCTCCGTAAGTGGAATTTTCCATTGGGCTCAAATGCCTCCTGGAAGGCAGGGAGCACCCATAACATCATATTACACAAGTCCAGCTATTGATATCTATTGATTGTTTTTCCCATCCATGATTAAATTGACATGGGATTTATGGGATCCTATGGGATTCCTTGTCAAAAATGCAAATACCTGTCTAAAGGGAAATGGAAAGCAAGCACATGAGGAATCCCCTCTGCCACATTTGCTTACAATACAAGTTCTACTTGTTCTCTTTGTTCTAAACAGGAAAAAAAGAAATTACCCACCCTGATTTAACCCATTTATTTATCAATACTATGTGAATGAGCTGCCTATCATTCTTTGGGAAAAGTACAATTCCTTTTCCACATCTACTAGCCAAACTTCAGACTGCTCAGAACTTTATTGTTCCTTTTCTTTCTCAAAGAGTCATCCAGGATATTTTTTCCCCATGGTTTTTTACTCTGAGTGGCTTCCTTATCACCCTTAAACTGGTGCCACAATAATTGGGGAACTGTTGCAGAAAACCAAATTATGCCTAATAGTGAACTTTAAGGCCTTAGGAATACATAGGAATAGTGAACTTTAAGGTCTTAGGAAAAGTTGGTGTCAGGACTTGGTAGAATTACTCATAAATAAGCTTGAAATGATTTAAAGGAAACTAGGATTAATCAGGCTATCCAAACCTAAAGTGTATGAACAAAGTTGTGGGAAAAAACTCTGATTATAGATAAATTTAGATGTGAAGTCCTATGTCAATAAACATTAAATAATGTACTTAGGGAACACTGCTAAAATATTCAGAGTCATGGTCTCTAAAGTAATTATATCTGCTCAGAAAATAGATTTGGAGTTGTGGATAGTTTCCTCAAATTGCCTGAGGAAAAGACTAACAATGGAGCAGGAACTATTGAAACTGCACAAACACCAGAAATATCCATATTTTATCCATACAGCCAGCAGTCCTGCTCTTTCCATCTCTAAATCATTTAAAGAAAATGGAAGAGCTATGAAGCACAAATGAGAAATACAGATAATAGTTCACTTTCCCTGCATCTTCCATCTTTATATGTATTCTCCTGTTACAGAAACCATTCCTTCTCACATTACACAATGAAAGAATAAGATGATACATTGAAAACAGCAAAAGAAAGCCTGGAATTTTTTTCCAAGAAATTTGACAGTGGAATGCAATACCTCAAAGGAAGCAAAAAGCAGAAAAGATTTCAAAAAGGTATTAGATAACTTTACAACAGATAACTGTTCACTAGTCATCTACCTGCCTAGGAAGCCCATAATTCACCAGTTCCTGAGAACTATGAGAAAGAGAACAGCTCTGAGATTTCCCTCCCTGCACCCCCTTGCTGATAGCTTGCCCGTGTTTATTATTTTCCTCTTCAGAAATCTAATATTGGCAACACGATCCCTTTACTATTTCAATTCTAAAGCTCCAGATTTACCAGTTCTTGCACAAAAAGCTAGAATATCTCTTTAACTGAAAGGTCCTTAGCTAATGTTAGCTGCTAATACAACATAAGAGTCCAACAGCATTAATGATCACATCACTTTGAACTTCAAACACATCTATAAAAGTACATTTTATTATTGTCCTAATGTTTCAAAGCTTTTCAAGCTACATCTGTTTCAAAATTAAACCAAAAAAAAAGGAAAAAAAAGAGATTTTTTCCAACAGCTTAAGATTATATCTGAGTTTCTTTATACCTGTGTGGGAAATAAAGACCATTTGGAACTGAGATATGCCAAGTTCAGGCCCAGATCAAACAACAGCAAATATCAATGAAAAGCCTCATGAGAAACTGAACTCACAGCACAAAATTAATTAAAGTGCTGAAGCTACAGCGACTGGTTCAGAGGACAAGAGCAGTGGTGAGGAACTCCTTGGCTCTGTTCTTTCCTCTGACATCTGTGTCATTAGAAAAGCTCTTCCTTTTTACATTATTTTAAAATAAGTAACACCAGTCTTGCAGGGACATCAATTCAATGAGCCTTTTGAAACTTTACAGAGCTTTTCAGAGAATTATCTATTTAATATATATTATCTATGTGTTATGGAGGGCTGCTACACCCATCCAAGCTCTGCTGAGGCCACCCTTGAGGTGTCCAGCACTCAAATGTAATTAACATGTCTTGTGTGGTTTCTCAATTACAACTTTTAAGTTTTATACTGCTAAACAGTATGGAAGTACAAAATGAAAAATTACTCATTAATTGAGAAAGTCCCTTGCTAGAAGTCCCTTTGAGTGAAAGTGCCATTAGTGCAATAAATCTACAAGAGTAGTTTTGGTACACCTGGATATTTCAGAAGTGAAGACACAGAGAGGAAGAGTTTGTCATGAATATGGCACACCCAGTACACAGACACATTTACCAGTATGGACATGCCACCCTTCCCTTTCAAACCTCATACAAGTGACATCCTGGAAAACTGTCAAGGGATACAGCAATAAAATAGATAATTCTGTCTGGCCCCATATAAATGGCCTTCTCTGCCCTAGGAAAACATACCAGGATTAGAAAGTTTTCATGGCCTTGAATGGATTTTCATGGTATCGAAGTTAAAAAGGAGAACTGCATTGAATCAGGCCATAAAAGCAGCTGCTTTTCTCCTCCACCAAAGTATAAAGATGCTGTAATATAACTGTCAAAAGTTAACATTACTATAGTAAAAAATAATTTTGGAACACAGATATGACCTATGTCTCTAAAAAAATAGTTAGACAGAGGGGAGTTGGATGCTTGTGTGTAGCTAATCATGACTTCATCACCCTAAAGACAGTATTTGTGGTGAATACTGTCTGTATTTGTGGTGAATATGTGATTGAATCTCAAACCTGGCTTCTAACACACACTTGACAGAATGATGGATGTAGGAGTACACCATGCTATGCTGCAGGAGGAACTGCCCACATCACTCCCATGTCTGTCAGCTAGTCAGACTGGCTGAGTTTGGTTTAGACTGGCTAGTTTGATTTAAAATAACAATGTGAACTACAGTCAACTCTGTTTGTTGACAGTCACTAGCCAACCACTGTAAAAGCACCATTAATTTTGTTGTCGTCAGCAAATGCTTCGTAATGATTTAAAACAAATGCAGCTTCCTCTTTAAAATCCCCACAGCATCAAAGGTTTACTTTGTACACCATTTGGGCTTTCTAAAGTTTAAAATCACTGCCAGTGCACCTGCTTTCTAGAAGATCATTAGGTAACTGTCCCAGCAAAGCCCAATCAACCTGGCTTTAGTTACCTTACCGTCTGCTCTAGAAGAAAATTAATGTTATTAGATGTGTCTTTCCCTGAAAATTGCTGGTGTTTGGTTACTGTGGCAGCTGTCAGGGAGGTGCAGGGGTCTTTCTGCTGGATGCTGACCCAGCAGGCTGCCTAGGCACAAGCCTGGTCCCAGCCCCATGCAGCCACCCCACCCGTGTCAGGGTGCCCTGAGCCCCGCAGCACACCAGAGCTCAGCCTTGGCAGTGTGCCCTGCCAAACCTCAGACCCCTGCAATGCTCACCCATCAAGGAACAGAAATGTAAACTCTGAACTCAGGTATAAGGAGTCAGGAAGAAAAATGTAGAAAAAATAAAAAAAACTCCTGCAGACCTACATGGATGGACACAAATGAAATCCGATTAACGACGCCTCTTTTCCTTCTATTTTGATGTCCTGTGGAAAAGAAATTAGCATAGCAAATCCTGCTTTATCTCTGAATGAAATTTCAGATCCTTGGTCTGAACCCCTCTCCTTTTTCCTGGAATTAAAAGCCAAAATGAAGGCCTTGTCAGCTTCAGAGGGGAGATTTGTCACACATCAGCAGTTTGGAGGGGCGGGTGCCCACCCAGCCCTTGCTGCCTGGCCACAGGGACACCACTGCCACCCAGCCTCTGCTCAGCTGCTGCCACCCCTGTGCTGTGCTTCAGCCTCACTGCAGCTTGCCAGGACTCCTGGATCGTCCTTCCCTGTGTCTCCACACCTTCCCTGTGTCTCCACACCTTCCCTGTGTCCCACACCTACCAACTTGCCTGCCCAGACTAAAGCAGCCTGCTGCAATATAAAAGTGGAGAAACGTAATCTCATACACTCCAGAGCCAACTTCTGTACTACTGAACCATTTATTTCAAAAGAAAAACAAGGGGCCTCAGGCGAGGTAGGTGACTCCTGTGGTTAAATCTGTTCACATTTGTATTTCCCCATAAGAAGTCAGACCCCACATTTTCAACTGATCTTCAGAGAGGAGAATGAGATGCTTTCATTTACTACAGGGGAGGAAGTAACATCTCTGAAAAAGGAATTTACTTATCAAACTCCAAACTACAGGCAGCATGTATGTGAGTGTTCACACTGGAGGTAAAAGCGGTGTATTTCCAAAACTCGCTTGTGTTTTTTATGGAATAAGCTTTGCATCTTATAAAACAGAAAAGTCTTTTAACAGAAGAGGAAATATTTAACCTTCTCAAAGTCAATGTCTATTCTCTTCTCTATGGTTCCTCCTGCAAAGATGTGAAACAAATCACAGGAAAAGAAAGGTAAAAAAAAGGGAAAAAATCAAAGAGAATAACTGATTGGGAAAAGGTGAGTGCTTTTTCTGCAAGACCTTTGCATCTAGTCTGAATATGTTTAATTTCTATTCAGTTCTTGTGCAGGACACTAGGATTATATGTATCAACTTAATTCAGTGATAAGAAAATCCTTACTATAAATCCTACCATGTGGGACAAATCTGTCAAGATCTTGATTATCAAAACAAATGAACAGACAGTAAAATGTGACATACATAGCATACACTTTACATGATAAATTAGCCCTAGCACAACTGACACACAGACTGTAAGATGATGTTAAGGTTGCTATGGCAAGCAATGTCTTTCATTCCCCAGCACCTCAATCACAAGTTTTCTGAGTCAATGACTTCTAGCAAAAGACAAAAAATTTTCTGTAGTTAAACATTATCTGCATATAAAATAACATATTTCTCTGTCCCACTGTGGTCTCCTTCAAAAGTTACTGCCTTCAAGAGTGACTTCACCCTGTCACTGGAGTAACTAGCCAAAAGCCCTAAGGTTGTTATTTGCCCCTTCAGCAGATGTGTTAGGGATTTATTGTAATGCTTTAGGGACGCAACAGAGATGGTCAAATAAATTAGAAAACTCACGCAGCAAGCAACAACATTGTCAGCTCAGGGAAAACAAGAGTCCTGTCTGAAGCTACAGATCTGAAGGGAAATGCAAATATTTTAGCTACCAAAAATTTTGGATGTTATACATTCCTCAGAAATGGGTTGTCATGTAACAATTGAGGTTTTTTCAGAAACATTCCCACTTTTGGTTGAAATTAAAATTGTAGGAAAAACACTCCAAACCAATGTGATTTCAGCATGCTTCTCATCCAAAATTGTGTTTGGAACTCCTAAAGCAGAAAATTAGGGATACATTTAAAGAAATGGAATAAACCCCAGTGAGAATTCAGGAGAGCATCCATTACAGCTATTTCTGTTAACAAGACATGACAATGTACTAAGAGCTCTCCTGCACAAATATCAAAACACTGGAGAGAATACATTCCTGACACAAGGTGTTCAGAACCTACACCAGGACAGGCTCACCCTTGCTGCAAAAAAATACAAGTCTTATGCAGCAAGCCAGCTGTCAGCTTCACTGCTTGCTCCTCCTAGAAATCCACCAGAAATTCAAATTAGATTAGCTTCTCCCAGCTTTCTTAACAAAACTCATAAACAAACCTATCTTCTCATTGACCTCAGAGGATGTGTCAAATGATCAAAAACTATTATTTAGCTGTTAATTTCTGTGATTACAGAGTGTCTTTTTTCTTTTAAGTTATGACATACATATATTTATCACCAGTAGACCCAGCTATGACCAGATCAAAATCACCATGGGAAATGCTCCAGTTTCTCTATGTTTAGGAAGGATTGCAGAAGGCACCTGTGTCATCTTTCTACTGCCTACTGTAGTTCATTGTATAAGCATTTTCCAAAAGGTTACAATTCAACTGAAAAAATGAATCATTTAGGTGCTTTTCTGAACATGTGCTACCCTAATGGCAAGTTAAGTGGTAAATAAGAATGAGAAGCAAAGATCTTGCAAAACTGCCATCCTCAGCTGGTTTGCTTAAACTCTCTCTGTACTGTAGGTGAAGATTTATATAAATGTCTATTTTCTGTTTGAAAATACTTTTTATTGGAGAGGAGAGGAGAGGANGAGAGGAGAGGAGAGGAGAGACCTCTGCAGACTGCCTGCAGCTGGCAGATGGGAGAAGCCACTGAAACCTTTGGAGCAGCCTGGGCTCAGCTGCACGTGCCCCTGGGGCTGCTCCCCACGACAGTGCCAGCTTGAATATTACAACAAGCAACAGCTACACACCTGCTTTTCCAGTGCACAGAAAAATAAATCAGGATGCCAGGGCCACAGGTTTAATTGATTCTCTTTGTCTTTCACCCTGCTTCAGAAGTCACTCTGATCAATGCTATTTCACACTCTCCACTGCAAGCTTTACTGATCTAACCTCTGACTAAACACAGATTCATCAAAGCAGCACCGGGAGAGGCAGTATTTATCCTTTGCACACACAGGGAATGGCATGTTACAACTTTCTCCTGGCTTTCCTCTTCTGTTAGGAGAGGAGGGGAAGGAGGAATGGGAAGGAAGATTTGCACAGCCAAAGTGAGTGCCAGCACTGTAAACTGATGTCGTGTATTTATCCACTCACATTAAGTATGGAAGAGGCAGTCACAGTTCGTGTTCCCTTGGCACTCTTGAAATTCTTTTCCTTTCCATCTTCCAAAGGGTGACAGAAAATAGCAGTTACTGACAAATGCTGGGGGAAAGCACAAGACCTAACCAATAAATATTATATGCATCCATATCTCTAACACTCTCCTTCAAATCAAAACAAAGTAAATACCAGAATCCCCATAGGAAGTCATCAAAACTGCCAATTCCTTTCAGAAAAGCAAATAAATTAATTTTCTTGACACTTCCCTACATTTCTTTAATAATCTGAATAAAAGTTGCCAACTAGTGACACAGCAGAACATGTTCATTTGTGGACACAAGCCAGCCTTTCCCTTGTCAAATGCCCGGGTGTGAATGGCTGAGGCCGTGAGAGCATTGCCCTGGCAGTGCCCACACTGGAGGCACCCAGCAGACACACTCAGAGAAATAAGGCTTTGTCATCTTGTCACATAGGGGAGAAGACTACTTATACAAAAATTACATCTAGAACAGTTCTTATGTGAACCTGGTGTAAAAAGTTACTTCTGCCACTCCTAGCACCCTCTTGTTTCCTCTCCAGCCATCTGCTCTTACTCTTTCTTAGCTTGTTATCTGGATGTACTTTTCTCAAGGAGTTTCTCAGTTCTATTCAATGGTGGGTCTGTTGCTGACTCCTTTAGTGCCTTCTCCATATAGACTAGGTTGTTTTTCCATATGAAGTCAAAGAAAGGTTGAACCACAGCACAGCTTGGCTATTGTCAATCCTGCCAGCTGTTGATTGAATATTTCAATTTTGAGCAGTTTTGCTGAGATAACATATTTTTAATCACTTCCTATTCAAGGTGCTCACCTTCACCACCAGAGACCCAGATATTAAAAGCTTATCTGTCACTTTTTCCTATCATTGTCCCTGCTTCCATAGCCCTTACCTTAACTTTCTTAACTTCTTTTTTTAAACTCATCTTTACTTAATTTTTAAAAAAGAATGTAACATTCTTCCCCTTGCACCTCTCTTCTGCTTTTTATGAAGCTCTTTAACTTGGGCATAAATATTCTCTTTTTCTTTTCTATGCCAGACTTCTTGTGGGATCTTATTCTTATATCTCCATAAATCTATTTCCATCAGGGATTCCTTCTTCATCAGGTCCTTCACAATGAAATCTTGACTCATCCTTTGCTAAAACTGAGTTCTGAGTTTCTTGATAGTAGTGAACATGTAGTGAACAGCACCCTCCTGAACCTCTGTCTTCTTTTCTGAACCCAGTACATTGGAAAACATGAAAGAAACAGGCCTCTTCTCCCAAACACATCTATTCCAGGATTTTTTTTTTCCAAACCTGACCTATTACTGGAATACAAACTAATCTAAATTTAAACAGCAAGTAGATGATTTTAGAGACTTAACTAGAACAACTCAGAGCCAGGAATTAGGACCTGCAAGTATTTCTGATGACTTGAACAACTGAAAATGTTTTCACAGAGAACGCACACTGAGCCTGCAACTGAATGTGCTGTAATCAAACAAGTTCTCAAAGGCTGAGAGCAAGTGCTTACCTCAAGAAACCATAGTAGGGCATCAAATAATGAAGAGTTTGAAGTCATCACCCTGAGTACTCACAGTTCGACCCCTGGGTGCAAAACAAGAAGGACAGTGCGCCTTCTCATTTCCCATGCTAACACCTAAGGTACCACTTCACATAATTACTGAGTACTACATTTGCAAAATGAACCACAAATCTCCCTTCAAAAGCCATGTGCTTTTCGAAGAAACCCATAAAGATTGACCTGATTATTCACCACATTCCCCAGCACAAACTACCCAAAGCTTCAGCCTGTGGCCCTGCATGCATCTGCCCTGTGCTGTGTGCTAATCGAACCACGGATGTGCTGAAACAGTCGGCTGGAAAAGAGCCAACTTATCTTTGTGCTCCAAAAGAATTTTTAAAAGGAAAAGGAAACTCCTGTTGTGAATTATGAGAATGAGAATCCTTCAAATACTGCTAATAGAGTGATAAGAATTACCTTTTATTCATGTTTGTAATGCTCCTATCAGCAAGGACCTACCCTCTCTCCCTAAGCTTCAATTTAAGATTTTTTTTTTTAGAGAATTACTTTCCAGAGATACATATTAGCACATTTTTTCAAAACAGATAAATACTGCCAAAATAATTACTAAACACATCTTTCCCTGCAAAGCCAACCAAGGTCTCAGTTCTGAAAACTTGTGTTATTAATGAATGGCACACTGCTGCAAACTAATTGTATGTAAAGTCAATGGGTGCATGTTTAAGAATTTTAATTACTGTTTCGTGATTGCTTTATATTCAATACGTAACATAAAGGTAACAAAGCCTTTATGATGATAAGCAGTTTAATTAGAAAGCCAAGATAAGAAAAAAATGCCTTTAAGTTAGAGAATTTGCTCACGCTGGCCATGCGATAACTTGAGTACACAGTTTTCCTTGGTATTTCAAAATACGAAAAGCTAATTCTACCTAAACCTTTGTTTCCTCACACTACTTGAACTGCTTTATCTGCCATTTTCTTCCCTCTCTTATGGGTGTCAGCAGCACAGTTTAATTAGATCAGAAGCAGTCTGTGGCAGGCCCACATGAGCCCCGCTCCAGGGCCAGCACGAGGCTCGCGGCGAGCCGGGAGCAGCCGGGACGGCGCTGGCCACCGAGCACTTACCCTTTCAGCAAACTGTCTTGGAGGATGGCCATTGATTTCCTAGTTATTATGAACATGAAATTATTGAATGACAGATGATAGAGTGTTAGGTCCTACAAGTATTTTCCCAAATGGGTTACCCAGCCAGTGTTGCCGTGGCAACGAGGCTGTTTGACAGCTCTTGTGACAAAGAAGTCTTTGCTCAGAATTCAGCTAAAAAAGAGCTCCTTGCTTCCTACCTTATCCTCCCTGGTTTTGTCCAGCATCTCCTTAATGCCTCCCCAGCCTGTGCCTCCAGTTGGCTGCTCCAACACCAGACAAGGTATGGCATTGCTGCCAGCCTTTAGTCCTCCAGGAGAGCACCCTGCCCATGATGGGACATGACACTTTTGCCTATGATAATGTCTATTCCCCTAAGATAAAGGGAGACAGTCCTGAATCCACTGGCAACATAAGTTCTGCATCAGAACATGCAACTGAAGGCCTGGGAGGAGTCATGCTCAAAAATCATCCATTGTTAAAAGGAGTATTTTTTTAAAATGCATTTACAAGTATTTTAAGACCTAAAGTATTTCTAGACAAGATAGTAGGCACAGACTGAACATTTAAGCTTCATTGCAGACATAGACCTCAGTTTTCTCATTCTATAACTAGTCCTCAATTTCTCCTGGGAATCTGGTCAGTACATGTCGTCAGCACAGTTAAAAGTTAAATAATTTCTTCACCTTCCAGCCACTCTTTGTTTGCTTTGGGGTTTTTTTTCTAAGCCTTTTTTCTACTAGCAGGACAGTATCTGAACACCTTAAAATAAAACCCAGCTATCCACCTTCTCCAAGTGCTGCCATATTTGCTCAGATTTTCTGATAATTTCAGAAAATGCCTCTCCTTTGAGCTTCTGACTCCCAATAAAAGCTGTTTCACAAATCCAAAATTACATGCAATAACAGGTTATTTCACTTAAATGGACTCACCTACTTTTTAATTCACTGGTCAGTTTTCCAGAAAGACAATGACAGGAGAGGGAATTACTGAAGAGCAGCATGAAAAGCTCAGGCTGGTTGCAGCAAACTACCATAAAGCTGCAGCCAGAAAGGTTCATGTGCCGGGCTTTTTGGTAACTACTCTTCACCACATACAGTTACCACCCTTTTCCACTCTGTCTCAGTCCACAATAAATTTTGCTGTACCTTCTCTCCAGGCTGGGTGGAGGTGAGCAGCATCTCAGCTGCCATTGCTTGAGTTGTGATAAGTGGGTAGGAAAAGATTTATGAAATCTACTTACATTTTCAATAGGCATCAAGTTATCTTGGCAGAACTTGGAAAAGTACACTTGGGAAAATCAGGCCCCATTGTGAAAATATAAGTTAAAAATGTGTGCCCAGGTATTCCCCAATACACTTAACAAATGAGAGGTTTTTTTCCTTTCAATCTCCAATAAAAATCTATCCCAGAAGGTGTAGTTTCTGTCAAGATGGAAAAGCACAGCTAAAAACATTTAAAGCACACAGCATTAATGGGGTTGTGTACTGACCAGACTCCCAGGAGAAATTGAGGACTAGTTATAGAGTGAGAAAACTGAGGTATGTGTCTGCCATGAAGCTTAAATATTCAGTCTCCGCAAACTATCTTGTCTAGAAATACTTTAGGTCTTAAAATACTTGTAAGTGCATTAAAAAAAATATTCCTGGTACAGCCACATCTGCTCATAGCAGCACTTTTATAGGACAGCTTCAATTAGAGCTGGCTCTTGATGAGCCTCATCTAGGCTGTGCTGCACAAAGCAATAAACAAGGCTCTGAAAGCACATGGAAAGCTGCAGCTTCATGCTGCCATCAGCCCCCACTGTCATATTTTCTCTCCTTTCATACCCTCCTTCTAGCATAAGCAAAGCTGTAAATGTTTTAGGGCTCTGTGATAGTCCCTGAGAAAAACAGGGAGCATATGTAATGTATTTTCACATGGAAAAAAAAAAAAGGAGATCCTAATTTCTAAAGTGTGCCTTCTGTCCAAAGTATACCCTTGACGCTAACTCGGCTGTGATGCAAATCACTTTACAGAGATTACTCAGCCACAGATGATTCCAAGGTACCATCAGAAGGGTATTAGTCAACAATTTCTCATGAAGTCCAATTACATGTTTTCTATATAACTCCCTGACTACCCACTAAAATTTTGCTGATATTAGCCCATCTAAAAGGCATTCCAGGGACCAGGAGCACAGATAATATCCATTACAAAACCATTCTGTGGTTTCTGACAAATCTAAGTTAAATGCCCTATAGGGACTGGAAAGCTGCTACGAAATTGCAGATTCAGGATCTATACAAAACAAAGACACTACATCAATATACTCTTCTTTTTAAACAGAGAGACATTTAAATATGTGAATACTGAGCTGAAAAGGATGCATCCAATGGCATAACATGCATTGCCTCTGAGTACCACTCTGATGTAACTCTGAGGACCTGCCTGGCCCATAGACATAACTGATGTCATCTGGACTTTCTCAAATTTCTCATGCAAATACAAAATCAGTACCAAATGCATGTATTTATCAATAGGAAAAAAATGATAAGTTTTTTTGTAAAGTCCTTTCCCCTTCTCTCTTTTCAACTAAATGGCAAAAATATGTCCCCTTTGAAGATATTTAAATGACTAGATGGTTCAAGGCACAGGTAATGGTACAAACCCCATGACCTGCAGGTCATAAATTTGACTTCAACCTCAGTTGGTTAGTGACTAAACTTTACTACAGCCAGACAGGTGTTTAATGTTCTATCTGAAACAAGCTGGCAGTTTCAGGCCAGTTCCTACTGGGCAAATGTTTGCACCATTAAAACACACCACTTTTTTTCAGTAACACTGTTGGGAGTGTCAGCAAAGAGACCAAGGATGGAGTGGACTTGGGGACTGCATATGTTGTCCTGAATGAGAATCAAAAAGTTTTGGCTACTTTGGGATTGATGTATAGTGATGAGTAACAGAGAGAAACATAAGCTATCACTGATTTCACTAAACTTGTCCTAGAAACAAGACAGGAGTTCTCCACCTTATCATAAGCAGCCAACTCTTTCTTCAATCTTTCAATTCTTATCAAGAATTTATTCTAATATGAATTTTCATATAATGAGAAAAAATATCTGAAAGATTTCAAGGTTGAAGCAAGTCTGTTTAAAAAAAAGACCAGTATTTTGGAGGTGGAGGGCGGTGACAAGGGCATTTGTTTTGGGTTTTGCACTGCCTTTATACACTGCTTGCTAAAACAGAAGAGGCAAACTGTAGTTAAAGAAAAAAGGAAACTGGAAAAGAGAAAAACTGTGAAACCTTAAAATAAGTATATTTCTTATTTGTGGGATCTCCAGGGAGACAATTGCTGCTTTATTGATTTACGCTACAAAAAAACAGTATAAGAGAGTACAGCATTGAAATGAAATTTAATGTAACAAATCAACCTAACCAGTATCCTTAGCTGAAGTCAGTGTAGGCACCTCACAGTCAGTGTCCCAGAAAGTAGGGGATCAGCTCCAGCAGTTTATGCTAGAGTTAAAGAGAGCTGTGGCAAGCTGCTCATCAGGGTATCCTGATGGAAAACTGCTCCAAATACTTATACACTCTGTACTATCTGCCCTTTGACTTCATGTAGAAAGGAGCATGTTGCTTCTGTCAAGATGAGAAATTCTGGGGCCATTCATGGGCCGAAAGAAGCAGAAAGAATTTTACTGGAGCTGTCTGGATACACACCAATTATCCCCACTTGGCTAAGTTTTTAGAAGTAAGATTTTCAAGGATGTGAGAGAAAATAGTAATTTGATACTGCTTGGCCAAGTTAGTGGAGGAAAAATGTACAGAGAACAGCTTTCAAAAGAGAGATTTAGTGTGTTCCTGAAGCTGTTAAGTTGAAAAAAAAATTATGCTGCTAAGTCAGGAAAATGGGTGCTAAGGAAGATCCCTTTTTTGCTTCACTGAAAGTTGCTTGAAGTGATCTCATATGATTAAGGCTCTGAAAAGTGAATGAATAAAGTGAAAGGCTACTTCCTTCAAACACTTCAATTTTAAAATCCTGATTACACTCTTAGTACAGTGCAATTCTGTATAAACAGTTGTTTAAAGATAACACTAGTTAACCTTATTTTGCTATTGGCAATCCCAGCAAGCTTTAGAAACAAAAAGAATACATTTGCTCACGAGGCAGAATTTTCCTATAACATAAATAGCAAATTCAATCTGCTGTTAAAAAAACTACTCTGTTTTAAAAGCAATTAAGAAGGGCATTTTCCCCCCAGACTGACTTGTCAATCCTATTAGACCAAATTCTAATTAAGGGTGGAAAAGTGACTATTTTATCTGCCAAATGAAAATAATTTAGTGCAAGTTAATGAGGACTGGCTTATAACTGATTAGTCATTTTGATTCTGGCTTGTTACAGTGGTAGAAATTACTTTCAAAAGGTACAGTAGGATCAGCAGTGATTTTCACTCATTTGGAAAACAAACTGAGCTTTCCTTTGTGACCAGATTAGGCATAAAAATACCTGAAAACAGGAACAAGATAGCTGCAGCATCTTACAGCTAGTTTCAAAAATATAAACTACTTTGAATGATAATAACATCTAAACTATTAAGACCTGGCAATCTTTTCTCCATGTCACACTTTCAACAAGTAGCCTTTGACTAACGAAGGCCAAATATCACTATGAAAGAGGAGAGACCAACCTCACAAATCCTTCCTCTCCTGAGCAGCTTTCCATCACCATTCTACAATGCCACACAGGGATGATCACACGAAGATTTTTAAAATCAAGTTTATATGTGTCATCATGTACATTTTTTGAAACTAAGTTCATTACAACGTGCAATGGCAAATGCTGCATGAGAATAACAAGCCCTGCTAGTCCTTCACAAATGGATAAGGAGTTGCTCAGCTGGTTCAGAAGGCATCCCAGGGCAGCCTTCAGTGCATCAGGACACAAGATTGCACAAAGCAAAAATACCTTAGAACAGATCACCTACACCTGATTTCTTTCCTATATCCTGGATTACTATGTGGTTGTGTAAGAACTTGCATTTCTGAGTATAATTTAAAAAGATTCAATTCTTTTATAACAACTGATGTATTCTACTTCTGTGGCGCCTCGCCTGTCCTTGAGAACCATTCAGAAATTTAGTGATGACATTTTCCTTTCAACATTTTGTGTAAAGATAAAAAATAATGTCAAACAAAATCCTAAAGCCAGATTATTGGATCCCTGAAAACTCATCTCATTTTCTCATATGTACACAGGTACCAAAATGATTAATTATTTCTGGATTCAGAAAAATAAATTAAAAACAATTAAGTAAAGATTGAACTGGTCATTTCACTACCTCAAGGAACCAGATTTATGACTGATTTAATTCAATTGAAGCAGGCAAGACGTTTCCTGTAATTGCCCCCATTGCAACAAAGTAGCTCTTCTACTTGTTCTATAAAAGTCCCCAAGGCCGTAGCATGGTTTACTCTTAACATCAACCAGCACTGAGACATTACTTGGCTGATATTTTTCATACTTAAGTAATTGTATTTGGTATTATGACTTTTAGCAGCTCATCTTCTCCAGAACACAAAAGACAACTTGGAGAATAGAGGCAAGAAAAAAATCCAAAATCTCTCTGGGTCCAAGGAAGACAATCCTCTCAAGGTATTTAGGCTCTTAAAAGTTCAGAAACATGCTTTAAGTTTCTCAAGTACCTGACCAGTTCCTTCTGAACTCAGACCATGACAATTAGCTGCTTAAAAAAATATAATAGTACCTAGTAAAGAACATTCCAATACTTTAAAATGACAACTGATATTGTGCCTGAAACAAATACTGTTTGCTCTTGTCCCCTCTCAGTAATGATTCAGTATTTAGATTTGACATACTGAAAAACACACAGTCTGCACTTAGTGACATAATGTGGCATATAAAACTTTATTCAAAGTACGTCACACGGACAAAGGGAGTTTGATGGGGTCTTCATTGTACATATCTATAGTCACTGCACTTCTAGTTTAAAGGATAATAAGTCAATAATTCCATAATAAGTCAAATAATTCCATAATAAGTCCATAATAAGTCAAAATTAATGAGGATGTAAAAGAATCAGAAAAAAACTTTGGATGTTCCCTGTAGCTTATTTACATGCAACTTTCACAAAGACTTAAAATAAAATAGCCTAGATTCTTACATAGGACTCCTCCAGGATCGTGGACGGTACTTACATATAATGTTGTATCAAGTTTTTAGTATTAGATACGAATGTCCCTAATCACCATGATACGATGTTCATCATGCTAATGGTATGCAGGTCACTGCAATTGGAGTGAGGCTCTCAAGGCCACTGTGCTGAGCAGGGGCATGCCACATGCCCTCCTACCTGTCAGAAATCTGTAACTCCATCTGCTCTAGTCCACCTGCAAGGGAGAAATAAACTTTGCCACCTCAACCGGGATATTTCCTAAGCACCAGCTTCCAATTTCAGTAGAGGAAACAGATCCTTCAGTTTTAAAACTGTGCAGCATGTTCATTGCTCTTTAATTTCACACAGTCCCCCTGAAGCACTTTACTCGTGAACAGCCTTCAATATTATTTGAAACAGATACCACTCCAGGGCTTTCTCATCTTCATCACTTGTTTGTTTTGACCTTGACATTTATTCAATTAGAACTGATTTGCGAATCATGCACAACGCTTCCCAAAGTCCATTTCCACACACCAGTGCATAGGCCCATCCAGTTAGCAATGATCTTTCCACATGCCCAAAGTAAAAACCTACAAAACCATGGAGCATACGAAATAGCCAAGGTGTCTGTCACAAAGCATCTGCTAGTTTCTTTCCTACCATTGCTCTCAGTAAATGGAAAATAAGAGAAGCTATGAAACCTCTTTTTGGCAAATAATAAGTTCCAACATGGCCTAACTGTCAGATTAATCAGCTCCTTGAAATTTGCCTCAGGAGGAAGGAAAAGAAGGAATGGTTCACATTCAGGAAAGCAGGATTCATCCCGTGAATATTATGGCAGCTCCTCCACAGCTGGGGAAGAGAGGGGAGCACACAGTCCCTATCACATCTCTGTCACATGCTCAGAGCTGGGAGAGGAAGAATTGTTAAAATTGTCAAGTACCATTCACAAATTTATGCCTGTGGAGTTGTTCCTTCTGGAAGAGAACCAAATAACTCATACTTTTTGAAAATTGCTTGTGACAGCTTCTCAGCCTGCTTCAGGCTGGCTCTCAGTGATGATTTGTATTTTCATATACTTCTCATACATTAAGAAATTTACACCTGTCAGGTCCTGACAGAGTGTCTCCATCTTCAACCTTTTCGGGGAAAATTCTTTGCTTGCAGACATTATCCAAATAAGTTTCTATCAGAAGTCTGGGTGACATAACAGGTGGGGGTCTAAGAAATATGCAGCAGGCAAGCACAGAATTTTAATGAGAGACAGGGGCTTTTGCACTTGCATAAAAGGGATGGAAATTAAAGTACTGATTCCTGTCACTTTAAACTGCTCATAAAGCCCATGGGTAATTCTTAGGGGAAGATATAAATGCCCACTACAGAACTTTCTTTACTACCCAAGCTGACATGAGAATTTTTATTTCTATTTATAGAATCATGCTTGGGGCTAGAAAAGCAGCTCAGAGAGCAAGAGTCTTCTTAAATAAGCAGGAGGATGGTCATCCCTACTGGTACACTCCTTGGTAGCAAAATAAATGCCTGTTGCCCACAGCCAAAGTGGACAGAAGAGAGGCTAAAGCATGTGAGGGATGTGAGATATGCTCAGGCATGGGACTACTTGTGCATTCAGCCTAGCCCTGACCAGCCCCTGATAATCCCCAGAAAGCTGACACCAGTGAAGACACTTACTACTCACCACAGAAATACTATGCTTTTGAGAACCCGTCAGAAAAAATGTGAATTTCTCACTTCCCTGAAAAATGACTCCATAGGTAAAATAAAAGAAAGAATATGCTGCAGCTGGCAAGGATTACATGGCAACACCACTCCTCTCCTGCCTTCCTCCCTAGGAGAGCAAACATTTGCATTCTCTCTAATATTGGAAGGCAAGTTATTTCACACCTATTCCTGCTGTAACTAACCATAGTAACACTGCTAGACAGTAATACTTAATTGCCATTGCTTTTATAGCTTAATAAATGGTTGGATTACCAATGCTGAAAAGACATAATTTGTCAAGTGTAAATTAATGTTATTCAAATTAACTTTGGACCATGGAGAGGGCTTTTAATGTCACTCATTTATTCCACACTTATGCCCCTGCTCTGTAATTGATGTGTAAACTGCTAAATTATTTGATTTCTTCAATATTTTTTAATTCTTTATTACTCAATACCTTCTGTTGTACTTTAATGATTTGCCATGCCCAGCTCTTCCAAATAAAGGGCTCTGTTAAAAGAGAAGCCCTGATGAACCACTCAACAAATTAATTTTTCTCCTTGTCCAACTTCAAGCCTCTCTTCTCCCTTTGATTGCAGAAGGAACCAAACCTCCAATATCTATATTAGTTCTTAAACTATCTTTCTTGTTCAGGCAAGATGTGCAAGATTGCTTGTTTCCAGCAAGTTTTAAGGGTAAAGGCAACTCTAAGATACATGCACACAGTGCTGGAGTCAGACGAGACACTCATGCACTTGCTTGGAAGTTTCCAAAAAGGTCACTTCAGTCCCAAAGAAAGTCAAACCAACCCCATTACCCCATTAGCAGCACAGGCACCTACTTGTTGGCATTACCTTTTTCAAAAGGCCACTTTGAAGTTCAGGCTACTGAATGGAGACTCCAGCTTTATTTCACCTACAGATGCTTAAAAAATGCAAAACTTTTTTGTGTGCAAAAATTTCTGAAGTTAATTGCCACATTTAGACAGACTTTTTATAAACACACTGTTTTACCTAACTGGAAAACTATTTCATTACATGCAAAAGGAAGAATTTCTTTCAGGTTTCATTTTTCTTTGTAAAAGTCCATAGACGAGCATATTTTTTTCTTAAAAGATGTCAGTTGCCAAGTACTGAAGTAAGGGGTGATACATATCTAAGTGCACATACACACACACAAAAAAAATGCACATACACACACAAAAAAAATAGAAACTGTATCATCCTGTATCAAGTGAATGTTTGCAATGAATTTAATTAAATATTAACAAATATTTGTAAGTTGAGACTTTCTATTCAAAGATACAGCAGCCTGTCAATCAAGGCACAGCTGATGAACACCTGCTCTAATTCTATATACAGCATAAAGCCTAATTGTTTTGTCATTCTTGCTTATCTAAGGCAGCCTAATCACAGGATTTGAGGATGTGCCAGCATAAAGGCATTGAATATGCTGAAATTGGTCTGAACATCATGCAATGAAACAACTGGATGAGGGCAAAAAGACAGGAAAAGAAAACAAGGAAAGAAATATAATAAATATGGCAAGCACTGCGGGACTTTATCCACTTTTTAAAAAGTGACATCTTTATTTGTATTGAGAAAAAGAATGAAACTCCCTGTAAATGTCAAAGCAGGTGGAACTACATTGGGGAAAGTTCAAAATACCATGAAGTGAGAACAAAACAAACACACAAATATGCAAAGAAACTGACTGAAATGAAAAATACAGGCAAAATACAGAGTACATGAGAGTAAAAGCAGCTATGGTAAAATTAATTGCAGCTGAGAGGAGGAGCCAAATGCAAAAAAGTGCATGAGATCCTTCTGACACAGATGGTAAAAACTAGTGTTTCAAATGAAGTCACAGTGAGAGCAGCAAATCTGGCATGTTTGGTATATGGGAGTGCAAAAATCCATGTTTCACATATTAATGATTGATTGGTGCACGTTCACATCATAACAACATTCACTTCTTTTCTAATAAACCAATATCTTTCAATTTCAAACACTGAAAATTTGCTTCTGATTTTTTAATGGAGGAGATGACCTTCCATTGTCTACTTAAAATACTAAAACCAAAGCCCCTGAAACAGCTACAGTGCAGTAGCTTGAAAGTGATCAGTTCACCCACATAGGCTGAAAGGAAGATTTTAAGCCACCAGGGTGAAAAGCAGGATATAGCTATAGTTTGCATTTTTTCCCCTCAATCAACACGTATTTAAATCAACCAAGACATTTAAGTAGCTTCTTATTTAGCTAGAACTAAATCCTTGTATTCTCCATTCAAATATCTCCACTGCTTTGCTATTCATGTACTCAAGTACTCCATTACATAATAACAGAAACAAGATTGTAAAATTCACAAGCATTAACAGTTTTTTCAGGTATTTTTTCCCCTCTGATCAGATTCCTTCCTAAGTGTTTGATAGCTTAAAAAAAATGAAGACAGGCAGAAGTTTAGCAGTAGCAGATCATCTCAAATGATTTCTCCTTTTTCCATTCAACTGATTCCACCAACCAACACACAGTAGCTGAAAATTATCTCAGCATAACAAATCCACTGCTAAAAATGGAAATGAGAAACAATGATTTATTTCAACATGGTAACGTTAATTACCAAAAAGCAATTCAAGTGTCTTGTGTTTTGTCATTTTCTTTAAACCAGCCGACAAGACAGCTACAGTCAGTTTGAATAGAATGTTGCCCCAAAGCCGAAAATCATGAGCATCTTTTACTAGTGAGCTTATTAGATGGATCACTGAAAGAGAAGAGCAATCCAAATCAGTGTTGTAAGCATCCTAATTTAGATTTGTTTCTGTATCAGAAAGCAACTTGCTTCCTCCCAAAGTCACAGAGGCTCTTCAGGCTGCAGACAGAATAGACACAAGAGTCTGGTGGTACGGTTGGTTTCCCCCTCAGCAGCAGAGCAGCCACATGCCCTAGTGAGTGCCTGATCTCTGATCAAGCCAAGTAAAGCCTCTTGCACTCGTACCTGGACTCCCACAAATCCTGTTAGGAGCGGCTGAGGGAGCTGGGGTTGTTAAACCTTAAGAAAAGGAGGGGGAACTTTACTACTCTCTACAACTACCAGAAATGAGGTTGTAGCAAGGTGGGGGTCGCCCTGTTTTCCCAGGTAGCAAGTGACAGGACAAGACAAAATGGCCTCAAGTTGCATCAGGAGAGGCTTAGACTAGATATTAGGAAAAAATCTTCATTAAAAGGGTGGTCAAGCACTGGAACAGGCTGCTGAGTTCACTGCCCCTGGAGCTATTTAGAAGATGTGTAGATGTGGCACTTTGGGACATGGTTTAGTAGTGAGCTTGGCAGTGCTGGGTTAATGGTTGGACTCAATGATCTCAGAGGTCTTTTCCAATCTAAATAATTATGTGATTGTATGATATCCTTACTGAACTGCCTTTGACCAGGACTATATTACAACCTTAAAACCAGATGTTTGAAATCAAGAGATACTGACCTTATACGCTCTACAAGGGGCAAACCACATGTGACAAATACATGCCCTGAAAACTTGCTGTCCTGATGGAGCACTCTCCAGCAAGACTGTGAGTCAGTGCCAGCCTTACAGCAGAGACCTTGCCTCATAGCCACCACCATGGCCCAGCCTCTGAGTGAGCCCCTGGGAGACACCTTATTGCCCTGACCAGGCTTCCTTTCAAAGAAGCACCTTTATGGGGCAGAAAAAAGAGTCGTCCCATGCTGTGTTCCTGTAAAATGTAAAAGTGTGACACACCAGGCATCAGTGGCAGCAGGTCACCACAGCTTGGAGTGTGCTTGTTCATAAATCATCAGCATAATACTTCTTCACACATAGCTGGTTGTGTCTCGTTAACATGTCGGTGTGGTGCTACACAAACAGAAGGCAGGGGGAAGCTGAGGCCAGGGAGAGCATGCATAAAATGGAACATGCCCAATGGATAACCTACAAAATAAGTGGAATATGTGTGTCATCAGTTCATGTGTTGAAAATGAGAAGTCTCATCCTTCACTTTGCAGCTCCAGTGTTGTGCCATTAAGAACCACTGGGAAGTTCTCCTGTATCACTCTGCCTAAACTCCACTGCAGTTTCACAGGTTACAAAAATAAATGGGTAGTTTTTGGTGAAAGATGAAGGAAAAAGGACACAATGATGACCTTTTGTGATATTTTTATCTTTTCAACAAAATTGTCAAGTCAAAGTTAGATGAAATAAATAAAAACTCAGGAAAGGGAAGAAAGAAAACACTGTAAATATAAGAGGAGAAACCAGCACACAACTACCAGTACTAATTTAGGATTAGTACTAATTAGTACTGGTCTTAAAAGGAACATAAATGCACAGCTTGGGATATTCCACATTTATCCATGTCTAATAGCTTCAGCGCCTATCATTCTCCAGTCAAAAATTCCGAGGGAATTCTTCAACTTTTTTTCTTTAGCACTGGCTGCAGCATTTGTCTGTTCTTCATAATTTCCTCAGATAAAATTTCTCACAGAACTCACTCTCTGACAGACATAAAAGTCTTTTCTTTGATGGCAGCAGAGAGTTTTACCAGGAAAAAAGGAACTACCTCCGTTTTGTTATACCTGAACATTCATTTGAGGGATATAGAGCCCATTTTTCTTGCCCTGTGTCAGAAAGTGTCAGAAAGCTAAAAAAAAAGAAAAAAACCTAATTATGTGATCCCCAGTGAAAAAGATCCCAAACAGCTGGAAGAATTCTTGAGATCTTCCCTCTCTGCTCTTAACACCAAACGGGACTGCTAACATGGAGCAACCTTTATTCCTTTCCTTGCATGTCCTGATAAGGACACTGAACTCCCACACAGATTTAACAAATGGAGAAGCAGGAGGGTATATAGCAAAGGCCCTTAAACCCCAGTGTACTCCCACTGTTCATTTGCCAGAGAACACAAAGCTCTTCCTGCTGAGAGTCAGGCCATCAGTGGCTGAGGAGAAGATGCCCCCTGGGACAGCAGGCCCTTCTCTCATGGCTGGGTGGACAACCTTCCCAATGTGAGCCTCCATTCACCGCTGGATCTGCAGTCAGGCAAGTGTGATACCTCTGCTCCCCCTCATAACTTCTCAGAGGAACAACAGAGAGGAGTTAACAAGCAAGGGAATGGCAGAAGGATTGCTTCAATTTGGAGATATTAGCCTTGCTCAATAAAATAGTGCTCAGCAGACACAGTAACTGGGGAAGGACAAATGGTTTAGGATATAACACCAGACTGTTTCTCCTCTAGGGGCAGTCAAGTAGTTGGAAAGTAAAATATTAAAATAAAGTTGTTGGATCGAAGAAAAAGAGAAAAGAGAAAAGAATTACATTTTCCCACTCCCAGGAACCGTGGTAAGGCTAACTGTCCCTAGTCTGCTAAAAGCATATAAAATCTTCAGCCTTGCAGGAGTCCACAAATGAAAACTTAATAGAAATTTCTGAACCCATCTTATTCCTTAAAGTGGAAATGAATTATTCACATTTGGCCTTAGCGAGCTTTTTCACTGCTTCAGTCTTTAGAAACTTTATTTCTTTGCCCAGCATCTGCCTAATATTTTTTTTTTAAGTCTTAGGACAGTGCCAATGCCTCTGGTGGAAATCTTCACAAAGTGAGTTATATCTACTGTCCTTCCAGGAGATAAGCAGAGAGGATCTCTTTCTCATGCAGAGTACCACACATAGGGGTTTTACAATCAGATACACTCAGAAGAAGACAAAATGTGAAAAATACAAATGGATAATAGTTTTCCCCTGAGTTTTAAATAATACATAAAAACTGCCACATTTTTAAAGGTAATAAAGCAATCATGATCAAAATGCCTGTGTCTTTACCTTATTCTTTTTTTGTAAACTTTGCCCTGATTTAAACAATAATCTTATTTTTGTGGCTGATCTCTGTTGAGTATCAAATGAATCAATCTTCTATTCTTTCAATCTAAAATGGTCTTGGTGATTGTTAATAGAAGATTTAAAGGAAAACAAAATGCTATTTGTCATTTCTCTTTTCAGCACCAAAGAAGTCACTGGGAACTGAAAGAAACTATGGATTATACAGAGCACTGGCATTGGCTTCATTTACACTTCTGGTCTTTACACAATGGTTACTTTCCAATTACAGAAACGAGGATAAAAGAATTTGCCAACTGCTGGTGAAATTCTTCCTCCAAAGCTACTTGCCACTTTTCTTTCTAATATATTTTGAAATAAATAAGACAGGTTTTTAATACAATTTAAGATTAAGAATCACATATTTTTTGCTAAGAAAGTTAAGAAGCACATGCTTAAAAATTACCCATAAGCATTCCTATCCTGGCAAAAAGAAGACATGCTATCCACATTAAGCTAACGATTGACAGCAGACAATTTCACAATAATATTTTCAGATAGATTCTTTTCTCCCTGTGACAAGTTTGTGTGGTCACAGAATCTTCCTTTCACCAGACTAATACTTAAGCTTCTATCTTTCTTTGTCTGCTAGTTCTGCTCTGTCAAATCTAGTAATATCCATTATATTGCTAAAGTCTTATAAAAAGAAACAGGTTACCCAAAAAGGAAACATTATGGTCTATTCCATTAAACACAGTAAAACTTTAGATCTCACATAAAAATAGGTCATCCAATTACATGGCAAAAATGACATTTTTTCATTGTCCAGTACACAATATATTTACAGGAAAATTACCAGAAACTTCTCAGCTGTATCAGATCTGAACCTTATATTTAGATGCAGTCATATATTACTGCTGATAATGTGATGCCAGTGAATAGATTGGAATTTTTCACTGTCCTTTATCAAGATAAATTGTTCTGTCAATAGCAAATGGCTGGCAAGTATTAACACTCTGCACACTATATGACTTTTCATTCCAAGCAAAAATTGTATTTAATGCTTTTTCACAAAATCCATGGCCGTGACTATCCCTATTACCTATTTAACTACCTTTTAAAAGGAGGATTTATTTCTGCAAATTAGGATCTGGGTAACAAGACGGTATCATGCATCATAAACTTTAAGTCAATACAAGGCAGGACACTTGCAGTTCAAATGGGGAAATACCTTTCTCTCATCATTTGGCCATCCAATAGCATTACCAAGCTGTGGTGGGAGCAGCTGCTCAGAGCAGAACTTTATCTTGGCGTTCTTCCACCTACACCGCCACCACATCCCACAGTAGCCATTTGCTCATTGGCCTATTACTTTCAATAGGTATTCCAGTAATTGGCTATTTCACACTTGTAAGGCTCAAACTGGCAGAGTGCAAAGGGCAGCCAACCAGCCTGTCAGGGTCCTGCACACCAGCCATCCATCAATTATCATCTGCTATTACAAGACACAGCAAATGCTCTGAAACCTTGTTGGCTTGGATCAGCTTTGCTATGAGCGTAATTTATCCCCAAACCATGTTAAGTTCCTATCTGAAGAGTGAGGAGGTTGCTATGAAATGAGTAACATGTTTGTTGGTTGGCATGTGCTGGGGAGGGAGGCAGAGGGGGTGACCGTGTTGATTAACTGGAGGATTGTAGCTTCTGCTGGGTTCTGTGGCCACCTGCTGTCCGACACCCACTCCTTTTGCTAAGAAATACTCAAAAACAGAAAAATACAGTTTGTTTTATAAATTATGACTTCAAAGGAAAAAAACAGGTCTCGCCTACAGCAGCCCAGAAAGGCTGGGTACACGGATGGTATTTGTTGTAAATTGTTCTGTATCTGTGTTTATGACAGAGAGAAACACATCTGAAGAAAAAAAGGGTAAAAGCATTACGTAGTTTAGAAAGTTACAGTGATTGTAATACTAATCCCTTTTCTGCTTTAACCTGACAGTCTGAGAGGCTCCATTTGCAATGAAATCAGATCATTTTATTCTGCATCTTTCCATGACAGGCTTTTTCATTACTCCTATTTAAAAAGCAGAAAGGCATACAAAATCTTTGCCTATCTTATTTCCTATTCACTAGATGTTCCAATTCTAGGTAATATCATTTAATGGTGGCTGGGGCTTATTATCTACCAGCTTCCTGTACAAACAACCCAGGCAACTTCTTCCCAAAGGCCAAATTGATCTGTTGATATACAAAGTGCTAATATACAAAGTGGTCTCTCGCCTTGCAAGTACTTACCTTGAGCAAAGTAAATGATTTTTAAAAATAAACAAACTCCTCTATTATATGTGCTAACAAAATCCCAGGTACTTAAAAAAGATGAGAAAAAAATCACATACTTGTTAAGGGCAAAGTGATTTAGAAAGCTGATAAGGATGTTTAAAAATCAATTCTGAACTTTGAGAGGACATGACTAAGGCTCTTAATAAATCCACCTTCAAATAAATCTAAGAGTAACGCACCCTTACTAGTTGAATAAATGAAGTGACACTGGCGCATTTCTAATTGTAATACATCACAAGATAATCTGTCAAGCCACAAGTGTTCAGGTCCTGTCACCCTTATTCATCCATTATTTATACATAACCTTCATTGCCAGTGAATCTTCATGAAGTATAGCTTGCTATCCAAATGAACCATTTTAGTCACTCAGCAGATACAGTCAGGAATCAAACCGTACAAATTCTCCAAAATAGCTGTTACTCTGCTGGAGAGAGAGTTCAGAAAGGAACAAACATGCAGAAGCCACAACTGTTTTCTGCTTTGTTTAATGGACTGAAGAGCTAACAGCCCTGTGTCTTTGCAGTGGACTTTGGGGCATACCCTGCTGCCAAAGCTTGCTTCATATTCATTTCAAGATGCTATCTGGGGTCTCTCTAGCCTTTATTTCTTTATCCTATTTCAGACAGAGAGGCTTACCTAGAAACACATCTCAGTGCTCTTAACAGCATCTGCTGTGGTAATAGGCAAGCAAACTAATGGAGCAGTGCAGTTTTCTTACTCCAAACTTGCCAAAGATGTGTGAAGGGCAAACAGTTGGACATATTTACATACATTCATGATCCAGAAAGTCTCAGTTCAGCAGCTGCTGTAGCAAAGGCAATTCTTTCCTTTTAGCCTGCTCCACAAGCACAGCTCTGCTTCACATCCTGCTGAGAATGATGGGTAGTTTGCAGGGAAAGCCACCAGAGCAATAGCCTGGCTGCTTTTTTTTCGCTGACTCTTATGTTAATAACTGAAATCACAAATTCTTAATCACCATTTTATTGAAGAAGAAACAGGGATTCCTCCCCCTGTTCCTCTTCTTCCCCCAAGGCACACATAGACACTTTCTAAATGCGAGAATTAAGATGCACAATTCACAGTATTTCAGCAGTTCAGCCAGGACCTCTGCTTAACTCAGGAGGCTGCAATAACAACCACAATCTGTTTCAGGCATGCAGCACTAGAAAATTAAAGGTTCTGTAAATTACATGGCTATATTCCTCCCACAGCCCAATTAAAGGCTTTATTATTTGTCAATAAAGTACCAAATAAAAAAGGTATCCTCCAGATAAGGCAGCTGTTGCTATTTGGCTCTGGTGAACCTTTATTTGTGTTCTGTAGGTTTGCAGCATGAAAGTTGCTGATAGGCCATGCATGTTATTACCAGGTGGCCCACAGAAATGCTCGTGTCCCCAGGGCCAAGTCCTCGACAGCACACATCTTTTCCAGCACACATCTTTTCCAGCACACACACAGTCTACTCACATGCGGCGTGATTCGTGTTATCGCGCTCTGCCTCTGAAGCTCTGAAACAGCAGACACTGCCTCCCCTTTAGCACAGCATTCTCCACCAGCCACTGACCCCTGTACTGAGCCAAGACCTGCTCTGGCTGGCCCTTGGTATGATGTTGGTATGCCCAAGAGTGTTGAAAGATATTAGGAAGAGTTTTCCCTGTCTACTTTCTACTTAAAAGAAAAAAGGATCAGGTCACTGAGCAATACCCTCATCCTGCTGAGAGTTGTTATCACCCATTCCTAGGCAAAACTGTTTGGCTGCTATTGCTGTCTCTGATGCCCACATTCTGCCCCTTCCCTGGTCCCCAGCTTCACAGAAGTAACTTTGCAGAGCTGAAGTTTCTCTCTTCTTCCTTATCACCTCTTTTTTTTTTTTTNCATTTAAAGAGCAATGGCTTATGGGCTTTTACTACGGCTGTATGTTTGCATCCCTAGGAAATGGTAACAGCACTCAGGAACTGAGGCATTAAGACATCAACACAGCATCCCCATAGCTTAATGTGCACAATTCTCTCCCCTTCCCTGGCTTTTTTAATTTCAGGCACTTCTTACTTCTTGTTTGGGCTTCTAAGTGATACAAGTGTGTAATTAGTGAAAAAAGGCATTAACATCTGCAAGGCGCCCTTCAAACATCAAAAAATCAAGCTATGCAAGTCTGCTTGCTGTTTCTTGCAATCACAATATTAATTTCTTACTTTTGGGGAAAAATAACATTCCTGTATTTCACAGACGATGGCAGAGTTAAAAATTAATTTAAGATGATAATGCTACATGAAAATAAAAACCTCCTCTGATTGAATTTCAAGGACTCTTCTGTTTAACTAGCTTCAAGAGTCCTTTTTTTGATCATAATAAAATTATTTGCCATATGGTTCAGATGCTTGTGATCCTCTCTCAATGAGAGGATTATGCATGAGATATAATGCCTACTGTAGCTGCAGCCAAGCACACAGCTGGCTCTGATAATGCCAACAAATGGCTTCATCTATCTCAATGTCACGTAGGAGCTGGCGCGATGTGAATCAGCCTAGAGTACAATTAAAATCTACATCATCTGTGAGAAAGGTGATGGAGGTTCTGACATCAGAGCTGTGCCAGATTCATCCTCTTTCCATTGTAACAGAAGAAACACGTTGCCCCTTTCACCCTGTCACACTAATGACGTGCTTTGCACATCCCTTCCTCTGCACATTAAAGGTAGTAAATCAGGGAGACTCCTATTTAAAGGCTTCGCCTTTATCTGACGTTCAGTAACGAAGACAATTTCTAAATTTAAGTGCATTCCTCGTTCCCTCCTCTGTGGTGAGATAATGCCACTTGAAGTCTATGAGTGAAATATGCATAGAGGAGTTTATGATCCATATGGATGCAAATTGTGACAGTAAGCAAGAATTTCCTTGTTTTAGCTCCACAATATTTAGTCACACTAATAAAACCAGGCTTGCAAATCCATTTCTTCCACCAAACCAAATTTTATTGCAGAAAATGGCCATAATTCGCAACAAACAAGCTTAGTATCAAGACACTGATGAACCTCCTCTTTTAGGGCTTTAAAGCTAGTGGAAACTTGGGCAATTATTTTGTTTTATTGTTAGACTCATTAAAGGGAAAACCCACAAATACATTTTATTAGCATTTTTGACAACTTAACGTAAATATAAGACATAATTACTTATGTCTGGCTCTCAAATTTTATTACAATCCAGGGTTCTATTAAAATATTTTAAACCTTTGGATATCAGAAATATAAAAGCTTGTCTGGTGGAATACGGCAAGACACTAGCTAATGTTGTTTTGTCCTTTCTGTCAATTTAGCTGCATCAGTTTGTGTGGCACATTGCAAATGGTATTGCTAATCAATGCAATGTAGGCACTGGAAAATGAAGATATGCAGTTTTACACTCACTCGTGATCTTTACTGAGATGTAATCAAAGTCTCTTTAAAAATCTTTAATCACACAATATACACGCAGACCATTTTCAACTATCTCCTGCTTACGACATAAGACTAAGTCTCAGTGCATGCTTCTGAATTACAGTGATAAATGTGTTTTTAAATGCCTTTGTTTTTACTAAATAAGACAAAACACATCACATTTGGCCTTCCATTGTGTTAGTCCATCTTAATATAATTTGTCATAATGATGTTACACCACCCTAAAATTGATATGTGCAAGTATTAAAATGTTGTTTTATGCACCAACATCAAAAATCTAAATCTGGGAACGCAATGCTCAATCTCTTGCCATAGGAAAACTTGCACCTTGTTGCTTTCTGTTAAGCAGTCAGTGGTAATAGGAGGTTTTGCCTACACATCAGCCTGCACGTCTGTAATGACACTGCTCTCTTAAGTTGATTTAGACAGAATGACAGCCACATCCTCTTCCATAAGAGCTTACATGGTACAAGATTTGGAGAAGCATCCAGGTGACATAAAAATCTATTGTTTAATATGGCAAAAATTACAAAACTTTAAAATTAAAACCCATAAATCAACTCAGAGCTTCTAAGGAATACTTAAGAAAGCAGATGTCTCTAAAGTAAACGATGTAATCCTTGCAGTTGATGTAAAATGTCATTGCTCTCAGGGAAAAATAAACGAAAATCCAAGGAAAAGTTTTACTGCATCTGCTGGGTCTGTCTATATCTAAACTTACCAAACTACAGATAAATGAAACAAAAAGCTGTGTGTGAAGGCTTCATGCTTCATTGATGATTCACATTCATGATTCATTCTGTGTTCTCTCAGACCTGACTCTTGCTTTTTTTTTTCCCCTTCCCAAATAATAACAGCTGGAAACTGCATAACAATGCAGCCACTTAAAATTCCGGTAGGAGCTCTTCACAACTGTACCAAAGAAACTTTGCCTTTGAAGATAAGACACCTGCACTTATATCCAAGTTATGCTTTCCTCCTTTCCTTGAGTAGGTAAACACACAGTAGCCTATACCCAAGTCTGAAAATAAATTGCAAGACCTCATAAAAGCAGCCACGCCAAGTGACAAATTGTCATTTGATGTGCATCTTTCAATAGTTCTGAAACAATTAAGTCAAACCACAAAAGGGTAAATAACACAGAGCGAGAATTCAGTATATCAGTTAAGGTGGCAGATATACTTCAAACTGAGAAAAAAATGTCCTCCCATAATGTGAAAATGCCATTGAAAACTATTAATACACTTCCTCTATAGTCCCAAAAATTGTGCTACAGCTACCCCAATTCATCTTTTGTACCCACTTTTATATACACCTCTGCACAGCTCCCAAAAATCCAGGAAATTAAGGCAATCTAACATATACAATACTGAAAAATATGTATCCAGGTGATATATTTGAAGAGAAAGATGCTCCTAAACAACAAAAATAACAGTTTTAGAAAACTAAACCTAACAGCAACAGAAAACCCTGTTAGCTAAATGTGGTGCTCTCAAGAAGACAACAAAATTATAATGCAAATAGAAGTAAAACAGGGACACAGAAAGACCACCATCCTGACATATTAAAAATTTGAAGGCTAAAAAGCCATTGACTTGAAGGTTAAAAAGCCAATGGAAACTACAAAATTGCTAAAATATTAATTTGAAACCACAGAGCAAAATTTGTAGAAGCAAGGCATCAGAAATTTTCTTATCTATGGTAGAGTGGAAGTTCTTGATGATATGTGACTTGGCCTAAGCCAACAATATATTTTTAGTATGTTATAATAAAAAGCAACCCATGGTAGAATAATTGTTCAAAGAAAATTAAGACAAAACTAATCTCAGCATTAGCTGCAGGAAGACAAAGAAGCAAATGAAGAAAAAACGGAGATGAGAATGACTAAAGGAATAAATATTCTGGTAATCTCATCCTTTAAGACGTGTGTGTACTTTTACCTTGAAAATGTGCACAACAAAACTGAATTCTGCCAGCTACTGCACATACTGCCAGACCACTAAACTTTCCCTATTCTTAATAAGCAGAGTCAGAAAAAGGTTTCTTCCATCCAGGAGTAAAAAGGCAAAACCACTTAGTTAAATCCTCCCATCCCCAATGCACATACCTACAAGAGAACAAAACCTTTAATTCTTGAATGATTTGGTGAAAATAGGAGAAATTAGATTAACAACATATAAAGACATGCAGACAAACCCATATTAGATAGGAAATAATGAAAAAACCTATTCTTTAGAAAACAGATGGTGATTGCTGCCTCAGTGAAGACCTTGCATTTCTGCTTGCTGCTGAGGTCCTCACCACCAGCTGAGCACCTAGCTGCACACAGAAGCCAGAGGTGCTACGAAAGAAAACTTTTTTTCCATTGAGTAAACTGTAGTATTTTAAGACTTTTTGTTGTTTAAGATCAGAATATAATTCCCCTTAATATATTAAATACTTCTTGATACATTATTTCAATCAAAATATCTACAAGTCTGGGTCCTTACAAGGTGCAAGAGGTACATTTTTAGAATAGAATAGAATAGAATAGAATAGAATAGAATAGAATAGAATAGAATAGAATAGAATAGAATAGAATAGAATAGAATAGAATAGAATAGAATAGAATAGAATAGAATAGAATAGAATAGAATAGAATAATAGAATAGAATAGAATAGAATAGAATTCTGTATATGGAATTATGGGTATGTGTTGAGGTTATTGCTCATCTCCAAAACATGCTTCCTGTTTTAAAGATAATATTAGAATCTCAAAGAGCATGAGAAATGAGAAAGAAGATGAGAAAAAAAGTTTACTTTTGAGAGAGCTCCAGTGCACCTTCGAGCTTTGATATTTTCTGTTCACCTTCTTCTATATCCCTTTTCTCATTTTGCTAGAACCAGCTGTCTATTCATAAAGCCAGAAATATATTGCTCAATATAGCATCAGTATTCCTACTATAGCACTGACAGAAAAGGTTGTTGAAAAGCAAATGCAAATATGTAAATGTTTTTTCTATATTAAGTGGAAACTTCCCAAAACCTCAAATGATCCATGTGAAATTTTAATTATAATTTAACAGCTGTTTCAGCTAATTGAAGAATATCAGAAAGGTGATTTCTTTCTCATTGTAATTAAAGAGTTAAGCCTAATTTACTGTTGTCAGAATAAGACTAAATGCCAATCTGCTCTACCTAATTATATAAAAAGGTAAACAGGAGAACTCCAAGACAGACATCAGAAAGCTCCCTCCTACCTCAAAAAACCCCTAAATGCACTTCTTTTCTGGCAAGAAGATGGGCAATGACCTTTAAAGCAAGCGAGCAACTCACTCTAATTCTGCTTTGCCATTCCTTTATTAATTTTCCCTGGAAGCTATTTTCATTTCCATTCCCTTGACTTCCAGCTTTATTGTCTAATATTGTGGCTATGCATAAAGGTAAACATATGTTTTGCATTCACTAATGTGGTATTATCTAGTTGGCACCAGTGAAAGAAAAATGCAATACAGAAGTAATGTTGAAATACATGTTTTTCTATGACAATGAAACAGATTTTTCCTGCTATAACTCTGGAGGAAAATAGAGCGAACAAAAAAATCTTTTTGATCTCTATCTGAAATACATATAATATGCATACTTTCTAAATTGCACATTAAATACAGTGGTCTTCATAACAAATACAGTCCTTCCAAATGTACCTGACCAAAAAGTGGAAGCTATGAGAGTTCAAAGTTTTTGGTTCTTAAGCAACCCAGTGATTAAAAGACAACCTGCACATTAGAACTTTTCTACTCCACCTTTTTCCACTTCTCTTGCAGCACAGATACTATTATTGAAGAGAAACATGTAAGATTTACCAGAGACATAGAACCTGGCTACCAGTGTCAATAATAACCAGTGTAAAGTTAACTGAAGTATGAATTATGTCAGCAATTGTGTATATATTTTTGTGTGTGTGTGTGTGTGTGTGTGTGTAATTTATGAAAGCAGGCTACCTCCAACATGTTATATAAAATACCAAAGAACTCCAAGTGGAATTTTGCTCCTATCTAGGTATAGGAGCAAAAGTGGTGGGAGATGAGTGAAGCAGTGCAACCTGGGAGCAGTATTTCATTGAAGAAAAGTACAATATACTTTTGTACTATATATTGTATATACTAAATATGTATGTACTAAATATACAGTACTATATACTGTATATTTAATTCACATTTGCACCACACTTAAAATTCTGCATAGCTCAAGTGCAATCATCATCAGACCCTAGCAAAAAGGAGAATAACAAGCAACACCATTATGCTGGATGTCAGCAGTAGATCAGGAAGGCAATGAAAAATATTAAAATCATCACAGAATGGGGGTTTAGGCTGGAAGGGACCTCAAAGATCACATCTTTCCAATCCCCCTGACGTGGGCAGGGACATCTTCCACTACATCAAATTCCTTGAAGCTCCATCCAACCTGGTCTTGAACACTTCCAGAGAATATTCATAGGTGTTGGACCATGTGAATCAAGGAAGTGCAAATGCATTATGGAAGGCATTTTGTATGTCTTTACAAAGACCAGTGCTGGTGGAAATACAGAGAGCCAATCATATATTGAAAATACTAGAGACAAGTTTGCAGTGAGCACACTCTCTGCACTTTGCTGTACAAGAATCTTTACATCAATTCCAGTCACATTCTAAGCACTAAACACTCTGCTTTTATGCTCAATTAATGTGACTTAATCCAGCCATAAGCAGAATATTTCAGAAAACCAGATTGTGCTGGGATTCCCCTGCCTCCTTGTGCTCTAGTGCTTCTGCTGACCTTGACAAATCTCTTGGTTCTCCTCCATAAACGTAATTTCCTACATTTTTTTAAATGGGCAAAAAAGAGACAGTGTACAGCAAAAACTTAACGGGGACCTATAAAAGTGTACTTGAAAACCATCTCTGGCTAATTAATTTCAAAGAAGAGAATTAAAACCCCCCCAATTTTATACTATACAGAATATTACAAACATAAATTGTACACATCTATTTCAGCTGCTGTGCCCTCTGTGCAAAGCAGGGCTTAACTCTGAGGTCAGTGGGAACAGCTAAAGATATTACTCCACCCTCCTTCCACTGCTTTCTCACTCATTCATTTGTGCTTAACCCTCTGCCCAAATGTTGTGAAAAATCTTAACGCAGATTTATCTCAGGAACATTTACAGAAATATTTACCTTTACAGGTATCATCTCATTGGTTAACTTCCCCAGATAAGAGGCTACTAGAATCAAATTATTTTACTACTCATCTTTCTCTGTCCTGTCAAAAGTACATTTAACGCAATCTGTGTGATAAATGCGGCCCCGTGAGAAGTGGGAGGGAAAATTAATTTGGGGGGTCTGACAATGAAAAGATCATTTGTCATTACTGAGCTGAGCTCTGCCAGCAAATGACTGTATTGTTAGATCCCAGTGGCTGCTACCCGTTCTCTGCCCCTTCCCTTAGCAAACTCCTCCTTCCTAAAGCTTTGGTTTGCTCTGAATGAAGGTTATTAGCAACACTCACCAGCCAGAGTGGGGGGCTGGATGCAGTGGGGGTGGGACATGAATTTGTAAGAACTAATTTGTCTAATGTTCGGTAACAAAGGCAGAGCGTCTGTGCTGTGAATTAATACAGCATCAATCACTGACTAACTGTTTCAGTACCTGTAATGAGAAAATTCCCAGGCCAACCCAATGGTCTGCACAGGCAGCTTGGGAGATAATACTCTGAATTGGATTTTTATTTTAATGCAACTTACATCTTTAAAGCAAGGAAGAACCTAGGGAGACTACTCTTGGCATGTATGCAGTGTGCATATATATATCCTTTCTTCCTATATATATTTTTTTTCATCTTAGAATAGAAGGATTTATTTTGAAAAATAATGCCTTATAGTTAGTTCAGTTGATTGTAAGATTCCTGGTTGAATTGCCCTTTTAATTTTCTTCAAGTTGTTAGATCTAGTTTCCAGCAGATTTTTTAACCATATAGTTAATCATCTTATTATAACTTTACTTATAATAAGTAAAAACAAAGAGTAATTGGAAGCAGTTTAATATCCAGAAGAGGGATTTTTTTTGTCTCTTTCATTTGCTGATCACATTACCAGAAGAGAAAGAAACATGTACTTCAATACTTTTAGACTAAATGCAGTTACACTTGAGAAACACATCCAGTCACATTTCTTTAACAAGGATATTTACTGTTTGCATTATAACAGCTTCCCATTGTTTTCAAAAAACAGAAGAGCAAATACAATTTTAGATACTAAAAAAAATTAAAATCACTGTCAATCAAAAAATGCATCTAGTTGACCATCAGCTGGAACAATTAGTGGGTGCACTGGGCAACTCACTGAACTGTCACCTACGGAAAGAATGAACTCTCTGTATAAACAGATTTATCAGGGAGAGAATCAGAGAAGCCTAAAGAAGAAACAAAAAAAAAAAAAAAGAAAAAATTAAGGAGAAGTTGAAGAAAGACCTTTATTACAAAGGTAAAAATGCATGTGCCACTTACAACTAAAAGGCTCACTGAACTTTGCATTCTGATTGCATGCTCCAGCACAACACATCCAGACTACTTGATCTTCAGCCCTCCCAGCTTGAGATGGCTGCAGGGAAATAATGAAGGTATTTTATCCCTTCCCAAGTCAGATAAGCCAAGTGTTGCAAGTCATTACCAAAGCACTCTTGTCACCTTCCCACTGCTGCCCATTTATGTTATTACTCTGCTAAATATTTTGCCTTATAGACATCTAGAGTGCCTCCTAGATGAAACTGTAGCCTTTCAAAGGTGAAGGATATGCTGCAATACAGTCTATTCTAGAGACTTCACCCATCTGGTACTGCATACACTGTTAGGCACGGGTCACTGTTAGGCACAGGTCTCAAATAACACACATGGAAAAAAAGAAACCAAAACCAAAACCAAACAAAAACAAAACAAAACCCCAATAAAAACAAAACAAGCCAAAAAACCCCCAAACAAACAACTAACAAACAAAAAAATATCCCCCACAACCCAAAAAACAACAACAGAAAAAACCCACTAAAAATCCCTACCAAATAAACACCCCAAAGTTAAAACCTGTGAGGTCAAGGCAGGTTTAGGGCCATACTACCCTCTTAGTCAGACAAACGCTGCATTGCCACAACCCTGTCTCTAAGCCATTATGACACTGGGAAAACATCAGGAGGAAGTGAACTGTGGCCTTGTGTTTCAGATCAGGACAGTTTTGAGGAAATACTATGATGTGATATTTTGGAAAAAACATATCCTATGTTTCCTAGAATATGACTCTGGGAAATAGTATTTAAGAGTAGCCTGAACAGAAAACAGAATTCTATGTGTCTTTAACAAAGCAACAGAAGGGCTGAGAGGGAGCCATGGCTGCCCAAAGTAGCATACAAAGAAAACTCCTCTTTGTTTTCCAGCAAAGAAAGGATGAACTGCAGTCATTCTCCCCCAACAGGCTTCAGAGTAACCCCTGGGAAAGGCTGAGTTTTGTATTCCTGCGGGAAAGAGTCACTGGAACTAATTGCCACTGCCCTTCCATTTAAACTCATGTACATTTATCAGAACAAAAATTATATATTTATGTGTATAGGAATGGTCACACAGAATTCCAATCAAGCAGTACACCACTGTAATGGTTAAATTTAACAATGGTTAAATTGAACACAGAGAAGAAAGAAATTTACTTATATTATTTAGCTGTGGAGCAATAACTTGACAAGATCAATTGAGAATTATCTAATATGCACCCAAAATGCCCCTTTACCACTTGCATGTCACATAAAACCCATTTCTGATAATTTTTGTGCACACAAAGTATTAAGGCTTTAATTAGATGATGTACATATACCCTATTTTTATTGCTGGAAAAAGTAGATCCTTTAACTCCGAACTGAACTAATGGAGAACTTAAGCCTCTTTAACTCAAAATGTACAATAAACAGCCTATAGCATCAGTCCTGGATGAGTCCTAGGAAGGAACTGTGATTCAAATACAGAATTCTTTGCATTACCGTGACAGCGGAAGGAAGTAATTTATTGAACTAAATAGAGACTCCAGTGTATTTCCCTTTTCTTCTACTAGCTGGTGGATTGAGGCAGGTGCAGGGAATAAAGGCTACATATGACAACAGCCCCTCTTCTTCTGCCCAGCTGGATGGAAAACTACATGCAACCCCTTACCCCAGATTTCAATTCCCAGGACAAGGAAAAGTATTGGGAAGATTCTGTCTCTTTGGCCTTACAAAATGGTAAGGCCCTGGAGCTCGTTTGCAATTTGTCTCCTGATGAAAACAAAAAATTAAATAAATACCAATGACTCAGAGGAGAAGTTCTGAATCACATACTGAAGGACTTTCTCTCCTTATTTGTCCTAATTTGTTTCAATCCTTTTACATTAAAAAATAATCAAAGGAAATATGACGTATTATTTATTTAAAGGTATAAACAAGAAGTCTCTTACTCATTTAAGTGAGATAGAAATCAAATGGCAGTTATTGTTGTTAGTATAACTTTCCCTGTCATTATACCATAAAGCATGTGGTACTCTTGACACCATCTTCACACTATTTCTTCAGGCCTACTCATGAAAAATCATAAACCATTATATACCATGCAATGTTTGTAATGAATACATACATACATCTTGTTAATTTATAGCGTGTTTCACACGTATGAGGGGAATAAAATCAGGAATAATTATTTCTCAATATAAAATAATCACTGCATGAACACACACAGATTGTGGTTATTGTGATAGGTTAGGGGAATTCTTGTTCATCAAACCGAGGGTAACATTATAAGATTTGATAGGTGTTTAAGAGCCATTTTTGTGCAGCATAGTCAGCAGTAGTGTGACTGACAGTTTGTGCAACTAAACCACAAAGTTAAGTAAAAAGTATCCAACTGCAAGGATAGAAGTAGCTGCCAACATTTGTGTATTGTGTTTTTGCAATTGTCTATTGTACCTTTGTAATCATGAACAGCAAGATTATTACAGCTCAGCAAAACACCGAGGAAGAAGAGGGGGCCTTCCTCAGACGACCACCAGAAGGCAGATTGAGACCCCCTGGCAACACACCGCGCAAACGCAGAGTACTGGGCAAACCGCCAATAGAGATAGTTGGAAACACATAAAACTGGGTGAACTGAGTGGGAGGGTGTTGGCCGTTGGCGAGATGAGCTCCCCGGTCAGACCCAGCGCTGTGTTTTTACTTGCTACTGCTTGCTCTAATTAATAAATTCTATAAATTGACAAAGGGTGAATCAAATTATTTGCGTCAATTTATAACAGTTATATTCGGTACTTGCTTGTGGGAAAATGACAGATAAGATTACATTGTCATAATTTTTTATGGAGAAACAGTATTTAAAAGCGTTAATCAAAAGTGGGTATGCCAAAATTCCCAATGACAATTGATGCAAAAAAGAAAGTCACGCATTCAGACAATCTAAATTATCAGTTCTCTTCTGTCATTGTTGCATTTTTTGTTCTGTTTGGAGAGACTGTGTGGTTTTGGGGTCAGTTGAATGTGTGGAATTAAATCCAGCTCCTAATCTGGTGAGTTATCTATGGTGTGCAAGGCAGACACCATCTATTATGTAGCATCAGTGAATGACAGTATGAATAGCAGCCTTTGCCATTTAAAGCCGCGATAAGACCTGGATTCTGAGAGAAGTTCCTGCTCCAGAACAAGCTCTATTGTTCCAGCCATCAGTTTGGGCAGAAAGACTAATTCAAAGATAAGACAGCAATGATGCTGGCCTTTTACACAGAAAAATATCACCAAATAATCAATTCACCTGCATGTAGAAAGACATCTATCAAGATGATTTTTTAAAAAATAAAATCCAGTGCTTAAATATAAAGAATTTCTTAGAGCCAGGATCTGACCCAAGGCAGAATTATTCTATATTCAGTATTTGGATCCCCACAACTGATTATTTCCATAACTCTGGTAACAGGTTTCATCTCAACGTCACCTTATCTGTAACTTCACTGCTGCTGATGGGCAATTTGCTGAACTTCAAGAAGCACTCTGCTGCTAGCCCAGCTTTCTGCCAGCCTGGATGGTCTTTCTGTGCAGGAAGGATGCAAGAAGCGCTGAGCAGGAGGGCAGGACGCCACGCGTGAGCACGGCCCCGCACGCACGGCCAGAGGACGCGCGGAGCCGCGTTCAGCACCGCGGACAGCGCCGGCACCGCGGGCCGGGGACACACGGCCACCGCCCCCGGTGACCATTTGCGGCGCACGGTACAACCCGAGCTATCTTCAGACCGCCGTCAGTGGCAACTACAAAAAACGATCGGCTTCCTGCGCTCTTTTGGAAACAGTTGCTGCAATAGCAGATTAAATGACCCAAGGCACTTAATTTCCCTGAGTTTCCAATGAGCTTTTCATAAAGTCCCTCCATTAGAGTCTTTTAAGGAAAATAAATAACCGTGGGGCAAGGGACAGAGTCATAGAATTGATTGAGAAACTGTTAAGTGATAGGAAACAATGAGTAATGGCAAGTGGCTGCCCCTCAAAATGAAGAAAATGTAGGAGTGAATGCTCCTGGGGTTGCTATTGAGATGAGCACTATTTATTAATGACTTGGAAATGGGACTGAACAAGTTAGGAACTGTGGTAGTTTACTGGGGTTTTTTTACTGGAAATTCCAGAAAGTTTTACAATCTTCAAGTAGCTAAAGAACCTAGATGATACCAGAAGAAACCTCCAATGATACTAGAAGTGGTAAAATGAAAATTCGTTATGAAAAAAACAAATATGAGGAAACATCTCTGTTTCAGTGTATGCTACAGGACTATTAAACACTTTTTTGAAACAGAAAAGTGAAAGCAGTGAGAACCAGCAGAGAGACATCAACAAATTAGAGGGCTGGGCAACCACCAACCATATGAATTTCAACAAGGACAAGTACCAGATTCTGCACCTGGGATGAGGCAACCCTGGATGTACAGACTGGGGGATGAGATGCAGGAAAGCAGTGCTGCCAAAAGGGACCTGGGGGTTCTGGTTGAGGGAAAGATGAATTTGAGTCAGCAGTGCCCTGGCAGCCAGGAGGGCCAACCCTGTCCTGGGGTGCATCAGGCACAGCATCACCAGCCAGGCAAGGGAGGGGATTGTCCTGCTCTGCTCTGCACTGGGGCAGCCTCACCTCCAGTGCTGGGGGCAGCTTTGGGTGACACAATATAAGAAAGATATAAAGTCATTAGAGAGTGTCCAAGGGAGGGCCATGAAGATAGTGAAGGGTCTAGAAGGGAAGCCATATGAGAAAAAAATGAGGTCACCTGGTTTGCTCAGTCTGGAGAAGAGGAGACTGAGGAGAGACCTCATAGCTGCTTATGGCTTCCTCACAAGAGCAAGTGAAGGGGCAGGCACTGAAATCCTCTCTGGTAACAGGGCCTGGGGGAACAGCCTGTCAGGAGAAGTTTCAATTGAACATTAGGAAAATGTTTTTCACCCAGAGGGTGTTTGGGCACTGGAACAGGCTCCCCAGGGAAGTGGTCACAGCACCAGCCTGACAGAGTTCAGGAAGAGTTTGGATAGTATTCTTGGGAACATGGTGTGAATCTTGGGATCGTGCTGTGCAGGGCCAGGAGTGGGACTCAATGAACTTTGTGTGTCCCTTCCACCTCAGGATATTAGATGCTTCTATAATAGCTGGGCAAGGGGTTTTTTGCCTTTACTATATAGAATGCAATTATTCCATTTGTCTCTGGATATATGAAACTACACTTTTTCCAGGAAATGTCTCAGAGAAATCATCTGTCACAAGGATTGAGTAAATTTAGTTTAAACAGATACAAGGTGATGCAAATTAAAAATAAAGTTCATAAACAGTCTATATCATTCCTATAAGCTATCACTTCCTGATTACTCAGACTCTAAAGATCTCTTGATCTCTTGAAAAGACTGAAAGATCTTCAATTTTAGCTGTTTAAAATCTATAATTATTCCACGGTCATTCACTTAAAAGCAAAATTCTTCTATGTAATCCTTTTCTTTTACTAAATTTCTTCAAACCAAGAGGTCAAATGAGGGATATAAAATTTAAAAATACAGGCCTCAGTTCATACACTGGGTACATCTGAATGTCTATTAGTGTGTTCAGGACAAAAAAAAAAAAAACCAAAACCAACCAACCAAACAAACAAAAAACCCACAGCAAAACAACTGACTGATTCTAAGGCTGAACTAATAAATAGAAAGAAATAAAACAATTAACAAATTTCAGAATTTTATAGCAGCCAAAATTATATGATACTTAGAGGGAATTTTGGGCAGATATTAATAATTAGATAGGATATATTAAAATCTGATCAGGTTTCACTCTTTTCTCTATTACATAAAATAAAAGGAATTTTAAATGAAAGAACAGCAAATGCAGAAGCAATATAGAAAAAACATTTCTCTTACATAGTCAATGGAACTGGCTATCAGATCAGGTCATCGAGATAAAAACCATAGCTACGTTTTAAAAAGAACTGCATAATTTTATGACAGATAATAACATTTGTAGCTATGCCAGGTAAGACAATACGGGTAATCAAATCCTGTGCTTCAGGGTATGAGACAATGAATTGCAAGGTTTAGAAAGAAACGTGCAGTGTCACACAAAGGGGTAAGATGCATTAGCCTTTTGGGAAGAGATTTACCTTCTTTTAAAATATCAAGAAATAGCCACTGCCAGAGGCATGGCACCAGACTACAGAGACCTGGTGTCTGATCTGCTGTGACAAATCCTTCGTTATTATGAGTTTGGCTTTGATAGACAATAGATTCTCCTGAGTCTTATGGAGCTGAATTCAAATTAAAAGCACATGCTCTATGAAAGCATAGCTTGGAGGAAGGCTCTGAAGGACAGAACTGTTAGCCAGTAATTAAGAGTTCTGTACTGTGCTTTCTGGCAGCAATTATTTTAACATAATTCTTAACAGAGTCTATTAAAGAGGAAATGCCAATTAGCAATAGCTTATTGCACAACAAAACAATGACTGCCGATATAATTCACTGCCATAAACTACACAGAGAATTGACTGCTAAAAACAACTGGATGGTTAATTAAAAATGGGGGAAAGGGAGGAGAATCTATATACATTTAACAGGCACAAGTCTGATGAAACTTCAGTTTTCTACACAGAAAGCTCAATACAGAATCATGTTATACTATCCAGGCTATGCATATTATTTGAAACACCGTTCAAATTAGAGTGAAATGATGATATTTTGCATACAATTTTTCAGATGTTCATTCTTGCCAACCAGTCAATTATCCATTTGAGAGAAAAATTTGTAGGCACACTGTTATTCCAACACTTCACCTCAACAAGGACACCAGAAGAAAAGGAAAAAAGGAGCCTTGATCTTAGCCAAACAGCCTGGTTCCCTATACAGAAGACAATTTTCTGTTATAAGGTTTTCTAGGAGTACTGCAAATTACTTCCCTGAATTACTGACCTTGATTTTCCAGTCTAGCCTAAGCCCTGTATTGTCCCTCATCCAGTTGCTCCATCAAAATGAAATATGAGTGACACAAAACATGCACCTAGTGTTGTGCAAAGAAAATGCAGAGATAGGAAGGTGTTGCTGTGCAAGAAAAGTCTCCAAAAAGGTCTAAAGTGTGCTTTTACAAGCTTATAAAAGTGAAATTAGGACTGCAAGCTTAGCAAAGATCTGCCAGTTGACTTTGCTTCTTAGTTCTGACAAATAAGAAACAACCTCTGTATATTTTTACCTTACAGAAAATGATGGCAGCAGGAGGAATTACCTTTAGTCTGGAGATTTAGAGTGCCTGCACTACAACCTGTCCCATTAAGCTGATAAAACAAACCAACATACCAGGAACCTGGTATGCAATGGCACTGATGCATGGAAAAAGACAAGACAGATGGAAAGAGAAGTGTGAAGTTTGCAGTCATAAGAGCTGCACTGTTTTGCAATCAAGATGTTCAGCTATGTGGAAACACAGTTTGGCAGTGTCATCACCTAGAAGGCTGTAGTTCCCCATAAGACTGAAAGGAAGGAAGAGAAAGAAAAATGATGCTCCTGCTTTCCCCCTAGAGGGTGGAAAAAAAATTTAAATGAGAAATCTTTTATGGTTTTATTTTTTGTTAACATGACAGAAACCATCTGCAGACCCATTTTTCCATGAACTTTTGAATATGTCTGATTTTGTTTACAAAAACCTTCTTACTTTCTCAGTTTCTAGTTTTAAGCCTTATTTGGGGATCTAAAAATGGAATCTATTTCTTTGGCTCCCTGTATTGAATCTGAGCATTAATTATCTCTTGCCTCAATAAATTAGAAGCAATCTTTGCTTTTAAAAAGCGAACATAACTCAAATGTGTTTTGTCTACCTCAGAGTGAGCTCATGCTTTGTAAGTTGCAGGTCACATGTAGCACTGCAGAAGATGGCATATATTTATTGATGAACCACCTGATTGATCTGGTTTAAATTTTAAAAGAGATTTAGCCTTCCTCTAGAGAAAAAACAGCTTTTATTTTTCCTTTAGACACATTGTCAGTGAACTTTTAGCACAGTTAGCTGCCATAAATAAAAGTGAAAAATCATCAAACCTGAAAGTGGAAATAAATAATGGTTATAAAGAATCCTATGGAAAGTGGTTAGAAAGTATCCTATAGCCTGATTTGATTGTTAGTGAAATCAAGTAATTACTTATTTGACCTCATCTTCTCAGATGATGTGTTAATCCCCTTCTCATAAATTATTAGCATACCTAGTAGGTTAACTAACATAGGAAAGCAGAGCTGAAGAATTTTTTAGATTTTCCCCTTTAAAAATAGCACTAAATTATTTCTTTTGTTTCTACATATTTATTGGGGTTAGGCTCTGGTAATATTTGTAATAAATAAGTGAAAGGCCTAATAAGAGTGTCTTCCAAATCTAAGAAGTCAGACATTTCTTTCTTATTTGACTCTCTCTCCAGATACACAGAATTTTGTCCAACTGTTATTTTCATCAAAACTTCCCATAAGGGTTGTCTGTTTCTGCTTCACTACTATTGTTACTGAGAAGATGTCATTTTGGAAAGTAACACAGTCATCATTAACAATGTTCAGATTCACTGTTAGACTTGCTCCAAAACACTCTGTTAAACACATAATATAGCTTTTAAATCTTTTGCTACTGTTAGATAGAAAACATGATAGGTTTTATAAAAATAGATATTAGACAACTACAGACTTGAACAAACCTCATGATGTTACCACTATATGCACAGAAAAATAGGTATATTTCTTTAACAGTGCACAGCACAGACAGCTGTGACTGGTATGAACATCATAGATTCTTGGGAATGCAGATACAGACTTTCTGTTAAAATTGGAGGCTTGTTCCTAGTAAGCTTTAAATTTTACTGAAATACAGACTACTAAATAACTAAACAGAGCAGCAAGCTTTCCTATAAAAAAAGATGGAGCTAAAAGGTAGGATTATTCAAATCATATTATAAATAAGATTATTTCGATTTTCTTTTATGCTAGTTTAGAAAAAATGTTTTTCAATTTGAGTCAGCAAATCCTAACCTGTGAAATACAGTTCTCTAGAAGACAAAAGAAAACAGGTTTTTTCCTGGCCATTTAACTTGAGAGCTGAAAGGGTGCATTTGACTAAGCAACTCAAATAGCACTGGGCTAACTCAGAAATAAGCTTCTCAAAAGCATTCTTAGAGATGTATGTGCTGTTCTTATGGAAATGCCATTCTAGCATTCTGCTTTAAAATACAAAGCTATGCCCATTACAACCACAAAATTCTATTTGAACTATTTTAGCTAAAGGTACAGGCAGTAAAAGCTCTTTATTTTCTCAGCTATCCACTGTTTTCTAATTATGTATCATAGTTTTGCTTGACAGTAGCATAGGAGGTGAAAATATAGAGGTGATCTGTTGAACATTTTCCATTTCATTAAACTTGATCACCAAGCTGCTTTTTGCCTATAAGAAGTGACTTTCTGTTTTTCTCTCTGCACAAAGAAACTTGCTCATCTCCTTCACTCCGGCACTGGGCTTTCCAAGTATGAAGACCCCAAGAATTCAGAATCTCTCGCTGGGAAAGGCTTCAAAAGGCATTGTGTGTGGTTCACTTACTCTGTTCCAGACCTGGCAGAGCAGCCAGCTTGGAAATGGGTACAGAATTGAGATATTTTGTGATCTCTTCAATGAAAACAAAATATTAGACCTGAAATCAGGCAATTCAGTTCAGTTACTCTAACAAACATAATGCATATGTTTATGTATTTTTCCTTATGTTAGTTCTTAGAATTGAACCTCAAAAGAAACTTGCTCTTATTTAAACTCCTGAAGGAAAAGAGCATATGTTAGTCTTCCTTGGCAAATTTCCACATTTTGTCCCTTTTTTTCTTTTTCATACCAAATTAAATACAGGTACTGCCATATCTAGGATAACTTATTTCTTTATCCTGACCAAAAAGCTGTTGTGAAGGGTTAGAAGAATACTACACTACCAAATCTTGCACTTCTTCGAAAATAGAAATGTAGACAGTGTTGAGTTTCACATATGTAAGAGACACAAGTTCTGTCCAAGCTATATCTCTATCCTTGTATATATTATGACATCATAATGGCTCCATCAGCTCTAATAAAAAATGAATTCCCTTGACATATATTACCCGTAAGTGCAGTGTAGTAAATAAATGATTCATGCAAGTTCAATTACAAGGGTATGATGTCTATAAATGCTAAGTACCTGCAAGATAGCAACAGTAAAGGAAATGAACCCATGCAGTGTTAAAAATGCCTTTCAGCTAAGATTTCTGACCATACCTTTAATCTCTTTTTACATGATTTTACATGTCTTTTACTAAGCACACTCAGGGTAACAATCCACTATAAGGTTACATACAGAGTAGTGTTTCTATCCTTACTATAGATAAATCTAAAAATAGAAATTGGTTGCTCTTTTGCTCCAGAGGCAGTAAAGAAATCTTTTAGGAACTGGAATTCCCACTGAATTTAAGACTCCACCTCTGCTTCCTGTAGGTTAAATTACTAAGCCTTTAAAATGAAAAATATCTACCCATGATGATTTACATACATGCAGTCTAAACACAGTATATTTTATGTATTTTGTTTCCTAAATATATGTAAGATGACATGACAAACACAGTTTCTTATATTTTACAACTATTTATAGGAAACAATGGCTCAGGGAGCAGGTGATCTACTCCAAATCATGCATAGTTGATAATCTTTGGCAAATGTGTTTCTAAGTCTATATACATTTACAAGACAACCACTCAGAGTAGGAATTTTTGAATATTATTAGCAAAAACTAATTTCTGAATGGATTTGGAGTAATGTTGTCATTGTTTTATGCAGGTTTATAGTTACCCTTTCACCCACAAATAAAATAAGGACTGTCACAAGGACTTCCTAAATTTACTCCCCACCTCTGCTAGGAGACAGCACTAGGTGGGTTAAAGAGGTCTTCCAGGAGAACAGAGTATCACTGGTAAGTCATTATTACATCTAGTCTTATTCCAGTGTTAAAAAGTGGAGTAAAGAACAAAGCACATAGTTTAAATATACCCTCCACAAGTGTATATTGCCATAATTAGTAGCAACTTGGATATTTTGGGTAGTGACTTAAATAACAAATGAAGTGTGAACTTTCGTTAAACTCTCAGTTTCACAATTTCCTACAAAACAGGTTCCATAGACAAAATAAAATCCCCTGGCCTACCTTCTCCAGCTCATTTACTATTATTTTAATTTGCCTGGATTTTAATTAATGCAAAATTCCTCAAAACACTCATCCAGTACTAGCAATGCAGCCACAAGACTTTTTGAGACTTTTTGATGGATGAGGGTGCATTTGTACTTTTTGAGGTTCCACTTTAAATAAACAGTATATTTTAATGTCTTCTATGTTATTGTGTTTAGCTGTATTTTCAATACAATTAGAAAAGTCAACAATAAATTAGGAAATTTGTCTTCTGGACAGGACATTGAAGCCTCCACGTTTGATTGCAAGTTTTACAAGTCTACTTTTAGCAACTGAGTCTTGAAATGTCTTTCATCCAACCCAAAGGGCAGATGCCTGCAGGGTGGATCAAAACTTCACAATGTAATAAATGAGAAATGCAAATGTCAGTTTGCTTATTTCACTGTTATAGCCATGAAAGTAGAAAAAAATAATTTGTCTAGCACAGGAATCTCTCATTGTGATAAAATAAATGTGTGAGAACAAGGACAGATAGAGTTCAAAATTACACTGTACAAGGAAATAATACACATATTTACATTCAAAGTATTTGAGTCCACAAGGTCAGGGACTGACATACTGACATTCTGAGGCCATTTTTACCATAAGCAATATCAAGGAAAAATATCTTTTCTAGGTTTGATGCTCATTTGATATCAAAACAGTGTAAGACAGCTGCTGAACATGAACAGAAAGTTGCAGTACATTTTGTTCACTTTTTTAACATATGGCTGTATACTATTAGAACTTACTGTATCTGCCACCAAAAAAAATCTTAGAACAACAAATCCTTAAGTCTTTTTAAGTGGAAGAAACTAAACCTGTTATCTAAGAATAAAACACTTGAGTATGTAATTCCCCCACACTGCACCAAAAATTTGCTGGGAGAGATTATTCATAAAATATCAATGCATCATTATTTATTAATGAATTCAAAAGTGGCAACATTCCCTTCAACTCCTCTTTTCACACATGCACAGCTTGATTCTAAGGAAAGATGCAAATAAAATAAAGAGGAGGCAAATGATTTGAACTCCTTATTTTACAGCAGCCAAATGATCTGAACTGCAGGGCAGTGAAGTGTTTTTATATAAGAAACATGCATCAGGGTTTCTGCCAAATTTTATGAAGTAGTAATAACAATATTGTCTGACATGTATATTTCTCCTCAACCCTTAAATGGATTCCAAGGTTGATCCTTATACTCACCTCCCTTGAAAATTCTACCATATTGCAGCATTTATCTTTATGAATTCCTTCAGTGGTTTTTAATTTCACATTTTTCCTTTTATTTTAAAAGCAGTAAACATTACTGTAGAGTTGTATTAAAAATAGATATACACTATTAACAAATGTAAACAGAAGCTACTATTAACAATTTGCACACTGATGGTTTTTTCTTTTTTTTTTATTAATTATGCAAAAAATGTAGCAAATTTTACATGGGCTTTACTTCTAGTTTAGTACTGTGATTAATTTGGTGTTTGTCTAAGAATATGAGGCCCCTAAATATCCTTTCAGGGGTACTTGGAAGAATCACAATAATGGTTTATATTAAATCAGTGTTCTCTTTGCAAGTTCCAGCATACGCCATAAGATCCACAGACAGAGTTTAGAAATCCAGAAACACGGATGCTGTGCACGCAAAAAAGCACCTTAACTACTCATACTCATGTTCACAGATTTGTGCTTGGGCAATGGGAAGCAGCTCAGGATTCAGAAGTACCTTGGATCCTTGAGCACATCTTGAAAGAAAACACGAATCTGGTACCAGCACCACACACTCAACTTCACAGTGTGCTGCAGCTGTACCTCCTGGAACTTTTATCCCTTAAGGATACGGCAGCAGGGTTACAGGGAGGTTATGTGTAGTCGGAGAACAAAAGGCAGAGCTGCTCATACACATCTTTGTCTTGATCAAGATGCACCAAGACTGTTCAGGATTGAGTCTGCACTACCACTTGGGGCAAAAGTGCAGCTCTGACTCCAAAATCTAAGTTACAGTTCTGCTCCTGACATCCCTACTCAAATGCTACAGAAACATAGCAAAACCAGGTCAATCCCCAAACAAGCTGTTCCCATAACCCACTCTAGGAATAACCATAATTTCTAAAATGGCAAATACAGCTTGCTGTTCACTCAGACTCAAAGAACACCAAGCACTCACTGCTGTAATGGAGAAGGAACCTGCCTCAGCAATTCTGCTGCCAGAGGATGTGTCTCCTGAGTCCCCCTAAAAAGGTCAATGAGAAGGATAAACTTAGCTCCTCTAACACATCTTCTGGAGGAGATGATCTCCATCTCATTGTGAAGAGAAGCTAGGATGATCAATCTCACTTGGTGAATACCCATTGTAAATGTGCAATATAAATAGATATTACTGTAGCTTGAACAGACCATTAAGTGAGTAGGTTCCAAGTATCTTAGCAGACCAAGGCCACAGAAACCCTCACTCCTTGGATTCCCTTGTTCCCTAAGTAGTCTCTGCTAGCAAGTCTTAGGCTCCTGCAGACAACTGTATACAACCAAATAAAAAGCTAACATTATTTTAAGATGTTCTATTAGCTGGAATAGCAAATATTCTAAATAATATCCCTTTAGGATTTCTCTTTCTCAATTCTTTTAACTCCTGATTATTTTTCCTCACACTTGGCTAGCTCTTTCAGTCTAAACTGTAATTTTTTAGATTAAATTAAGGTTAGCAAAAGTAGGACTAACAGATTTACCAGGTTTTTCCATTGCCTTAAGATCCAATGATCAAGTTCTTCACAAAAGAATGCTTGAAAATTTCTATTAAAAACTTATGAAATTAAGATTTACCAGACAGGTTTGAAATGCAAATTTCCAAACAGCAAATGTCTGGTGATATTAAGACCAGAAATACTTCAGGGGAAATAAAATTGCTCTAGATTGCATTTTTCATGTGTTGGGATCAGTGTTCAGATTGCCCAATGATTCAACTAATCTTTTTAATGACACCTTGCAACAGGCAATTGTAAAGGTGATCCTGCTGCTGCAGTAATGGACAATCTGACTCCTGTTTGATATGGTGGTTATTTTCTGAACCCTCATTATATCTGTAAGGGTATCAGTTTTGAAACTAGCAGTTTATTGCTACAGATGACCTGTTTCCAATGTGATAGATATCATTCTCTCATGCCCATCAGATTTGCATCTCTGTTTTCTTCTTCTCCATTTTTCTTTTGCATCTCGAAGCAACTTTGTGCATTAGTGCTATTCAGTATGGCAGAGCCTCACATTAAAGCATCAGTACTGTACGTGTGGATTTGCCATACAGTTCCATCTTTGAATGAAATATGCCAATATTTTACTAAAATAAGTTCCACCACTGGAAATAAACACCGAGAGCAATACTTTTCCATACAGCATTCCTTTTATTTTCCAGAGCCCTACTTAAGAAAGACCTGCAATTGACTGATTACTTAGCAACCTCACCAAGTCTGATAGACTCACGCTGTGATAATGGAACTATCAATGCAGTTATAATGTACTTACACTCTGTAGATGGCTGTTTCAAATGGAGCAACATTCCCTTCCAGCCCAGTGCTTCTCTGCAAGGCTGGAAAGTCTGGTAAAGATTGAATAGTTACCCTTAAAAAGAGCAAGTTAATACAAGGTTTTACTGACCACTGGTCCTCCGTGCTGCATTAAATGTTGCTGATGCCAATTTTTTTTCCATTCTATTTCCCCATTTAACATAAAGTTTTAAACTGTTTTTCTATGGAGTAGAGCAAAGTAATAAACATCTTTAATGTATTTTCCTACTTTATATTATTTTGCAGTAACATATCAACATAACTAAAGAGTAGTAAGTGACCATGTTCCATGCTTTTAGCATGTTATACAGACCAAGTTTTTTAAAGAGATATTTCACAAAGCAGACCAGACAGTTTACATCATGAGGACATAATTTATGTCAAAAAGGTACCTATTTAGTTGTAAAATGTGGCAAAAGGGCAGCATGTACAAAAGTCCACAAACAGTCAGATCTTAGGTCTTAGTCAGATCTAAGACCCAACTTCACTGTCTCTATCTGAAACACATTACAAAAAACCCACCCCAAACAAACAAAACCAAACCAGCCAACACAACAAAAAACCCCGCACACGCACATGTCCTCAAAACCCCAAACACAACTAAAACCAACCAAAAAAAAAAAAACCAAACCAAAAACAGACTCACATCTCCTCCTCATTGTAAATAGCACGGATGGCTCAGCTCAGATCCAAAAAATGCACTCTATTCCCAAAATAGTGACTTCATTCACCATGCCTCCTGGGACCAAGCCCTACTTCATGAATGGCATGGTCTGAGAAAATGCTAATTGACATAGGCCAAAGTTGTGCCCTGTAACAATATATGTAGTGAAGTTTTATGTAGCATTCAAAAACTTAATGGCTCAGGCCATACTGGCTTCACTAATATAACCACAGTGGGGCTCACAGAAATCTTACCTAGTTTTAAAGTTCTTTGACATTTAAAGAAATTAACAGGCATTGCAGATGTGCTACCAGCATGTTGTTAGACACCTGTGCTGAGCACCTTCATTCTTCCAGTGTAACCTTTATCATTTAGGTGCCTAAACATACTCATGTAGACTTCACAGGTAGTCTCTGGGGATACACAGGCATCTCTGGAGATCGCTTCGTTTTTACCTCAACTACAGTGCTCTGGCAGAGATGGCTGCTGCCTTAGAGACTTTACACAGAGACTGCTTTAAACACATTTCAAAACTATAATGCCTCAATTTGCCTTGTGAAATCATGCAAAAGGAATCATGCCTCAATAGAACCTAAACTTGTTTGAAAGCTTGATTTATAGTCAGTTATAGTTCAGTTTTATCACAGTAGCAATTCACAGTGCATCTGAGTCAAATATCTTCAATGGGCTATAAATACAATTTTTTTTAAAATACACCTCCACATGCCACCTTCAAAGTAGCAGATTACTGGCACAAAAGGGGAAAATAAAATCAACATAGCTGTACAGACTTCATATTACCAGGGGCAAAAAAAGTCAAATAATGTTAGTAAGTCAGATGTTCTCAGGTTGGCTAGGCCTAGTGGTGGCCACTATACAGTATATAATGAACCAGTTGAAGTTCACTGAGGATTTAGAGAGAATGAAGAATTTAAAGACAAGAGATCAAGCACAGCACCCATCCTTAAAAATGGAAAAAGCAGTGAGAAAGGAGTGAAAAGTAGTCCTCTACTTCCAATAATTGGAAAGACAGTAAAACAAATTCTTAAACAGTCAAATTTTAAAGACCTTAAGGATAATAATTGATAGGGAACAGACAATTTAGGTTTTCCAAGAAGAAATCAGTCAGGCCAATCTCATTTCCTTCTGTGACAGACCAACTGCTGTAGTGGATAAGGAACAGGCAGTAGATGTGATATAGCCTGACCACAAAAGCTGTTGATCCTGCCACATGTGACATTCCCAGAAGCAGAAGAGAGAAATATGGTCAAGATTGAATTGCACTCAATTTAAAGTATTTATCAGCTCTTCTCCATCAAGATGAGAAAAGGTATTAAGAAGATCTGGAATGACTTGTCTCAGGTCCTGGAAAACCTGCCATTTTCATGAATGGCTTAGATGAAAATAGTTTGTATGTGTATAAACCCTGCAGATGTCACTGCATTGACAAAATGTTTGCAATTTTAAAAACAGCTTTAAAAAATCAGGACTGGACAATGCACATGCACATAAATATATTGGGAACAACTGACTAGACACCAACAGGACAAAAAATCTGGGGTGATAGCATTTTACCAGAAGAACAAGAGAGACACTATCCTTCCAGTATGGGAAATTGTTACAATCAGGTGACCATTAGCTGTTTTCTGTGTTCACTGAGAATAAAGCAAGTTGCAATCATGCTAATCTGCTCTGTGAGAATGGACTGGAGGAAAAAAACCAAACCAAAACACAAACCTACGGCTATAATACAACCTTTTCCAGTGCTTTTTAGTCAATTGAGAGTGGGAAAATATCAACACAGGAGGTTTCTAGACTCCTTAGTATCTGTTAAGGATGGTCATGAGCCTCATCCTCTAGAACAGAGACTTGAATGAGAATAAATCTTGAGGCTTCTTCTCAGATTTCATAACCTAATATCTTGCAAAAGTAAGAACTGTCATTTATGTATGGCTGTCCTTTGACTAGGCTTTAATTTACATTGGGTATGCATCATCATCATCCTTATTTATTTATTTCTCTTTCCCTCCAAAAGCCAATAAATACCAATAAAGATAACAGAAGTTCCATTTATATGTGCACCTTCAAATTACTGCTAACTCAGTATTCCATCTTAGTTGCAGAGGGTCACTGTGTAAGCACAAGAGAATACCAGGAACCACAGAGGTAACTTGTTAAAACTGGATGGAAGACAGTGAGTTGTGGGTTTGCATTGAGGTGATAAATAGACTTGACTGCAGAATCAAAGAAAATACACAAAAATCCTTCAACAGAGAATAAGTACCAAGTCAGCAAGAAAATTAAATGAAGCTTGCAGCATTTCTCTACTCACCATACACTTAAAAAAGGCTTTTACTTTATAGGTATCAGATTGAAGCTTCTAGAAGGAACTCTTCCATAAAATTTATGTGAAAGCTTATGGCACAACATTCATGCGTTGCACTGTGGGGTTCTTTTTCAGATGACAATATCTATGCTAACTTCTTGCATTCAGATAATAAATATGTTGACAGTAGAACATTAGAGTGTTTATCTGTTCTGTGATGGATAAAACTATACTCTGAACAAACAGCTTGAAGACTGACCTTGTGCTAGCCACATGTGAAGAGCTGCTCATCTGCCAGAAGAATATTCTTTACAGGGAAGGGGGGGGAGATGGCTTTTCCCTGTCAGGGTAGTTTTACAATGGAATATTGATACATACTGAAAAACAAGGAACTGAGGGAAAGGACTTTATACATTTATGACAGCTGCCACAATATCCCACTATTTTCTGACTTAGTTGAAATTGGACAATAAATCAATAAACCTCTAGCTGATTGTTACCTTTAGTGAAATATGATGCAACATAATTTAGAAGGTGATTTTAAGGAGTAATTCTCTGGAGATTTTATGACACACATATGAGGTTTATTTTCTTTTCCCCATGAAAAATGCTTTAAATTCATGTGTAAAATTGAGAAAGTTTTCATCCAACTAACCTGGTTTTGTCCCTTTCTTACCTGCTTCTGTTTTCAGTCATATCAATACCATTACAGGGCACTGTTTTCAGATTTGAAGTCATATTGACTTTTGCTGGAGAGATTATAGCACAGAGAGTAATGCTGTTCATACATGCAGCTCAACTAGGTCCTGCTTTCAACATGCTTTTTATGAGCACACCTCTGCACCCACATGCTTCACCCATCAAAGCACACTGTATTCTGAAATCGAGCTCATAGCAAAAAATTCCTGACGTCCTTCCTTACCAAAGTAAAGAAAAAAAATTTGTGTTTTAAAAGTGCAGTTCATGCTATTTCAATGTTTTAAGTGGTTTTGTCATACAATTTCATGGGCTGGCTGCTGGAAAACCAATCAGGTTAACAGTATAAACACAACTACTCAAGTGACCCTATGCAGCATACATGAGTCCCATCACCTCCTTCAGTGATACAAGCAGATAGCCAAATTTTGTATTTACATTTTAAATGCATCCCATAGTATTTCAAAATTACATTCCATGGTCCCTATCAAATAAGATTATCTTCCTAAAGAGTAAAATGCAACTTAAAAATGAGAATGTAAGTGCATGTACTTAAAATCCAGCTGAGTCCTCTGCCATACTCACATATACCCTTAAGTATTTGCATTTACCATGTTATGCCATCTTTGCTTTCTTTAAGTTTGGGAAACTTTGCATTTGAATTGGCCTGATCCAACATCATACCATACTTGATAATACCTCCAAAAGATAAACTAGATCTTTTAAAGATTCATGATGTCACTTTGTCTATAGCTGTAGTCAACAAGAGATGACCTTTCAGTCCCATATATTCCTAAGAGTATAATTAGACTTACTAAGCAATCTCAAGATTGACTTAAGTACTTAGCAGGGTATTAGCAAGAGTTGAACTCAGTTCAAGCTTCAGTTGCTTTAATTAATACAGAGTTTGAAAGCTTTCATTTGATGTGATAGTACGGAGAGAGCAGAAGTTGAGACCTGGCAACACTCAGCTGTCTGCTGTCTTAGTAGAGAATATAGCAAAAGAGTGGCAAACAACATTAATTATATAGAAAACAAACTGATTAAGAAATGAAGGATTTCCTGCAAGTGTACTGACAGGTGTGATGCTGTTAATTCTTTAACTGTAAGATATGAAGGAATAATTATACAGGTAATTTTGATCATTCTCTGCAATGCACCATAGCTATATAATATTTGAAAATCCCACATAATCTGTACTACAGACAGATATACAGTCAAACCCTTAAAAAGCAAACCTTTAAAAAGTGCAGATTTTCCATTAAGCCACAAATCTGAATTTAGAGTAATCCACAGTCACATTCCAGAGAAAAGGTGACAAACAATTCCATGGATAGTAGGAATTCTGAATTTCAGATTAAATTCAGTGAGCACACTGTATCTGCAAGGGAAGTGACACACAAAACAATGTCAAACAAGCCAATAATCTTCAAAAGGCTGATGTTATCCTGAGACAATTTGCTTCACATACCCAGTATCACTGGCCACCTTTGCTTTAGGTTACCAGATAGAATTTGCAGAATAAAGATGTGGGTCAATCCACAAGGTCAGGTTTACTTTGTGAAAAAATTCACAGGAGAAGATAATTGCACTTTTCTTCTGCATTCTCTTCACACTTACCATCCCGATTGCTTTAATGTTTTATGAAGAAATCGTAAGAAGGTATTAATATTCTTTTCTATGTAATGTAATGCCAATTTAACCAAGAGGTATGACTTAACTGACTGTGAAGTTTTAAAACAGTTCAGCTAAACAAGGACAAAATTTGGAGGTTGCTCACATTTTGATTTAAACTATGCTAATATACAGTTATTTATACACAGCAGTAGTTTTATTACTGTGACAGTTTTAATATTAATAAGGAACTGGTGTAAGCACAAATATAATTTGAAAGAAGTGAGGAAAGAACTGAAGAAGAGAAAAATTGAAACTGCACCGTCTTTCACTATACACCTTATAGTATGTATTGGGTTTGCATGGTCAGATTTTGGAGCAGGGGCTTCTGAGAGATGGCTTCTGTGAGAAACTTCTGTAAGCTTCCTCTGCGTCCAGCAGAGCCAATGCCAGGAGACTCCAAGACAGACCTGCCACTGGCCAAGGCTGAGCCAATCAGCAATGGCAGTAGTACCTCTGGGATTACAGATACAAGAAGGAAAAAGTTATTGCATAAAAGTACTTTTGAGCAGAGAAGAGAGGAGTGAGAGCAAGTGGGAGGAACAACTCTTCAGAGACCAAGGTCAGCAGAGAAGGAGGGGAAGGAGGCGCCAGAGCTGAGATTCCCCTGCAGCCCATGGTGCAGACCTGGGCTCCTGCAGACCGTGGAGATCCACAGGAGATCCACCTGCAGTCACAGGAGGAGACCACACCAGAGTCATCCACCAGAGTGGATGCCTGAAAGAGGCTGACCTGTGGAAGCCTGCACTGGAGCAGGCTCCTGGCAGTACCTGTGGCTCCATGGAGAGAGAAGCCCATGCTGGAGCAGGTTGAGGACATGTGACCCTATGGGGGACCCATGCTGGACCAACCCTGTGGAAAGGGACCCACATTGGAACAGTTCATGATGAACTGTAGCCTTTGGGAGGACAAGTCCATGATGGACTGTCTCCTGTAGGAGGGATCCCACATTGGAGCAGGGCAAGGTTTCCTTTCCCTGAGGTGGAAGCAGCAGCAGAAAAAACATGACATAACTGACTGTAACCCCTATTCCCTGTCTCTCTGCCCCACTGGGTGGGAGGAGGTAGAGCCTGGGAAGGAGGAAGAGGTGATGGGAATGTGCTTTTAAGATTTATTTTACTTCTCATTATCCTGCTCTGATTTTGATTGGTAATAAATTCAGTTAATTTCCCCAAGTCAAGTTTGTTTCTGTGACAGTAATCAGTGAGTGATGACTCCTTGTCTTTATCTCAACTCATCAGCCTTTCATTTTATTTTCTCTCCCCTGCCCAGCTGCAGAAGGGAGTAATAGAGTTGCTTTTGGTGGGTGCCTGGCATCCAGCCATGGTCAAACAATCACAAGCAGTCAGTAAGTTGCAAAGAGATCCTACTTTTCATGAAAACAGGAGCAACTCTCCTTTAGTTGTAAACTATTTGGTGCAAAGAAATTTGCATAGTGCACAACCCTGAAAATATCCATTCTAGCCAAGCAGCAGCACATACAGGGAAAAAGAAAAGTGTTAATTTTATCTGCTTCACATCAGCATCAGTGAAGCTGCAAGTATAAGCTGAAGGCACATTATCATGTAATGATTTCTCAATGCACCCAGGGACCAGTTTTCAAATTAAACATGAGTGGATGGAAAGGCAAATACTTCAGATATGAAGTAAAATGTTCCAGTTTAGGAAGTTTATCCCCACACACAAGTTTTTACCTGTTTAAATAAACAGGTTCAATTAAACCACTGTAAATCCTTGTTCAGCATCCTGTGTTTTATCTCTCACAGTGAATACGATTGCCTTTTGGATCTTAGGGGAAAAGGGGTATTATCGGGTCAGTAGTTTTTAAATACTGGAAACACTTTCTGATATTAGGTATGAGCTCATGGGGATTCCTAATAGGTTCTGGACTTTTTTTTTTTATGACTTCCCCTCCCACCCCCTCATATTCTTAATATGGGATCTGGCTAAATGAATCTTTCTAGGGGGTCATTTTCAAAGAAGTCATAATGATCACTGTGAAAACTAGAAGTCTCCTGGTGTTTCCCCAAGGCAAAGAAATACTGCATACCAGAAAGGGTGTATAACAGATTTTTGTTTTAATTAAATGTTTTCTAGACCTCCTATTCCAGTTAGAGAATCATTTTAATTCTAAAGCTTCACTAGAAACTGATTGCTGGTTTTGGAAACTGGTGAGTCAAGTCACAATTTATGCATCTGCCTAGCAAAGATACTATCTACATGAGGCATAATTACCTAGGAAAGGTATTATTCCATCCATATGTATGTATATGCAAAGGAAATTGTTCTTAAAGAGGTCAGTGGTGGGTCACAACAAACAGCTCAATGATTAAAGGAAGATACATATCCAGTCATTACATTTGCTAATATAATATCAACCCATTGTTCTGCACAGCTTCCCCACTCGGTACATCATTAGAAACCTACACAATCTCCTACATTGTGTATTCCTATCTGGAGACAGAAAACATAAATTATGCAAGATATCAATAAATAAGAACTCCTAAATGGTCCTTAACAATAAAAACTGCTGACCTTATGCATGGCTGAGTTGCAAATCCAACAGAACAACCAGATAAATATTGCTAATAGCTATAGTTTAAAAAAAAAAAAAAAAAAAAGCTAGAGACCATGACCTTCTAAACAATGCATACTTATTCTTTACATTCCCAGAAATCATCTCAGTGGTTATTTGGTTTAGCCCTTTGGAGCTGAAACTTGGGTGTGTGAAGCTTCTCCTCCCAAGATCTTTCAAGGCAAAGAACGTGTCCCCATCTCTGCACAGGGAAGGTGGACATTTAAGGCTCTGGCTACCATGCAGAATTGAATCATTTGAAATGAACTGGTTGTGATGGACCAGGCAAATCAGAAATGTCCATATTTTTCATGTGGGCATTGGTAATAGATTCACCAATTGACAGCTCACTGCCCATGCTGAGCACTGTTAGGAGAGACTTTTGTGTTACAGAATTAAGTCTCTAACTTTGAACTCCTGCCATTATGGGCACAACTTCAACACCTGCAGGCCTGGCAATACTGAAATGTCACAAGAGCTCAAATAAGCTCCTAATATAACAATGGTTTGGATAATAGGAAAACAAGGAAGTTTAAACATAAGAGCAAGTTGAACCCTTTCAGGAGCCTATGTCCACACTGGAACCAAGACCAGATAGGACCAAATGATTTAGAATCAATGTTCTTACACGTATAGCTAGCAACATAGTATAGTATTTTTTTTTTTCCCCACACAAAAATATAAAAACATCCTAAGTGAAAAGGCACTGTATAGAACAGTCCATTTCTCTAATAGAAACAATAGCCAAATGATATGTGTTGATGGATATAGGAAATTAAATTTAGTCTCTATTTGTTACACATCTTAAATGGAAAATTGTTCTTTTTGTAACAGTGCTTTCTGCCATTCATTTTCAAATCCCCACACTGCATAAACTACAAAGAATTAATCCCTTGGGCACAGAGTTTTTAAACACACAGAGAAATTTAGGTCATAATACTCTGGCCTTTTTAGCCTAAGAAAATTCTATTATCAAAATACAAAATATACTTAAACAATGCTACTCCATTTTTAAGGGTGTCCCATTAAGAAGAGCTTTAAGAAGTGCTGCCTTTGTGAAACAGTTTGGAGAACACAGAGCAAGAGAATACACAGAAACTGGAACTAGGAGGAAGAAGGAAGAATATATCTGGCTGCAGAAATTAATCATAAAACCACAGGGCAAGCTTTTTTTTTATATGATACATTTATGAATCTTGAAATAATTCTGAAGACTTTAAAAAATGGCTTTACCAAAAGAAATGGAAGAAGTTTTAAACTTATGTATTTGAAAGAGGACTGGGGCAATTAATGATTATTTAAAGGAAACAGGACGCAACATGTGAAGAATGAATTATAGCAGTGAACATATAAAAATACTGTAATTATTATGTCTTTTTCCAGAAAACTCCATTGGCACAGGAATTGAGAAAACCCAAAGCCAAAATTGACTTTAATGTTTTCACCATTTCAGCCAGAAATCATCAGTTGATGCAAATGACTTTAGAGAGAAATCCAAATATATGTACTCCAGTTGTGTAGTGATTTAATTCACTACTTTCACAAATAAGCTTGATACATTAGCAAGAGAAGGAGACACTAAACTAACAGCAGAGCAAATGTAACTTTGTAAAAAACTAATTAATTTTCTTTTTCATATTCAGAGTTTGAACCCAAGATATTGTAAAAAACAAGAACCATCTTGGATCTGATTTTTCTCTACTATCATTGCCACCTAGAACAGACCCTTTGTGGGCTATAAACTATCAATTGGCTTGCAGATGAAAGAAGCTGTGTTGAAGTATTAGTAAACTTGCACATGAAAGAGGATAAACTTTTAAATACCTAATTGCAAATGCCATTGAAGGAACAGCCTCCAATGAAGTCTTGCATCTGTAAATGTAGTTTGGGGAACAGTGCACCAGCTTTCTATATGAAAAGTTTTACTCTAATTACATATTGCTATACAGAAAGTTTCCCAAGATCCTGTTGAAGATTTAGAAGTGTTTAGGGATAAGGAAATATTTATTGTACTCACATAACACATTATTCCTCTTAGTCTACTCCAGCACAAAGCAAGTGTTTGTGAAAGAGCACTGTTGGGCTACATATTTTAATTTTTGTGTGTATGTTTTACATTTTCGGGTACTTTTTATCATGAAAATAATCCTATCAGGTAATTTGTATGGAAAGCTTAAGGGCAAAATTCCAAGGCAGGAAGGGGGTTAGTAGGTCATAAAACAAACAACTTTGACCAAAGGAAAATAAATAGCAGGAAGTCAGAAGTGGGTATTTGTCATTGTCAGAGCCCAGATTTACATCTAAGCTGTGAAAGGTAAGTTGCAAGGCAGATTTTGTAGTGTTAAGAGTCTCTATTCATCATTCTTGTGCTCTGAAATTATTCTGAAATCATTTCCAATAGTCTCATAGATAAAATAATTTCCATAAAATTACTCTGAAATTGAGTTTAAATACTAAACATTTACCAAGTTATAGTCATGTGGAAAGGATTCCCTAAAGGAATTTGGAGTTCTCCTAGAACTCCAAATAGGAAGAAAGCCGTGAGGAGTGCTGCTACATCATGGAGCACAGGATGGGGAGCATGACCACCTCCAAAAATCCACATATCACATCATCATCAAGGAATTATGTCAGACTGGGTTGCATCATGGAGGAATGCAATCCAGCTACAGCATCACACAGAGGAAAAAGAGCAGAGAACCCAAATTTGTGTCTGGTAAGCTGGTACACCCAGCTGCTAGCAGAAACCCTCTTCATTAGCATCAAGAAGTTTAGGCTGTGCCTCTGAAATTGCTGTTAGCCGCTGAAAAAATAAAATGATCCCTTGTTATTGCAAAGGCCTCTAACTCCTGTTCCATCCCTTCCCAAGACAGGAAGCTGCTGATCCAGGGACTCTGTCTCTGTTCTGCATTGCTGGCCATGGGGGGAGTTTTCTTTCCATTTGTTCATTTTATTTTTGCCTGCAGTAACTATTTTTGCTCAGTCAGTGGGTTTTATCAGCTATGTATCCTATGAAGAAAGCTCTGTGTGTGTGAACCTGCCTTCAACACTGAACTGGAGACTACAGCAACCCCTGGTGTAATGGAACTCAGCCCAAATTCTGTCTCTGCACCTTCCTCAGTTTCTCTGCACTATCTCATCTCATGTTGTTTCTCATTAATCCTCACTGACTTTATGTACCTGCTCATGGTCTTCTTTCTTCCTCACTTTGACATAAACCTGATCTCTTTCACTTTACACCATCTAATCTAGCACCTTGTCTCCAGCCCCCTTCCTCTTTTTTCCCCCTTCATGCACATAGCATGAACACAAAGCTTTAGTGAGTAGAACTGCAGTTATTTCTCCCACTTACAACGGGACATGGAAGCTTTGTACGTATTTGGATACCTTGCTTTAAGCCCTCCCCCTCAACTTTCAAACAGGCACTTTATTCCCTATCATACTCTTAAATTTGAGGAGGGGTTATTTCTTCTGCTTTTAGAGGAGTGTCTGTAATCTAAAGCATGAATGCAGTTCCTGGAATGAAAAATCTCATCAGTGACAGCAAATACACTTGATGTCTTAGTAAGACATACAGAAAGACCCTGGTTTTATTTGTACTTATTCCTTCATTCTCACACTTATGAAGACTATGTATAGCAAGTGGAGAATTTATGGTCTGAAAAAGAAAAGCTGAAATGCCATACAAGACACCAGGAAAAAACCAAACACATTCAAGCGCCAAACTCCTCAAGATCTGATTTGAAGATTCTGAGTGTTTTATTCTCAACAACAGCTTTGCCAAGCACCTGTAAGAACAGGTCTGTCTGTGGCAGAGCTGTTCATGTGTGATAATGCTCTGCAACTGCAGTTTTCAGCATTAAAACTTATGTTACTGACTTCATTTCTGCAGCACTGCATTATTCTGTACAAAATGAATTCTGTACCTTAAACACTCCAGAAACGTGCTTGAAAAGGACAAATGAGATCAAAGGACAGACTCTACATCACATTTTGTTGAAAGCACATTCAGCCATGAGATCAAATAGTCTATGTCAGATTCTACTGTAATTGCTAAAGCAACTTCTTTCAGGCAGGGATGAAGCAGTTCTTACACTTTATGATGTGTTATGATAAAGTCAGCTTGATTTAAAAGATCTGTTATTGTTTCACCAAAAGCCCACAGCCAAAACCAAAGACTTTACAATGCGTTAGTGATATAGAACATATAAAAAGTTATCCCAAAAAGTAAAATTAGAAACTGTCAAGCAAAATACTGTGGCCAAAGTTTCTAAGGAAATTAATGGACGCTTCAAAGTAGGCTCAGGGATGCTGTGATCATGCAGGGAACCAGCTGGTGTAGGCAGGACCTCAGTATTGCCATCAGACACAGAGGCTCTGCCAAAAGCACCTTTGCACACTGGACTGTGCACACCAGACTGCTACGTGGAAGAGACAGGGACATGGTCCCCACAGTTCTTTTAACCAACCCAAATACAGCTTGCTTGCATCACTTCCCAGATCCAGTTAACAAAGAACTTAGTGTTTGTTTGGAATGAGGATAAATCAAAATGAAACAGAGGATTGTTCAGAGACTCTAGAAGCTTTAGGGATATCTCCCCAAGTAGAAGGAAATTATGTTTGACAGTTATTGACATAATCATTAAAATTTGCAATGCCATTCTATTTTTCTGCACATCAGCTTCTCTTTATTTTCAGAGGAAGGTCCATACTGCAAGAAGTAACAAGGCTTGTTCTGCAAATTCTTAATTTCCAGTATCAGACAAGACAGGCTACATTTCATTGATTCCGTAAGAGTCTCCTCTGAAAATTACACTGACCACATAGAAATATGAACTTCAGGTTAGGCATTTGACTCCTCAAATAAAATTGCAATACAGGACTGTGGTAACAGCCAGTGACTGAGGCAAAAGTGAGAAAAACGCAGGAATCAGAACACACTACTAGAACTTAAAAGGGTGAAATGCAAAGTGAGAGGTATAGCAAAGGTACTTTATTTTTTGCTCTTCCATGAGACAAGGCACACTGCTGTTTGTTAAATACAGTAAAATACAGTAACGGAACTGCTCATTATTATTTAACTTCTTAGGAAGAGAAAGAATATTAGTCACAACATTGAGTAATTTGAAGAAGAATATTTTTAAAGATATTGTCATTCTTTAAAGTACACAATACTTTCTGTGAACAGTTCCAGAGTAAAAAAGTCACTACATTATTTGAAGATGGAAGGTTTACAGATCAGTTGCCATAAATATGAGCCTAATTACACCATTCAGAGCCCTGAAAGCACAGAACAATTATTCTGAATGAATGTAATTCAAGAGCCACAAAATCTGCCAGGGAAAACTTTAGCTGAGGCAATGTAATTTCAGTAGACAGGCCAGAATACAGAATGGTGTGTTCAATTGTACCAACCCACAGAAAAAGATGCTGCTCTCCATGGAGTACAGACCCAAGCTACTCCTATGGACCCAGAGGCACTGAGGAGTACTCCAAGAACAGTGTTGTATCCTGGATCAGGGAAGCATCTGGAGTACCATGGGCAAGGCAAAAGGAGTTACAAAGTCTTCAGTAAACACAGGGAGCCTCCTGCTCCTCCCACCTTTCTACAGACAGCAGAAAGAGCTGATGCTCTGTGCAGCCCATGCAGAAACTCCATTGTCTTCACTGACAACTGAGCAGTGACAGTTTGTGTGTGGCACCACTCACAGGGCCAAACAAACAGCCGGGTCCCCCTGAAGTGCCTCTGACCACCACACAGGTACCAGGTGCCCCTGCCTTCCCAGCAGCATCCTAGGCATACAGCAGCAGCAACAGTGGGTAAAAAACAGTCCTCTAGGCTTGATACCAAGGTCTTCAAAGCAAACTGTGCAATGGAGAATCACATTCCATGGAAGGACCCATGCAAGGAAAAGGAAGAATGGAACAGTTAACTCTGGAAACCCAGCACTGCCATTGCTGGAGCATGCTGCTCTTTGCAGATCAGCTCTCTGTCCCAGTGAAAGGAAAAGAGAAAGGAGATTGTGGTCAGAGTGCCAGTGGCAGATGTGAGTATCTGCAGCAGCTGGTGGGCTGCTCCTATGCAATGGGAACTTTATTTGAGGTGTCTCAAAATTCACATCTTACCTACCCCTTCACGAACATTGTAAGGTATAGCCAGAAATACAGGACTGGTCTTCTAATCACTTGGGATAATAAAGTCTATTGAGACTTTGTAAATATAACAAAAAATAATAGCCAGAAATTCATAAATGTTTCTTCAAGTAGGAAGCATACAAAATAGCAGAGATTACAGTCACATTCCACACAATATTAGGCAGTTCAGATTTTTTTTTTAATAATACCTTGTAACATGGTATACACACACTGTAGCATATTTTGTTCAGGTGATAAAACTTTTTAATAATATTTTGCTATATTTTCTGTTGTTATTTCTTGGCTAGAAAATGAAAAAATTCATCATTTTAAATCTAAATAATGAATTGTGCAAATTATTAAAGCATGGATTAGAAGGACGATCTCTCCTAAGAATACCACAACACATAATGCTCTGAAAATTAAACTGAAATGAATGAACTCAAGATAACTCACATATTTTAGTGAAGTTTACACAAGGAGTTTTTCCTCTAATCTTGCATAATCAGCCCAGGTCTGCTTCTACTACTCTGTGTTGCCATCATCTGGGCTGTTTGCAGAAATGATCAGCTGATGTGGATGCAAGCATAGGGAAATGTAGCTTTTTACTGTGAGTGCCTACAACAATGCTTAGGCATGTAAAATGAAAAGAAAAGGGTAATTGACATTTGCCCCCTCCAAAAGATGCCCAAGGAGCAGAGCAGGCTGTCACTCAGCATTCTCACACACTCTTCAGGGAGACAGGGAGACCACATTGCAAATAGAGACACAAAACATCAGAGAAGAGCTACAGTTCCAATTAGGACAAAATCAGCCACTCTAGGCAATAAAACAACGGGAGCCATCACAACATCGATACCTGAGAAATACTGCCACTTGTTATCTAACCGTATCGCTCACTCTGAACATCACCCAGGAGATTCAGAGCCAGCCTAAACACTTCAGAAACCATCCAGAGCCGTATGGCACTGCACTCTTTCATACCTCAGGAGTAAAAGTTAGCCAGAGCCTTCTGACAAACTAAAGTGATTTATTATCACATAGCAGAACTAATGCGTTCTGCTTTACAGCTCTCCTGGTAGACTAGGAGAGATGTTGCATTTATTACCTACAGTACATAATGCCTGCTGCAGATCTCTGTATTATTCATAGACTGGCTTTTTTGTGCCATCATAATGCTGATAAATTATAAAAAAATGCATATTTTATTTCAATTTCTAACATATTTTGGTACACATATCAATCCATCACATTGCTGTAGAAGAAATAAGCATTATTGCTGACAGCTGTTGACATGTTCACCTCAACAGAGAGGAAACGAAAGGGCTCCAAAGGTTGCTCCCACTCACAGCTACCTCTCCACTTCATTAATTTTTTGTGGTTTAATATTTAGAGAAGGCTAAGTAAAAATCAGTGCCACCAGAACTGAGGAGTGCCAAGGAAGGGAACAATACAAAGGATAAAAAAAGCCATCAAAACAAAAAGGGGTATTCAATTTTCACTTCAAAGGTAGATTTCTGCCGGCTGAGTGGCTCCACAAAACGAATTTCACTTCCTAGATCAAGATGAGTTTAATTTCTAATGAGGCTAATTCAGATGCTACTGAGTAACACAACTAGAGATGCAACTGGGGCAAAAACAAGGGTTATTTCAGCTTCTCTGTCTGGCTGACTTCCATTTCTTCCTCCCTCAGCTGCAGGTAACATGAGCACATAGCACAGAGAGCATCCTCCACCTCTGCTCATCAGCCCTGATAATAAAACCACCTCACTAAAAATATTATAAAATCTGAAAATACAACACTCTGCACTCAAACACATTCAGTTACTTTCAAATGCATTGTCTGTATTGATAGATAGATATAAGTTGAATTATTCACCTGTCATTAAATTGTTTTACATGAGTCTTGACCTTACGTTACACCATCCGTTGATGTTAGTGCCTTCTGCAGAATGTAGGTAACAGGGATAGCCCTAAAGATACTGCGGTACCATGAGACCTGTGAGATTTTTCTAAAACTATTGATTAATATCATAAGACATAGAACAGACATGAGCATAATCATCTAAACTATTAACTTTAAAAATTCCAATTTTCATAAACAGCAAAACCCTGCAGTTCATAACCTATACTCTCTTTTGGAAGGCTTAAATTGTACTATTCCCTACCCTTTATAGTATTCTCTTTTGATTTCAACTTAAAACAACAACTATCAATACCATTGCAATTCAGTTCTCTGCTACTTCATTAAAATGTTACTAATATTCATTAAAATGTTGCTAATATTTCCTGAGTGATCACAGCACAAATGCAACAGAAAGCGTACGACTTTAATCTGTGGCAGGCACATCTCGTATGTCAGGCGCCCTTTTATCTGCACACACACACTCTGTGTGAGAGGCCCATGCCTGACACACTGCCATGGCTTTTAGATCTATGAGACCATTAACATAATTGGCTCTGGAGCAGATGAAGGGTTGTTTGCCTTAAATCCCAGCAGCAGGCTAAAATATCTAACTAATACTCACCTTTTACACAACAGTCTTTCCAAAAAAACAGGCTTTCTCCCCGAATGAAGAGGAATTTTCACACTGAGCTCAGCCAGTTGCTTAAATCATTAAAGGGGAAATGGATTTCCTTTAACTAGCACTGCCTGCCCAGCACTGGGCATGGACACAGCCCTGCCACATGGTGTGACCTTCAGCTCTTTGAAAGTCTCAGCAGCATCTGGAGAACCAGGATCTCTCTCACCTCACAACCATCCTCTGCAACCCAGCACAGCCAAGGTGGCCCTGGGAAGTCTGTGACCACCCACATGCACAGAGCATCCTTCCTCCACTGAAGGAACCTGGGCACCATCTGCTCCCAAAAGCCTCACCTCAACCTGGCACAAAGGTCTGTGACTCAGAATACTCCCAAGTAAGGTCACTCTTCATAAAAGTTTCATAGAAGCAACAAACAGGAATACTCCATGGCCTTAAAGGCACCTTCTCAAATTGGAAGTATACTACATTAAATCAGGGACTGTATCAAAAGCATAAATGCACAGAAGGCAGTCTGGGCTGCACCCAGTATGTGGCTGGATGGGATAAACTGGGATATCCTGCCATCTGCTGGGAGCAGATGGCTTGCTCCAGCTCTGCAACCCCTTTATCACTACATACATAATTACAGACTTTTAAAATCCACCAAATAAAGTTATGAAAAACGTGAAAATCATTCTGTGCGTCACAGAGGTTATTTGTGAAATATGTACTATTGTATGTACTTTCAAGGCATATTTGTTTGCCAGGATTTACTCCAGGTATGCATCATTTTATACAATACCATATTATTTTCTTCCAGTAATATCAACACCGTTAATTTTAACAGACACATTAGTTCTTGCAAAATTGAATTTATTGATTACTTAAATAATAAAAGAAATATTTCAAAATTCCAGTAATCTAGAAAGATGCTTTCTAACTTAATAAAAACCTCTAAAAGACACACTAATCTTTCTGCCTACATCAGTGAAGGCATGATGTAAAATTAGTCCTGTTATTTCTAATGCTTCTTAAAATACTGGTCTATTCAGAAAAATGCACCATTAAATAATTGGCTATGCCTGCAAATATGTGCACTCCTATATTAACCTTCAAAAGGAAATAATACATATACACATAATACATTACAAGTAACCTGACTACCAAGAAACCTCAACCACTTAACAAGTCTATTACAAACAGATTTATTCATAGTGATTACTTCATATCCACCCAGAAAGGCTGCCAACTAAGGGAAAAAACAGTTTAGCTTGCACTGGGGAATAACACAATAGCAGTGTAAAAAGCAGAGTGGGCTCAAATATTGGATCCAGTGGAAATAAGTAGCTGAGCAGAGCACAACTGCTTGAGCTGGAAGCCAGCCAGGATAGTGGGAATGATGCCTATGGTCCAAAGAAAGCTGCTGAACTAATCACCATTGCAGTCACCCGTTCGGTTTTACACCGAACATGTGAAGTTACATATCTAATAGCAGTGTGTTTCCCTCCCACTTGATGACTTACAGGAAAGGCTGCAGAAGTGCCAAACTTAAACATACACAAAACTCTAAGTGCAAGTAAACAGTTTAAATGCATTTCAAAGGGAATATGCTGAAGTTGTACTAAGCAATTGTACATTTTTCAGTTACTTCAAATAGCACTTAAAAGAGCTGCCAGCAGTAGGCAATAACAGGCTACCAAGAAAAAAAAGAAGAAAACTAAAGCACCTATAGATAAACACATCATAGGGAAAAAAAGGGCAACTTTACAGATGAAGATTAAAGTGATGAAGAAATGCAATCTGCAAATACATTCAATATAAAAGCAGACCAGAAATCTAATTGCAACTTCACTCACTTGGGTTGCCAGTGCTACTCAATACAAACTGATCTCATCAATTCTTGAAATTAAAAAGACCATATAAGAAAAAAGAGCGTATCGTACTTTCACTGGTTTAAAATTATTGAATGTCCTGCCCTTTGAACTGCAAGCAGGACCTTCTATGATAAGTAAGAAATAATCCAAACAAGAACCACCATGCACAACATATTTCCCACAGTGACTTTCTAATACATTGTATATGTGTGAACCTCCAAGTGTACAACAAAATTCAGCAGTTAATTAGATGTTTTTTGTTTCAAACAAATTTTGGATAGTGAAAGTGAATTTTGGGCAGTGGAAGTGAAGTAATTATGTCCAAGAGGATGGTGCCAGAACTCAGTATTAACTCCTCTTCCCAAATGGACAAATGCTTTCTTTTATACTCTCATTCCATGTCTTGTAACAGTTCCTTTACATGTTTGGAGATGTGCATATGAGTGATAAGGGGATGCATAGATTTTTGTAAGTGATCTTCTTTAAGAGGCACTTAGAGCAGTGACCCTTAATGTAATTTCAAATAGTTGTCAAGATTTAACATTTATTTTGCTAGACAGATAGCCTGTTATTGGCAAATTGGCTATTCTTCTAGTATGTCAATCAGGCCAGGCTTAAAATCAATACACAGTATTTGTCAATTGTGTTTCATGTACTTCAGCCTGATTATATTCATTAAGAAGGAACAGACTACTAATAGCATGCATTGTAAATCAGGTTACAGTGTCAGAAAGCAAACAATCTTACTGCAAAGTAATGAGCTTAAATTCTTAGCTGGAAGAGCCATACAGACAAAGCCCAGCTATAAAAATCATAATGCATGCAGTCTTTAGTCTAAGATGACCTTCAGCCTGCAAAATCCCAGAACAATGTTGCCATAAGTATTTCATCAATCCATGCTTAATATCAGTCATGAGAGGAAAGGTAAACCCAGTGGAGCCCTTCTTAAAAAGAAATCAGCTTATATCCCATGGTTTTGTCCCAGCATTATACAGACTAATATTTGAACAGAACCCATTTCATCTTCAACCTTCCAGTTGCCAGCAAGAACAGACACACAGCTGATCAAATTCCTAAAATTACTTTTCAAACATACTTTTATTCCTTCTCAGCAACAAAAACTGATGAACTTTACTGCATCACATACACTCATCTAATACGTAAGGCTGCAAAAACTGGCTCAGAGTATTTTATCTCAATTTGTTTCCAACGCAATTAAAAAAGAGAGAGTGGATCCCCCTTTTCTTCATCTTCACCCGACCTGCATCCCAGCTGATTGTGTCACCCTGGTGAATGTTCATTAATTACAACAGTAAATGCAGGTAAGCCCAAGTCTGGGGTAAGCAGGTAAGCCCAGATCTGGATGCAGGTAAGCATTTGCAATCAAACTAGGAGAATATGGAGAAAGAGATGCTGGTTTGGAATGATAAAAAGGAAGCAAAGAGTTAAAGAAATAGGGAATACCATAAATACCAAACCCTACAAACAAGCAAACAAACAAACCACAAGCTTTACATTCTGAACGAGGAGAAAGCAAACACTTAAAAGCACAGTGAAGGCATGTACAGATTCTAGCTCCTTAGAGGTGGCTGCAGCCAAGAACCAATTAAATTAGTGTTACTACAGGATTGCCAGCATTCTCATTTTGTTAATTGAAAGTGTAACCACTGGCTGAAGCAAAGGATTAAAAGACCGGCTATAGTTACCATGGAAGCAGAGGAGAATGACATTCAATATATTTTAGAAAAAAAAAGACATTTAAAAGTTTTCATTAATGGCAATTTTTTACTTATATAGACTAATAAATCACAAACCTTTGGCTCTGTAAGATACCAAATGCATGATCAAAGAAGACAACAAAAGTACATTAGAGAAAAATGCTGATCATTCATTAATTTATTCAACTGAGACAACCAAAACATAAGCTATGGTGTAAACTTCCTAGGAGCTTGGCAATTTTCCTACCACCCTTAAGAAAGGACCAGCTATGTATTACCATCTTTTTCACAGACTCAGCACTCCACTGGCTTGATCTGTCTAAACATTGTACACTTTTCTCTGCAGCACGCAGAGGATAGAGTAACCCCAAATTTCATTGGCAAATGGCAAAGTAATGGTTAGGTAAGCTCAATCACCACTCTTGATAATGCAGCTAATACCTTGTGTCAAAACAGATTGTAATACTTGTTTGAAATTTTTCATGTTAATCTGCATCCTGCCTTCCTTTAGATATGCTGATGCAAATTATATAGGAATTAACATATTGCTGTATACAGCTGAATGTTAACATGAACTAATTATTTGTAAGACAAGCTAATGACTAAATGATACTCACTTGACAACCAGTAAAACGTCAGTTTTAGATAAGTTTTTATGTCATTACATCTTACCAAGACTTTAAACACAAGCAGATTTCTCCAAATAAATAAGTAGAAGCTCTGAGCAGTGAAACAACTGGAAACCTTTAAAACTACCCAAGGGGAGGCAAAAAAAAAAAAAAAAAAGGGAAAAAGGGCCAAAATCTCTTACAGGATCTTGCTATTCATTTACCTAGACAGATATTTAGACATATTTATGTATTTTACATATTTACTTCTCTGCCCTGCTTACTGTTCATCTGCAGTACATTACACAATTATCAAACAACTGCCTTTTTAAAAAAAGATTTGCATAAGCCAGATGATCACAAGTTGCACTCATTCCATGCCCACAATGCCCATATATACGAAAGTAGGGCCAATGCAGACCTACAGAAACAAGAACAAAAAGCCTGAAATCAGTAGGTTTCAAAACAAGAATTAATGGATATTCAAGTAATTCTTTTTCTTCCTTCAGTTGGAAAAGGTACATATCGCTTTAAAACTAAATGGTTTATGATGTGCACTGCCTAGCTCTGAGGTTTCACAGGAGGAGGAGACCTGCACTACATAGCTCAGGCTTCCCAGGGGACACACAGAATATCACAAACACCCATCTAGCAGGATGTGCAGCAGAAGAGAGCATGGCTGTCACCAAGCCACAGCTGCCACAAACCCAGAACCTCTGCTGCAAGTCCTTCAAGAAGAAACCCTTTAAGCAGCACTTCCCCCCATGAGCCATGCTTAAAAGATCAAATGAATTTTCTTTTTTTTTTCAATCTTAGAATTACAATGGAAATGCTTATGAAACTTATTTACATTAACAGAGACCACATGGACAGCATTAACAACTTACATGTTATGTAAATTGTACCATTTTCAGAAGACCTTCAAGAATTTGATGCCAGATCTTCCAACTGCAATTTGTCTTGCAGAAGGGAGCCTGTACAGCACCAAAATTTGGTAGTTCCGGCCTCCTTCACTGTTGTAGGTGATGAGTATGCAGTAGCTCTTTCTCAAACATGAACTGGTTGCAATAATTTTAAAATTTAGGTTAAATAGACCCCTTATCAATGTGACCAGGGAGGTAAGTTTTTACATCAGCAGATTACCTGAAGAGTATAACTATTAACCAGTCACTAACCTGAGAACATTATCCTGAGTAATTTTAATGACTTTCAACCCATCAAAAAGAAGGAAAAAAAGCACACCTGTGAAATGTGTGTTTCTGTAGTTAGAGAAGCATAGTTTCTTCTACATGCTACTATGTTGACAGTGTCTATAGAGTTTGTAGGTAGTGACTTTTAGATTTAATGTCACCATTTGTTGCACAGTCAGTTTTGTTTACTGCAGACCAGGGAACCAGAAACATGTACAACTGTACCCTTCTAGATGTATTTTCCAGTTGTGGCATTGTGGAGTCCTCCAAGCAAAGAGATGGTAGGAACAGGTAACTCTTTACAGAAAACTGCCCAACTGTGAAATTTGCATTTTCCCACTCCATAATCCCCAGGAGGAGGGGGGGCTTGGAAAATCAAGCTTGGTAAACTTAGCAAGCATGAGTACATTTCACAAGATTTGCCTTCCCTCCTCCCTTAGTTGTGGGGAAGAATAGAATGACTGAATGAACAGGGAAAAAAAGTCTGCTGTGTGTATTACACATTTCTCTTACTTTAAATAATAAGCTGGCTGTGTTGTCCTGGAAGAACTCAGTTGTTTCCTGTATGCTGTAGCTTTCACACCATACTTGATGATACCTTTTTTCCCAAGGCTTGTAAGCAGCAATTACCACCATAGCTGACTAAAAGAAATACCCAATCTGAGCCTGAGCCAGTCATTCACCACAGATTTCCCCTCTCCACCCCTAGCTTCTCCGCAGCTGGAAAAGTCACTTATTCAGAAAACCATTCCCAGGGGTGGCCCCAGTAGCAAGCCAAGGAGGCCACCCACTTTGGACCAGAAGCTACAGCACACTCAGGATATCATCAGTCTCATGGGTAATCACTGACTGCTGCATCACAGTGAAGCAGAACTCACTTCAGTTCCTGAGCTACCTGCTCTACCTGTGCTTCTCTCCAATTTGCATCAGAGGGAAGGGCTGGAGCTTCACTCAGGGCAGGCAGCAGTGGGATCAGTCTTGTGCCCTGCAAACTTCCATGTCACCAGCAGCCTTTAAACACTGCTCACAACTCAGTATTGCCTGGACTCATGAAAATGAAAAGGGGCCATAAAATAACTAACATATTTTACAAAGCAAGTTTTAACTTTCAGGTACTTAAATCCAGCTCCTCAACCATGCTAGAAACCTCTGACAGCTCATCAATAACAGTGTTTTCCACTGTAAAAGCTGAGTAAGTTATCAAAGTTGTTTATTTTGTTTAGATGAAATTCTGTGTGTCACATACAAACCAGCTAGTCATATCTTGTAAAAAATCTCTAGGCAAATAAAAATCTAAAGCAAAATGCCCTGTTAATGGATCTTTTCTGAACAGCCAACTGAATGTTCAAAATAGATTTTTAAATTTTGCTCTGCTCCATCTATTTAAAAGGAAAAACTGCACAAAAAGCACCCTCTGCAGCAGACCATCCACCCTGAGAATCAGAGCTCTGCTCTCCTGCCTGTGTTTCTGGGGGCAGTCCCTCTCACAAACTGCAGGAAGCAAAGGGTGTAACACTGTCAGACAGCCAGTTCACCCACAGAGGAAGCATTCTTTTCATATTTCCCATCAGGGAAAGCACTCCTGTGCAGCAGTCCTGTAGGGAGAGTGTGTGGCTGTGTGGCTGTGTGGGGGTGTGTGTAAAATTGAGAAACAAAACCCCACACTTTACCTTTAGGTGTCATATTTAGCCATATTCACAAGATAACACTAGAGCTGCATGTTTCTTTTTAAGTATGTAAACCCTCTGGGAAATACACACAAACATTTTCATAATGGAACCAGCACTAATCAGAGGCCACTGACAAAAATAGCACTGATGAGAAAGTTAATAGCTTTGCCACTATTTATATGTGTTCTCACTGTGCAGCTCTGAAAAAAAAAAAAGGCAGTTAAAAAAAAAAAACAGGACCATGAGAGAGTGTAAGTTCCTCATCTGTATACAATTAATAAAACACTGGATCATTCAAGCATGGGTTTTGGATGGATGCCCTAGCTCCATTGCAGTACTTCAGAGCAAAATAAAGCAGCTCTGCAGTGTCACTCCACAGGGAACAAGCACCATTTGCTGTAGAAACAAACAAACATACATACATACTTAGGGTAATAATAACCACTACTACCAGTTTGTTTCATATTTGCAAAGGAAAATTTAATAATAGAAAAGTTTAAATTTGTGGTCATAGATAGATTATTTTTACTGAATTACCAAATGGAAAATATTGCATTTAAGCCTAACACATAAATTGAATTTATTAATATACAATAAAAAAAGTTTCCTTGAAATAAGAAATGATACAATTACCACTGAGGAGTACACACCACTGTCGGTGTCCATGCCTGCTCCCTTGTAATAGATGCCTTGCAAATATTTTTAAATATTCACATTCATACCTAGAGAATTTATCAACCTAAAACTTCTCCAAAACTGCCTTTGAAGTCTGATAATCACATCTGCACTTTTGAACCTACATAGGAATCATCCCAATCCACTGACTTCAATTAAGCCAGTTAAGTTAATTACTGTCCTATATAGGAACAAAAATATAGGTCTCGAATATGAAAATTAAAATAGGAAACAAAGTTCATGTGATTATCTCAGCATAAGAGGCACCATATTGTGTCAATCGAAAAGCTGATCCAAACCAGTGTTCTGTTTTCACCAGTGTTGCTAACATGTGCTAAGAAAAAGAGAAAATATAAAGCAGTGTTTTTGCTGGCACTCCTCACACTTTCAAGTGGTTATTAGGAGATTACAGAGAGATCAAGATGCATGGAGTTTAGAAACCATTTTCATCTACAGTGCAGGCGGTGACACTACATTTATAGCAGTGTGTTTATGGGGCAATATTTTGTTTAAGTGTTAAAATTGGAAACATAATTCTGAGGTTTTATGATTTACTACCTTTCTAAAATCTGAAAGAACAGAGGTAGTATATATCAGAGCTGTTAAAAACACATATTAAGTGCTCCAATTTCAGTAGAATTTTTACCTGAAATTACTTATTTAATGAGCATTTACATTCCTAGCTTTTCCTCAAAGTTCTTGCCTGAGAAATTTGGCAAGTAAACTTGATGGAATTTACTTTATTAAATCCTTTTGCAACATCTCTAACTAGAAATATTTTAAGGAAGTTTTATTGTAACAACAAATCCATTACATCTACTAAAATGTCCTAACAATATAAAGAAAATTATTTTCCTCATTCTACCACCGAATTAATACATCCTGCAATTACACCAGCCTCATTTCAAACAGAAGACTAAGTTCAACCTTATCAAACTTAAATCTGTTGGGTATCCCCTGGTCTCTGTTGCCTCGTCTTCTTTCCAGTGCAATATTACATTGCCCTCTAATGGATTACCTGCACAACTGCACAGGCCTATCTTTGCTTTTAAAAGTCCTGAATAAGCAAAAGGGTTGCATGAGAAATGGGGAAAGTAAAGTTATTTTGTTCCTACTCTTGTTTAATTATCTTTTTTATATTTGAATTAAACTTCGCAAAACATTAACTTTCAACCTTTTCATTTTAATGTATTCAGCTGCAAAATGAAGTAATGTGTGCTGGAGTTTCAGGCCTTTAAATGGTCTCAGGCTGTAAGTTGAATTTGAAATCTAGAGTCAAAAGACTGCTTATAAAAAAAAACAAAAACCAGAAGCTGACCCAGCAAAGGATTTCTCAAGAAAATTTCATCTACTCCAACTCAACTTTTGAGCTCATTTACCGACCCCATGTCCGACATTAAATTTTCCAACTCCACCAATGTTGTTCTGTCTCACAAGGTGACATCAGCACAACCACCTGCCTTTCTGCCCTTTTCTCTCTTCTCCCCAGAAAGTGCTTATCTCTTCCAGATGGAAAACAACTACATTTTACAAAAAACCTAAAACTTTTGGAAGAGATCTAATTGTATCTAAAAGTCATGTCCAAAGTAAACAACAGGCACGTGGATTTACACTATCTAGCATATGCAGTTTAAGGTCAAAGGCAAGGGTTTTTGTAGTGGTGATGGTGGTGGTAGCTTAATGCATGTCAATGATGCTCCAGTAATAATTTTTAATTATCATCATTCTCAAAATGCTAAATATTCACTGTTTATATCACCAACCAAAAAAACCCCAAATAAATTTCAAGTAAATTTCAAATTAATACAATATTTAATCCATTAAAAGAGCAAGACTGCACAAATTTAAGCACAGCAACTGTAATCATCATCCTGTCATTGCCTAGCTTTATCCTTAATACCACCACAACCATCATCTGTAAATTAAAACCATTTATCTTTAAAGAATGGAGAATCAAATTTGATAAACATGAAGAAAGTGGAGACTCAAATCTCTGAATGTTACGATTTAATCAAAGATCTTTCCAGGACTAATAGGACAAAGGGGGTTCCAGGAAAGAAGAGACATTTCTGGATAGTTAAATTCATTAAGTAAAAGCAGCATACACACAAGTGTCAGCACCCAACAGTGAAAGAACAAAAGATCAGCTTAGATCTACATCATGAAACTAAAACAAGTCATAGCAAAACCTCTGGATTAAAGACGTTTGAGTAATTACGTTTCTTTTGCTGCAAGAGTTATTTGATTTTGATGATATCAAAGAAAATTACATTTTCTTTTGTTCTTATAATGAGGTGCAAGTTAGTTCAGTCTGAAAACACACATATGTACAGACAAACAAACAAATAAGCCTTTCTGATAATATCCAACCAGTCTGCCATGGGACAGAGCTTTCTAGTGAAAGCTCTAATCCCTCACGTGGGAATTTGTTCTCTGAAGCTTATAAAGGCTAAGCATATTTAGCAAAGCTGTGTAATTTCAAGTAATGATTCTTGTCCTGTTCTGGTTGAACTGAGATTTGAGCAATTGTATTTAAAACAAAAATGGAAGAGAAGTCCACTAAACTGGCTATGACATTTTCACCCATGAAACTGGGTCTAACCTATACTCCTGAATATAATGACTCCTGGCACCTGCACACAGAAACAATTTTTACACCCAGACCACCCAGCATCTGACTGTCTGACTAGAGCAGAAACAGAGACTGAAGTACTGAGTACAATATATATTTCCACATCCAAGCATCCAGTGTAAAAAATACATTTACTCAAAGAAAAGTGTTGTTCAGGGAAGTTATTTCTTTCTTTGACTTCTTAAAATTGTAACCTACATGAAAACTAACAGATCAGTTTCTGATGAATGACGTTTAACTAAATGAGCCAGCTGACTAATACAAAACAGGTTAAGATGAAAAGTAGTAGAGAAATAAAAAAAGCTATAAACCCCCTTTCATATAAAGCAAACAGAAGCAAAAATTCTACTCTCATGAAGAAAAACAAGGATTTAAAATTAATTAATAAAGAAAAAAATCTTTACTGGGCAACAGGTATCTCTATTCAGGGATATTCAAAGGCTGAAGGAATATATTGTCAAGCACAGAAAACCAATTTGTATGAGGAGATTATAAATGCTGATTTCCCAATTCCACAAAGCTATCTTCAAAGTATGTTTGAGATGAAGAGTAGAAAATCCTCCAGTGAAGACAGAACTCTCAAATACACAGAACTTAGTCAGCTTTTTCAGCAAAGTGTTTGAAATCCTGTCTCAAACCCCAAACCTGACTACTCATTATAAAGTATAAAGGAAGGGATGCTAAGAGAGTAAACAAAAGGTTTTTGAGCAACCTGGTGTAGTGGAAGGCATCCCTGCCCACGGCAGGGGCATGAAACCAGGTGACCTTTAAGGGTATTTTCAACTCAAACCCTTCTATGAAAGGTATTATTTGGTACAAACTCCAGAGAAGGTAGAGAAGTGTAAAGAAAAGGAGAAAAAAGCATCGCAGTGCTAACTGAGGTGTAACCTCATGGTTGTGACTCTGTGTTTTGCTAAACAAAGCAGGAAAGATTACATGACTTGCTCTAGAAAGGCTGCAGAAAGTTCTCTGTCTCTCAGCCTTCTTGTTATTATTTAAAAGAAAATACTGAAAGAGGAAAAATAAAAGGATTGCCTCTGCCTTTCCCAGATCAATAGGAAGCAGAAATGTTTATTCTGCAAACAGTAAAGGAAGCTGTCTGACTCCATGGGAAATGGCGAAACACCATGAAATAAGAAGTACTGGCAAATAAAGTAAACAGATCAAAGGAGTATTTTTTCCTCTATTGTCTTTTGGTTATAGCACCTTTTGTCTTTTTTTTCTAAGCAGTAGACTACACTTCTCCTAATGATACTTCTTCCAAACTAAAGATAGCATTTTTGAAACAGTTATGGATTACTATGGAATCTGGATCAGTTTTAGGATGACAGAAATTGTGTTTCTATTTTATTCATGAGAATGTGCAGTAAAGTCTAAAGATCATTTTTCTTCTCCAAAACAAACTGCTAAGGTTAAGTAAAACACAATAGCATCTGTGCTAAACACACAATAGAATCATTAGTGTCTATGAACAAATTCTAATTAATTCCTTAACACCAACATGCTCATTTTGAGGAGAACAGGGGTGAATGCCTTAAGGATGTAAACTGTAACTTGGGGGGAAAAAAAAACCCAACCTGGAAGTTAAGCAGATTGCATGACTAGCAATTCACACTTCTCCTTACCAAGATCTATCAGAAAAAGCAATTACTCTGCAGAATAACTAGGTGTTCAACTACACTACTAATTGTACCACAGGTGGGTTGAAGATACCATCTCCAAGATTGTGTTCAGGTTTCATTAGTTTTCTCCTGCTAGAAATGCATTCCTACATTTCTTCCACCTCATTTCTAGATCCATATCTGATGGTACTACTGAGAAAAAAACCCCGAAAAACATTGCATCAGCATCCCTGTGAGTAAAACTGGGGATGACGTAAGTGGGTGCTTCAGAGCAAAGGCTTGCTCTGGGTGGGAGCAAGCGTCTGATTTGGTTTCACCTCAGCCACTGTCTTCTGACTGGGGAAGGGAAAGGACTATCTTTTCAAGCTGATGAGCTTGGAGAGTCTTTACAAGACAGGTGAGTGTTAGAGATCACAAATTATACTGCAGTCATGCAATTCCTAGGAACTAAGAAACATATCCGAACAGGAAGGAGCATCTTACAGTTCTGGCAACAATTCTTGCAAGTGTCAGGCAAAGATGCAAAACTACATTATCAGGTGATGAAAGATAAATGATAGGAAAAGAAGAGAGAGCCAACAGAAGTATATACCTGTAAAGAGCTGCCAGGTAATTTCAAAGGAAATAAAAATCTGTGCATATTTGTGAGGTGGAGAGAAGTGGTAGAAGCTGTTGGCAGCAATGAAGTTTGGAAGGAAATCTTTTTTAGGTACATCTCTATTTTTAAATTAGAATGTTTTGATCAAAAGCTTATTACACCTTCTGGACTCTAATATTTAAAAGTTTTGGTTTGTTTTGTTTTTTTCTTTAAAGTCAGTTCACAAGGGCATAAACTCTTACAATTCTGGAAGCGTCAACAAGTATATATGGATAGCAATTGTGGGCCCTCCGACCTACAGAGAAGCTGGCTTTGTGAGCAATCTTTTTGAAAGACTTGTTTTGCATCAAACAAGTCATATATTACTAACCATGGCATCAGTCTAATTAAATTTCTGCTTGCTGTATTTATTTCCAGCGAGGAGAAATGTTCTCTCCTTTCTTTTTGCTTCAGAAGGCTTTCTCCAACCCCACTGCAGTTGGGTTTTTCTTTAAATTGCTCTTTAAAACTATCATTTGAAACAGAAAAACAAACAAAGAAGCACAAAATTTAGACTAAGATTAGCCTAAAATTATCTATTTCACTGTGCTTCAACATTTTTACCCTCTATAATTTGGCTTATACCTGAATTGCAATTTGAAATAATATTTTTGCCCTGCATTTGCATTGCCAAGCCCAACAGTGTTAATTATCATTGTAGTTCCAATAAATGACAGCAATAAATACTAAGAGGTTTTATTTCATTTTTTAGTATGTAAGGATTTTTCCACTAATTCAGCCTTAGCTAATGAAAATCAGAGACAACAACCTTAACAATTAAGAAAGATACTTCTATTTTCCCATTTTATTACAGCTACTTCTTACAGAAAAGTAAAGACGACTTTGAATTTCAGCAACAGCTGCATAAAAATATACAAAGAAGATGTAAATTCACTGCCATCAAGTAACCATCTATATGTGAAAAACCACAAGGAAGTTGCATTCAGATAGTTCTCAGACATTTGAATAAATAATGCAAGCATGCAGAGATTTCCTTTGGGTGAAATGTTTAAGTGGGCAAACATGACACAACCAGGAAGAAACTTTCCAAGTCCATTTTTCAATAGAAAAGAACTGTTGGGGTTTTTGTAACCTTCAGCTTCCTGGATTTTTAGGGGTGGGGTTTTTTTTTTTGTTTGTTTGTTTTTTTATCCCAATGAAATATAAAGGACAAAAGAGAAAGCAGATACACACATCTGATGGCAAAAGTTGTGGCTTCCAATGTAAGTCCCCCCATGCTGAATGTACTTAATTCTCCCAGTAAAGGCACTCTACAGCTCAAGCTGAGATGTGCCTCAGCAGATGTGCTTTGTTTGTGACAATGAAGAAGTGTTAATGCATTTATTATCCCTGAAAGTGCGATCATCAGTCAAGGTCCGTAGGCTTCAGTATTTACTAGAGTAAAAACATCAGCTTTCTATTCATGTTTTCCTCTGGTAAAAGTCAAAGTTGACATGACAGATTTAGGTTTTGCCTTTTTGGAGACAAGAAGGTGCTCAATATTCTTATGAGACAAAGACAGGTACAATGACTGTCTAACCAGCCATGAGCAAGGGGATGATTTTTTCTGATGTGAACTGTGGATCTGAAGTGCTGCTGGAGGCATTGTAAAGAAGAAAACAAAACAAAACAAAACCAAAACAAAACAAAATAGCTGCAGGCAGGTTTTGACCCTGTGGTTCCCACAGATAATCATTAGATATTTGGAGAGAAGCTGTAAAATCTCTAGGCAAAACTCTTCTACTTTACAAAATCAGAAGACAGAAAAAAAAAGCTTTCAAATTCCCTGTGATAATATTTTCTCATTTGTTTTCATTTAGTTACAAAATTTTATAGAAAATATTCTTCTCAACAGAGAAAACACTGCTCTTTTCAACAAGGCATCATAACACAAAACCAACCTGAATTGGAACCTCAATGCAATACAAACTTGAAACTTGACCAACTTAAAGCTGTCTCACATTAACCTTCAGATATGCAGAAGATATACTTGTTACTCTGAGAAACACACCCTAAATCTCCTCCAAAAGACCTTTCCAATAAAAAAGCCACTGGCAGTGACTCTGGAAAGCCTGTTCTGTTTCACTCTGAGGAAATAACTCGATAAATCAAGTTGGGATCAAATACCAAATGGTACAGGTCAATGAGCACATGCTGATTAAATTAATTAAGATACTTCTATAGGTGATGGTTTTCCTGGCAATACCAGAATCACCATAATTCTGAAAATATTAATAAAAAAGTAATTAACAAAATTAGTGAACTGAGGAAAAAATGCCTCCTACTACACGGCAACCAAAGGGACCTTATACCAACTATATCTCATTGCTAAAGAGGAGACAAAAGATCAGGTGGGCTATTGCTGCATTCTAACAGCACTGTAGCATTACTCATCACAGCTTCTTAATATAGGTTATCTCCTGCATACAGGAGATAAGTCTTCAAATTACTTGGCTGTGAATGCTTTTCCATGATGAAATCAGTTAGCGTAACAGCAGTAATTAGTCCCACCTTCAGACCCTCTTGGAAACAGACACACTTTTTAGACACACCTCTCAAACGAAAATACTGAGACACTGCAGTCGCTTTATCATTTTGGTTTCCCCAGCACTTTCAAGATACCTTCAAATTACATATGAAAAGCTTTGACTGTCTTGACTGTCTAGCGCACTTTCATTCAACAACTTTGTTTTCCTTAGCAGCTTGCCCCAAGGATACAAATTCCCAATGATGTGTCAGTTCATCAAGATCATGCGGTACAACGCAGCAAACACTCATTTATCATCCATGTCACCAGGCCGCAAAAATATTTCTTTCAAATGCAGTATTGACAAATACAACACATTATAATGGCTTATCCTGGCTTGTGTCACTCCTTCCTTACAAACTCTGTCAGCTTCAATTTCTGGCCATGAATATCAGCCCTTTTTCTGGCATAATATGGTATAAAGAGCAAGTGATTTCAGATAACAAATAAGACAACTGACAAAATGACTTATGGCAATGAAACTGAAGAGGTGGCATGTTTGTTTATGTGGGCCATGGCTTAACCCTCCAATCTCTCTGGAATTTAAGGCTTGCTGCTATGTATAGATGGAATGTCATGTTATAAGTAAATTCTGAAGGGGAAAAAAACCCCAAAAGTCCTGCAGCCTCCTCTCTCCCCCAAAAAACCCAACAACAGAAAAATAAAAACCAATAAATGTCTGTGTGTGTTCTGTAACATTGCAAACAGAGGGAACTGAAAAACAGAAAAAAATACATTTCTGTGTACACTTACTTGAGTATGATAGTTTTGAAGCTCAGAAGGACTTTTTAAAAATGCTCATGTTGGATTTTGCCTCATTTTATAATTGTAAGAACCTTGCACAATATTTAAGAGATAATTGAAAATACGCAGTGGATCTGTCATTTAAATTTAGCCTGACAGCTTAAGCTCAGTTCCTGCATCCCAACCACAGGGCCATAAGGCTTTCTGCCCAAGGGGGCACCTACTTCTGGCTTCCAAAACCACTTTGCCTGTATCTACAAAACCATAGCCATGAGAGTCTCAACAGAAATTAATGAAAGACAAATCCCATTATCAAGGTTATAAAATAATAATAACATAATTAATTCAATGTGTTCTTGCATGCTCCAATTCCAGTGAGAGAAACTGTTTCTCTTGCTTGTTTTCTCAATTTAGAGAACGTAAGTGAAAGCTTATCTGCTGACCTTCAGTGTCACTGCAGTAACTGAATATTGGGGAAATGTGTAATACCTGTAGGAAACACTATGCCACTGAAATGGCATAACCATAAATACTGATGGAAATTGAACACAGTAGTTCTAATTCAGGGGTCTGAGATTTGATTAACTGCGTTTTTCTTTGAAATTCAGCTATATGAAACTGTGGTGACAAACAAGGCCCCCTGATGGGGATAGAATCCCACTAGATACAGAAGACACAAATGGGTTGTTACTTCTTTCATACAGTTGGAAGAAAATGCTACTATAGGCTCTAATTAGGAATTTCAATTAGGAATTAAGAGCAAGTTTCATCTTAAAATATGTAAAGAAAAAAACAAAGCAAAATGAAACAAAGCAAAACCAAACCACAAACAAAAACCAACCAAAAAAAACCAAAACAACCCCATTACACATTTTATATCTTGATGAATCCAGATTGCTTAACAATTTTGGACTAAGAATACTGTCTAAATTGCTCATAATGCATTTAGAACACAATATTTTTCCTTTAGTAACTGCACAAAAGAAGTTAATAAAAATTAATAGATAATAAAAGTAAATTGTAAACTAATAAACCTTAATTTATTGCTGTATTCATAACATATTCCAAAACTGCTCATTAAAGTGAAAACGTATTATGGTTTCTGCGTTAAAGCCCACAGCATGGATTTCCTCAAGCCATTTAACAGGATGTATCCATAACTAACTGGCTGCCATTATTATGAAAATACACATTGTAGGTAAGAGCACGGATAATGAGTCAAGCTCTGGCAGCTGCTGCCACGGTGTGCTGATCCTGACTTTGAGGGGACCCTCTAGCGAAACAAATTAAATCCTGGAACAAAGGCCCAGCAACAAAAAAAGAACTGGGGCACACAGTTAGTGACCAAACAGATGCACTTCAGCCAAGTTAAGCCTTGCAGCAGGAGCAAGCAGCACGTGAGGCTGGCTAGAAAAGCAGTTACTGAAGTCTGGGAGCACCCACACAGCTGGTGCAGAGAGCACGACTGACTCGTACATTTGCTAAATCCATTGAATTCATGCAGGTGGAGTAGCACATCCCTTGTTTACCTTGGATTACTGAACCAAGGCATAAAACTTACTATCCACTTGGCAGGAAATAATTTAGTTAGCTTTTCCTGCTAGGAAATCAGTATTTTGTACTTGTGGAAATACTTTAAACAAGAATTTTAAATTTTAACTTGGATAATTTCTTTCTCTCCTGTAACAACAACAACAACAAAAAAGCAAACAAAAATGATACAAAAATTGTACAGTTAGCTCAGCTTAAATGCTGCATCATGACAGAGTATGAAAGCATCCCACTGAAGACTGTGTCAGACCACCAGACTTAGCAAATCTTCAGTCAGTTAAAGCAAGTGACAAACTCTGCTTTATGGACTCCATGATACAGAACTGCTTATGGCCTTGAGGCTCTCACTAACAGCAGTTTTTCTTATGAGCAAACTATTGATGAAAGAAGGTAAGACATCCCTGAGGTGCATTCTAAATATGACAATGAGATTCTACCCTCTCATCCCACCTTCTGGAGCAGATAATTTCTACTGGTATCAAGTGATCAAAGAATCCACCATCTAAGATGAGAATGCAAAATAGCAAACAGCCTACAGCAAAACACCCCTTCTACTTAACATGACTTAAAACAAATGTTTCAAAACATTCCCAGAAAATACATGAGTAAAACACATGCCCTCTATTTAAACTCTGGCTTATAAACACTTCCTGACTACTACCCAATGAATGTACTTCTTGTTAGGTTTACCACTGACAAGATGCAAATCAACTTGCAGAGGACAGTTTTATGCTACACTAATCACTTATGATACGTTTCCCCAAATTTTTAAACTCTGAATAGACACATACCTTCCTTGCAGTATTTTGGTGGTCTCTGCTCTGATCAAGTGTCATAGTTCATTTCAGTCATCCAAAAAGTGCACATTGCACTCCTTAACACAACCTACTTTCATCATTTCTAGGTACTTAATGGTATAAAATAACAAAAAAAAAGTCCAAAGTGGCAATGATTAATTTAGTATTGGATCTACCCTTGCTAAGACTATTTTAGCCCATTTATAAAAAATGCTACATTTTCTGTGTTCCATCCTGAACATCTGGATGCATTTATACATAGACATGGAACAATATTTTCAGGACTTGTTAAAATGTGTCAAGTCTAGTCCTAGACTAGTAGTATCACAGTGCAATTTCCCTACACCCTGAGCACACTACAATACAGGCAGGGCTACTGCATCTCTGGCTTTGCAGAGAGATTTCACCAAAATGCTGTGACATCATCCACCTCTTCTTAGATTCCATTCAGCTTAAAGTTACACTTATGACAACTTTCAAAGGATTTAGCAAGAATTCAGCAGTATCATATACAAACACCAAATGGGATGATCTCCTTAACTTTAACAGGATAAGGCTAACTTTTAGAATTACAGCCCCTCAGCTGTCTCAGAGAAATGTAGCTTGCTCACATCTTTCTTCTTTAACTGCCTGTTCCTTACAGGTCATTTCCTGTCTGCCTAAAACAACAGTCTGACTAGCTCACATCTGTAAAATCTTTTAGCAAATGGATAAATGCCAGCCCCTCATGCAGCTGAAATATCCAGAGATGGCTCAAGCTCTCTAAAACCTCGTGAGCTGCAGTCTTCCTTCTGCCAGGGGTTACAAAACAATCCCTTTCCCTGAGAGTTTCTGCCAGCACAAGAGTTACTGTTTCTTCCTCTAATGCATCCTTACTTCTTAGTTTCTTTACAAGGATTATGGTACTTTTCTCCTTAATTTAACCTGTACATACCCAGAGGTCAATGCTATTAATTACAAAATTACTTTGGATTAAAAAAAAAAAAAGTACATTTTAATTACCGTAAGATTAGCTCTCTGAGTTAATCATGTTGAAGTAACATTTTCAGTGAACAAAACTCTAATTACATGCCATTTTTATTTAAAAAAAAATTAAACACACAAGAGTCTTGCTGTACCGGTGATAGTCCCTAGTCCTTAACAATTTCTATTAAATAAAGCAATAGAAAGGTTTACTTAATTCCTGACCAGTTCTTATTTACATATCTACTCTTATGGATTATCTCAGCAATGAGGAAAAAATGTAACATTACAAAACATCTTTGTCTTAATACTTCAAGAGAAACCCAGGCAGAAGCTATAGTGCTATTAGTATGTGTGAGAGAGGACAAGATGGAAAAGACAAGTTCCCAAACCTGCTGTTTTCCAAGGGCTTTTGCCAGGGCCCAGACAAGCACTGTCCTAGAGTTACTATGGGGAGCAGCATTATACCACATATACCACATTATATCACATATAGGACTTTGCATGAATGTGGAGGACTCAGGCACATTGCTCAATATATGATTACAAACATCTACTTGTAGCACTGAGGATAATAATTTTAGGCTTTAAGATAACTGTTGCAAGAGCCTCAAAGTCTCTACAAGACCATGCATTCACACTCACAGAGAAATATGAAGTTATTAAAATTGAGCCAGAAATACTGCAACAGGGATTTAAGCTACAGATTTGGCCAGTAATGAAAGGCATGGTGATGAATAGCAATTACAGCACAGGACTGAGTTGCAAAAGGCCTGAATGCTCAGCTCAGCTGTTTACTTGCCAGGTGACGTGACCCAGGATACACAAAGCCCAACACACGCCCATAAGTGTTCCAAGTACATGAAGGTTGAGAGTGTCTGCCTGACCTATAAAAGTAGGGGATTATCTGCTGTAGAACACATCAGTTTGTCTCTCTCCCCTTGTCCTGGCCAAAAAGTCTCATGAAGGCCAACCAGAGGCCCTTTGCAGGTGTAGAGAAAAGGCTACTTTGGCTTGGACATGTGCAACCAGATTTCCAGCCACAGCTTGCAGCTGTGGCCCCTCCATGTCCCCAGCTTGAACCAGCAATGCTCCTTAGAAGGCTGCTGGGGAAGAACTAAACTTGTCAGACAGCCTTTACTCTCGTGACCAGGCCAACAGCTTAATTGCCCATCGCAGACAACAGAAACCCCTGTATCCTCTTTGCCTGTCTCCAGACTCTGACAGAAGAAAAACACTAACCTATCATGCAGGGACCTTTTGTTATTTCATTCAAGTACAATGAGATTTTCATCTGGTAGGTGGTGAAATAAGAGATTTATTGCTGTATTGTTCTGAGGAAAAAATATTTGAGTAGTTCAGTAAGATTTGGAAAAAATCTCGTCACTGTTGAGTAGAGAACTTTGCATGATCACCTTTATCATTGCAAAAGGCTTTAAAGTGGAAAAAAAAGAGAGAAACTCATTAGATGAATACTGGATAAAATTATCAGAGTGTTTAAGAAATTCTTGGTGTTTTTTCCTCAAAAGTTGTTTGTGACAGCATGAAAACAAAGGCAGGTAGGAAGTAGCGTTAGTGCTACATGATGGACAATAATAGGTGTGGGTGAAGAATCCTCAGAAGACAGGGGACTAGTTCAAGATAAAATAACCTGAAATGTCACAGAGACCTTGAGAAAAATCAGATATCTTCTACTAGTATTTATTTCTAGTATCCAAGCAGTATTAGGTCAAAACATTAGTCTGAAAAACCTCATGAAGAAGAGGCAGAAAGCAAGAGCAGAAGAGGCTCCAATGCTCCCTGTCTTGCACAAAATGCAAGATCAAGTGGCAAAAAATGTACTTCCTGACCTTCAGACAGGGTTAGCACCAGAAACACAGAAGTGCTATGTCACTGCTTACTTTGTGGATTCCTATACACTCTCTAGTAGTTTTATTATATATTTTTGTATCCAAACCATTGCATTTCTGTAATTATCCAAAGAATAAACAAGCACATACAGACACCACCTAGAAAGAGGTAGGGTCAGATCCTGACATAGTGCTCCTGCCATATCTCCCATCCCACAGCCACTGGCATCCAAAACACAGCTGCTGATCAAGTGGCATGTGCCAGAGGTCTTTATCACAGATGACATACTGAATACCAGTATAGTCTCCCCTTTCTTGCACACCCCTCTGACACAAAATACTGTACCTTGCCCAAAGCAATTGGCCTTAGTTTGGCATCTTCAAGTTAAAAACAGAAGAAAGAAGGAAAAATATGATCGTGTATTTTTGTACGAAGGAGAGTACCATAAACAGACACCTCCGAGCTGGGGTCACCTGCTGGATTCCACCAGCACATGCAGTCAAACTGCAGACCATAAAGAGGGCAAGATAGTAAAACCATTCCTACAGCTCCAGGAACTTCTCTTTCCTAGTCCACATCCTGGGGTACCTCTTTCATCCCTCTCATATAACAGTCATTAAAAGTTTAACTGCTCAGTTAGTGGATGTTGAAAAAGTGCCAGGAAGATCTTGTACTAATACAGAAAGAAAAAGTCTCCTTGCTGACAAATGGGCAGATACGTTCTCTGTGCACCTTGTCATGGAATCCCCATCATGTTGGAGGTTCTTCTGGATATCACAACAGAAAATTAATTTTAAAATCAACACAAAGACATTACATGAATGACAGATGCTCTGCAGATTTTCAAATGTTAACTCACAATGTAAAAGTAGAAACAGTTCTTAAAAAGTCAAAATATAACTATGCTACTAGCAAGTAGAATAGTAGTGAAGATTGTTTGTAGATGAGAGGCCACTCAAACAGGGAGGACTGGGAAAGAAGCCAGTACCTTTAGAAGAAGTGGTCAACAACAAGACAAAAGAGTCCAGAGGGTGTGTAAAGCAGCAGGATTTAGCAATATCCTAAATTGCTGTAAGTTAAAAGCTGGCAGGGCATAATAATAACCAGGAGATTAATAGATTTTTCCAGTGTGAGGTCAGAAAACTACATAAAATAACATTACAGTGCTGACATTTTAGAGGAGACGGTGAAGCAACAGGTATTAAATGAAACCACAAAAGTGGGAAGTGGGTGCAGGGCAGGGTCACGGTCCTGGTGGACACTCTGCTAAAGCTCCTACTCCAGCAGACTGTTCAATTCCTTGATTTTCAAAAGTAACAGCAAGGCCTCAGTTGGAAAGTACTTTCTGTGGCTGTAGAGAGACAATATGCTGCTGCTTTCACCTGGAAATTTTTATGGCATGGAAAAATTCAAAGCAGGGATGAAAAATAAGCAGGCCACATTACACAATAGCAGCCATCCCTGAGAGGAGTAAGTAAGAAAAACTAAATCAAGAATTTCTGTAACAGGAACAGAGCAATCAGAAAAAAAAAAAAAAAGTACTTCCTGACCTTCAGACAGGGTTAGCACCAGAAACACAGAAGTGCTATGTCACTGCTTACTTTGTGGATTCCTATACACTCTCTAGTAGTTTTATTATATATTGTTTGTATCCAAACCATTATTCCTCTGCACTGTGGTACCTAAAAGCTGACCTGTAAGTTCTTTAGACCCTAGCCAACCATGAAACTCTTCACTATTGACTGCTACACTTCATGCCCAAGATTTCAACACTGACCTCCTTTTTTGAACAGCAGTACAGCAAGAAATTTTTTGAACCCCAAAAAATCAACATAAACTAAGAATGAAAAGATATGATTGTATGTTATTTTCAATAATTGCAAAAACATGTTCAACTCATTACTTCAGGAGTTAAAAATAAACTGATAGAACTGTGACTACCTGATACTGACAAATAGGAGCGGGGATGGTTTTTGTGTTTCAACTCATGTTGGGTTATTGGTCATGTTGGAGCAGAGATGCAGATGTGTGCAGATGGTACTGAAATCTCTCATTTGCCAAAATCTTCTTCATGGAGGAATATGCAGGCAACATAGGAACAGCATAAGAAGCTGTAGAGAACATTATTGCTAATATTCACAATGCTAAATCAAGCACTGATTTATAAACATTATGTTTACAATCCTACAGACCCCCTCATATTCCTAGACAGGTTTTGATAATAATTATGGTACTATACTATAAGAGTCTGTGCCTTTTTGCAGCTTGTGCAATAGCTGAATAGGCTGAACATGCACACTCAGAGTGCTACAATAAGGTGGAGAGGCAGGATGAGTATTAGTAGGAATTAATTTCTAGGACATTTCTAACTTTTTCATGACTAATTAAGATAAGCTTACTTGCTGTTGCAAGTAAAGAACACATGGTGTTATTAGAAATTGGCACAAGGAGTGCTTAAAACATCCTCTGGCAACTCATTAAAGAGCTGGATTAGTCCTAAGGAAAAAAAAAGGGTCGTCAATCAACTACAAAAGATATGAACTCAGCCTTTTCTATGGGTGCATCAAGAAACTGATTACCACACAAGCACAGATGAAGAAAAATTAGCTGCTGAGTTATGAAAAAGTTGCAAAAGCAGCAAGCCACTTTGAAAACATCAAAATATGAAGCAAATTTATGAAAAGAGCCAAGACACAGCAGGACATCTTAGCCCCCTCCCCCCCTTATGGCACAGGGCACACAAATACAGTCAACAAGGAGAGAACAGTAAAAGGCTGCTCACTTTCCAGCTATGATCCCAGGATCCTTCAAATTATTGCCACAGGCATGAATTTTCTAGCAGAAAGACAGGTTAGAGCCCATGAAGATTTTAGTGCCTCATTAGCAGGTTTCCTCTGTGTCAAATAAGCCATATCCATGCTCCTTCCCTTCCCTTGAAATGAGAAATGTGTGCTCCCCAGTTCATTCTCCCGCACCCAATTTATTCATGGTGCATTTAGGTAAATTTGTACATGCCACAACAGTGTCCAAGGGATTTGTCTTGGTTGTAATTGCAGCTCACACGTGCTGCCCAGATAAATGGCAGCTCTGTGAAGGTGCCCTCTGCACCATCTAGCACTGGGGATGCTGCTCTCCCTTCCTGAGCACCTGCTACTGAGCACAACTACCAGTCCATTGTATGCACAAGAGTTCTGTTCGGCTACCCTAAAAGCATGAAGGCTCTAGGCAGGAAAAATTTTATGTCAGAAGGAAAAGCTCTTCTTTCAAGTCTCTGAAAAATGAGAATGCCAGAGATCTATAATAAACCTAATGTAAATAAAAATTCATTTCACTTTCAGAAAGAGTTCTTCAGATGCAGTTGCAGCACTGACTTAAAGACACATGAATGTAATATCCAGGATCCATGAAAGAGTAATCTTTATTAAAGGGCAGAGCTTCAGGAGAGGTAACAGTGTTTCATAAATCTAAATTCTCCTGACTTTTTTTGGCTGCTAAAACTATTGAAGCTTTATGAGTCCAGGATGCTATTTTCTCCCCTCACAGCTACCAAATGTGAAATAAATACATATCAGCAGGGACTGCAAAACAACACTGTCTGTACGTTTGGCAAAGCACCTTGAGACACTGCAGGACATGGAGACTGTCTCCTCTCCTTCTTTGAGGGCAGATCCACAGCTCTAGTCCACATCAGGCTCTCAAAGGGATCTCTTCCAACGCTGAAAAGAATAATTTAAACACCATCTTGTAGGATGAAAACAATATTGATGTTTTTACCCATAACTTAGGGTACGTCCATTCAAGCTCCTCTATTTAAAACAGAAGCCCAACCTTCAAGATGATGATAAAAGAGGACTGTGGAAGGTGCAAGTAAAGAGGAGGGAGGAAGATTGTCATTAGAACAGGGAACTAAATCTGTCAAGAAACAGTTGAAGATAAACCTGAACTGTCTCTAACAGCAAGCTAAAAGTTTCTAAAATCACTTCTCACTTATACTGGATGTATACATGCCCTTCCTCTGGTATCATGCAACTGCAAGGCATCACTTCAGAGCAGCTGGTCTCACCAGTCAAGATGCAAAAATTGTGTGCTAAATTGAAAAATTAGAATTGGCAGAATTAAGTAATTTGGACCATCTTTAGTCTTTTCAACACTGTAGCTAGTCAGACGTTGTATCCAGCTCAGATGGTGGGAAATGTTTATAGAGTTCAAATACCATTCAAAACCTTACAACATAAACATGTCTTTGCATGCTTGCCTTCTACCAGTGTAGCCCTAGGCCAGTTAACAGTTCTTTAAATTCAAAAGATGTGGTCTCACCTGATCCACAAAAGTCAGATACCATACCTTATTTTCATAAAAAAACTTTTTTTTTTGAGGTGGCTAGCTGTGATAAAATCCATTTAAGAGAGAGAAAGAAATTATCTTGGCAAATCACTTCAAGGATGCATTTCCTTTACAAGCACTCTTAGCTTTTCAGAGATTCAGTACAGTTATGTGCTATTTGATTGGTTTTAATATAATTTTTGCTTTTCTGACCTTTCGATCCCCTGACTAAAATTGTACCAGTGATGAGGTTAAAACGATGCTGCTACTTACTCATCAGTATTCAAAGATTCTTATTTGAAATAAAATGGATGTTGGGAATAAATTCTGCAGTTACAATGACCACAAAAAAATCAAGAAGTGGCTTATGGAAAACTCATTAGAAGAGTCCACTAGTGCTAAACATACACTGCTACTTTAAGCATTACTTGGCTGGACTTTTAGCCTTTTGCAAAATGTTACTGTGGTTATAAACCCCCCAAAATTGCACTAAATTTAAAAAATACATTACATATTTCTTGATAAAACTTTCAATTCAAACGGCAATTAATGCAACAGCCAGGTCCTCCCCTCACTGCCTTTATGGCAGTCAAACCTTCTCACTTACTTAATTCTATCTTTCTAAATCTCTGATGGTTCATGGAAGATTACATGGCAATATATCTTTCTGTGAAATAACTATACTCATACAGACATACAGAAAAAAAAAAAAGGAAAACCGCCTATATTCCCCTTCAGCTCCCTCCGTAAAACTATAAAATATAATACACAGCAATTGGTCGTGTTTCTGAGCATGGTTTTCAAAAACATTTTTCTTTTGCCAAAAATATTGAAAATTATTTTTTTAAATACAAGTAATGAATACTTAATTGCTTTTTGCTTTTTCTTTTTTAACTTACAGAATTGACCTGAGGCACTCTGCTTCTTTGATAAAAAGAGGAAGATAGATAATGGGCTTTTCTTTAGGGTCGCTCGCATCTATCACTGTTATCAGGACAGGAACAGAGCTCTTTCATGCTGCTCTGCTGATAATTCAAGAAGTTTACTATGTAAGTGGCCTTGTTCAATATGTTTGTTTACTAGAGAAGATTTAAAGTTCTACAAGAAAAATAAATGAATTCTTTCAAGCTAACTTTAAAGACTCAAGACTGACAGCTGAAAAGAAAAATAAAACCCTCAAGTTTTACCTTCTGTGATACCTTAAGAGAACTATTTTTTCAGCTCATCCTGAGCAGAGCTATCTATGTGAAAGTTGTGTGGTTCAGCCAAGCCTTCTAGTTGATTTTTGCTCCTTCTTTTATTGACAAGCTCTTGAAACATTAATCAATTTTAACTTCTAATGGAAGCACTGATTTTAAGCAATGTTCTTCTGCTAATCGAAATAGCAGTAGTCAAACAAGTGCAGATAGGCAGCTTAAAGACATCTGCAGGACAGAGAACCTGCCCATTGGCTAAGCCCCTGTTTTCAAAGCAATTTGAAATCTAGCATAATCTATTCAACTCTTCAGACCACAACCCCTTTTCTCCAAAATCTCACAGCTGTAGTCCTATAACTGAAGGCCAAGTTATGCTGTATGTTCACACATAGAATTTAGAAGTCTGACAATTCATTAACTCCTTCTTGAGCTTTGAACGTCCTTCCCTCATCTTTTCTCAGTATAAATAATGTATAAAACTGGTACAATAAAAGTTTAAAAAGAAGTTGAAGACCACCCTACTTCAAAGTCTATCATCTGGTATCACATATTTCACAGGAACCAAGAGCAGTGATTTTTAGATTCATTACACTAATCTTTTTCATTACGTCTAACTGAGGACAATTATCAGGAGGGCAACAGAAACACTCCACTGTGAGATTTCACAGATAGGTACTAACATCCGTGTAATGGAAAGACATTTTTTTGATGTACCAACATCAAGAAAAGATCTAGGTGTTAAAAATTACTGTGTATCAACAAACTCTAGAAAGACTCTAGGAATCATTCACACTAAAAGGCTGATACTGACAATAATGGCTATAAAATCACTTACTTGGGAAACTGGTAGATCATCTATGACTACCATACCAACAGAACAAGTTTCTGGAACAGGGTTGTAGTGGGAGTATCATAGACTAGATTATTAGTTTTAGGCACCATCTCCAATATTTAAAAGGATGTTATAACCTGACTGCCTGAGTCTAGTCCATAGCTGTCTTAACTGCCTCATGTTTCCAATAATGAACAACATTCAGCATTTCAAAGATACAGAATTTAATTATATATTTAATCAAGATTTTTTTTTTTTTCCAACCAGGTGAGTATACTTAATAACAGAAACCAGAGGAAACCCTCAAAGTATATTGAAAACTCCAGATTATACCAAGGTCAAATTGTAAAAGAAATTCAGATCATTTAGTTCATCCTCTGCAAGAAGCACAACTGTCTTGTCATTGTAAAAAATGCTCTGGATAGGTGTTCCTGAAAGGTTTATACAGAACTGGGCATTTATCTAACCTCTTTCAGCTTAGGCTGTAGAGGTCACTTACACAGACCAGTAGCTGGCTTCAAAGCTGATGGCTAAAAAAAAGTGTCAGCAATGTACCCTTCCTTACCCCCTCTGCATGCCCACTCCAATTATTCTCGTATTTACTGACTTCTTTGCTCCCTCACATTTCATTTTTCCTCTCTTTGATGATACAGACATCCTGGCTCCATCTGTCATAGGGTTAAATAATCATCTCTGATTTCAGTAGATTCCATGAACTGCAAACTAGAGCCCTGAACCAATCAAGATTTCAAAGAGGTTTTTTTTTTTTTTTTTTAAACTGGTCCCTTGCAAGCTAAAGGCAAGCAGACCTTAACCAGAGTTTCAATAGACACAGAAGGAGAATTATATTTATCATTGTGAGAGTTGCAAATAGTAAGCGTTCTCTTCCACTTTTTAAAAACTTATAATCACAAAATGTTATTTTAGAAAAAGAAAATCAAAGAATGCTTTAACTTCTGTAGACTAGTATTAACTATTGCTTACAAGATTGAAGTATATGTTTTTCTAACTTTAGGAAACATCATAAATCTGATAATGTGTTTGGCTACTGAGCCACTGAGAAGGCCTTCAGAAGGCAATTCTCTCTAGCAAATGTTTACCACAGAAGTCTGGTGAGTTAGGATTTGTGTCCCTAAAACCATCCACCTTCTTAATGATATTTTAGTGTTTCTACTCGCTATGCACTTTCCCATCAGTCTAACTTTTCATACATTAAGTGACATAACAGCTTGGATACCCCAGCACAGACACAAATGCTCTTAGCTCTGTAATACAGACATCTTGCCATCCATTCAGATCCTGGTACTCATTTTTCACTAAAGTGTATACATATCATTTTTAACCATGAACTGTGAGAATAACACATCATAAACACTTAGGGGTTTTGGAGCAGAGAAAAACATTTCCAGTGAATCTGATGGCATCATTTATAAACTGTTCTCCAGGATTTTTTTATTTAATGACAAATTATACTCCTGCCCAAGACACAAAATAACATCAGCCTAATTGTTAATCAGTGTCATTGCTCTTTTGCTATCACTCCCCAAGAGTGAGTCAAAACTATGTTTGTTATGCATTGCTTGTGTCTTTTCAAACTTTTCCAGTGCATACTACAAAGTGGCTATTGCTGCAGGATGGCAGCCCCTTTGGCTTTTTGCCTACTTCTATAAGTTTTGCCAATGGTATCAGTGGAATATGAGCCTTAATAAGTGTGCTGAAGTCAGCAGAAATAGAATGAGAGCCCTTAGGGTTCTTTCAAAGATAGCTTCCAAACTCAACTGGTGTTTTATATGAAATCTTTGCCACTCCTCGTCATTCTCAGTTGTCACCAGACAAAACTGCCATACATTTAGTTTAATACCAGTATCTACAGTCAAGATTTTAGGAGTAAGTTACAGAGCAATTATATATTAAATAATTTTGGCACATTTGGCTCAGCAGAATGTAAAGTATAATTTGAGTGTAGCCTTCTCAACAGAAGAAAGTCACTGTGCCTGGTCACTCCTATTATCTGAAATAGGCTATGGACACTACTAAAACATAACACAAAAGACACACAAAAACCACACTAGGAACCTCATCCAGGAAAAAAAAAAAAAACAAACCAAAACACAAAACACACAAAACTCTCAAAAGAGAATATGTTAATCAGCAAGCCTTAAAAAGAAGTTTTATGAAACATGACAGATTAGGAAAAAACGCAAAATCATTTTAATACTTTCAGTAACACCCCAACAGAGAAAACGTTTTCAGATTTTTTTAGCCAACTTAAAACAAAAAAGCAAACAAACATATTATGTGGGGTTAACTAGGAAAATTTAAGTCATTGGCAGTGGAAAGAGTGGCCCATAGAAAAGATGGATTTTTTCAAGGTTATCATAGGTTTACAAAAGGAAAACAGACATTTGAGTTTGGCTATGATCACACAGCCAAGGCAGAACTGAGGCAGGAAGCCTACAGCTGTCACAGGAAGATGTTGGGCTCTGATGTAGATACACCCTGGGCAGCAGCTTTGACTGCTGAGTGTGACTTGCCCAAAACTCCAGCAAACACAAAATCTTCCCATGAGGATTGTGCTGACTGAAGCCAAAGGACCATCAAGGTCTGTTCTGCAGATCATCAGTATCCAGAGCAAGGCAAAAAGTCAGAGCAGAGCAAACACATTCCTTCCCCAGTTAGGTCTCCCAGCTTCTACTGGGAAGAGGCTGACAATGGAGTTCATAGCCTTCAAAGGTGTTTCACTCTATTACTTTTTCATTTTTATCAAGTGAAATTAAACATAGTAAGGAATTTATCATGGTGGTTTTGAAAAAGGCTGGAGTGAAATTTTGGCTGTATTCTAGACAATGTCTTTGGTGTTTGTAAAAAAAAGTTTTACAGTTTGGTATAGAACTTCCAAGTCTTTAATCACAAAACAGATTAAGTGGCTCCACACAGCAATGTAGTGTGAGATAAAAGAACAATTTGGCACAACAGGTTAAAATGCAGACAAAACATGGATTAGAATAATACTGTGCTGACAAATTGAGAACTTGGATCTGATTGTGACTAGTCCTTATATTTCTGAGTTGTTTAGGTTTTATTTATAAAAGACAATTTCCAAGACTGTGCTTCCCTAGGAGCACTAGTTTAACACTGAGTTTGAAGAAAATTTATCTTTTTAGGCTACCAGAAAAATGCTCCTCCTTGCTCAAAGGCAAAGTAAAAGAACAGAAAAATACTGCCACTATCTCCAACACAAGCAGACTCTATAAACAGAGAATTGTAAAGCACTTTCTGTCTACTCATGACCATGTGTCATGGCCTCTGGCCAGGCAGGGGTGCTCACAGCAGCTTCCTTTCTCAAGAAATGCTGTGGGTGAAAAATAGGAAATAGTGACATGGAGAAATCAGAGATCTGATATGCAACTCCTGGCACAGAAAACTCCAGCTGTAACTTCCCAGGTAACATTTGATACTGCATACACAGCAGAATAAAATTCAAACTCTCTTTAGGTTTTTCTTACCAAAACTCAGTCCCCCAGCTTCTTTCAACTGAAGGATTACTGGGAAACTTTTCATATTAGTTACTACAGGGCTAGAATGCTTTTCTTCAAAATACAGATGTTCACTACCAACTAAATTTTGCATGTCAAAACTCACTACTGACATAAACAGGAGTCCACACTATTCTTTCAGACTGGTTATAGTCCCATCTATCAATTTAAATACAATGGTCTGGAAATTGCTAAGAGTTAGTTTTGTGGCGTATTATTTTTTTCTTCCTCAAGAAAATAATTTTCAAGTAATATTTTTAGTATGTCTTTATATCCTTTATGCATTCCAATATAAGATAAATGCTGAGAAATTGACTCCAATTGTAATTAATTTAGTCTGAAGTATATCACCAACTGCACCAAAGGCTCAGTTGGTGCACAGTGAAACAGTATTTATTTTCACTTGAAACAGAGGAACACTTTAAAAGAAGCTAAGTTTTTAGGCTTCCCTGTTGACTGCAAGATGTTATCCTTACTTGTAAGTCATGAAATGGAAACTTTCAAGTGACAGGTAAAGGCAGTCCATATGTGTGTTTGGATGAAACCAAAGATATTTCAGAAAAAAAAAAACAACTTTTTTCCATATTAATTAGGAACTTAAATCACATTCCTAAGTGCAGACAGCTACAAGATGTCACTGCATGTAAAACTCCAGCATATTTCTTTTGTCACATTATCTGAAAAATTATAAAGATATTCAGGTAATGCCACTCTGACTTTTCTTTATCTTAGGTTTTCAAAATGTTTATTTTAAAAACATGCTGTCAAACCCATCAATGTGGTGCAGTTAATTAAAGTTAACCCAAAAGCAAATTAATCAAACTGTGAATTTCCTTCATGTATTGCAAGACCATTATTACGAAGAGTAAATGGCAAGATCTCAATGACTGGCTGCCCCTGTTCCAGAAAGAGAAGAGGGCTTGAAAATGCTCTGTGCTCTCTGGTAGAGGCAGATTAAGGAAAGGGTGGATAGTAACCTTTCATATTGCTCTCAGACACAGGATTCACTCCATCTGGCTCCATGCTGTTATTATTGCTTCAGTCCAGGCTATTGTCCATTCTCATGACATTAATGAGAAAAGGAAAACCAATTTCAGACATATGATTTTTGGCTCATTTTACAAGACAAAAGTGCCATTAGTAGCGTTCTGTATGGTTCACAAGAATATAAATCATTTCACTATGTTGCAATTATAAAAGTCAACAAATATGTTGTGAATGGTACCTAAACATAATAGGTTGATATCATCTTGTTTTTCAAATCAATTAGTAAAAATCTTTTCTCTTGCTATAATGGGTAATATAAAGAGGTCCAGCTTAATCACAATAGGTGGAAGCGTGTAAAAAATAACAAGTGAAATTTGTAAAATCACATTAAAATAGTCAATTTCATCTAATTTTCATTCTGATCTTTAAAAGATCTGAAGAGCTTTTTCTATGCATTATTATTTCTAGGTTTCTTTTTCTTAAATATAGCAGCTCTTTTCTGATCTGTTTTGCTCAGTGACTTTCTTGGAAACAATTGTGAAAATACATTGTGTTCAGATTCAATTTTTGAAGAGATGGTTTGGTTTCTTTGTGTGTTTTTTTTAAACTTATAGAAATCTTTATTATTTTAATAATATCCATTTAGTTCAAATTTTGGATAACCAGACCAAAATGAAAATGTGCAGGTTAAAAAACATTTACTTCAAACGAAAAGTGGAAGTTTACAACATTTTCAGTTTTTCAATAGACAGGAGAAATATATATTGCTATTTCCAAATGGAAAGAACAGACATACATGCTTGCCTGTGATTAGAAATTTTTACTGAGTTATAAATCTTCTAAAGGGAACAAAGTGATCAATCCTGTTTGTCCTTCCTAAAATTAATCTTTTTTAAGGTAGTATATTATTACCAGATTTTTTGTAATGATGCTTGGCAACCTGATTTTTCAAAAAGAAATCCTGTGGAAATATTTAACATTGAGATTATTCACGTCCTAATACTGTAATTTCACTTACTTGGTCTCAAAAGCTATACATAAGTAAATAGATTAGAGGTATATCAACAAACAAGCACAGAGTGACGTGTCAGAGCAGCTACAATCATTGTTAAAACTCTTAATCTTATTTACAGGCCAGAATTTAACCAACAAACAATAACAGGTTTTAATGTTTAACAGTGATTTTACATGACAGATCCAGAAATGTTAACAGATATATTTATATACACAAGTGTTTTATAACATATTCTGTGTATATGTAGTATATTGTGACCACACACCCTCGAGTGCCTGTACTGGGAACAGTATGGTTTAATGGCTTTGGTGACACGGACACTGCCATCGAGTGCACCTCAGCAAGTTTGCTGACGACACCAAGCTGTGTGGGGTGGTCAACGTGCTGGAGGGAAGGGATGACACCCAGAGGGACCCTCAGGATTGAGGGGTGGCCTGTGCAAACCTCGTGAATTCAACAGGGCCAAGTGCAAGGTTCTGGGTCAGGGCAATCCCAAGCACAGCACAGGCTGGGCAGAGAATGAGCCCTGAGAAGGTCTCAGGGTTCCTGGCTCATGAGAAGCAGGCGAGGCCAAGGGCAGCAGGCAGCAGCACTCCAGGGCCTCCTCCATAAAATGAGAGCTATTTAAAGATGGGATAAATGGCATACTCCCAGCAACTGACAGCCCGTGCCAGGAGCAGCAGATCAACCCAGCAGTGGGACTCCTGTACGGGGCACACCAACCTGTAAATGCAGACTAACTGCAGGCAAACCATGCAGGTTAGACACTGCAGGTATTGGCCCCAAAAACCCAGCTAAGGGCTCTGACATGGCATGCTGATAGAGCAGGAGGGAAGGCAGCTGAGGTCTTGACTCACCAGTATAAGATCTCTTACCTTGCTCTCCATGTCCTTTTTGTTAAAACCCATTCATTAACCCATTTCTTATAAGTGGGTAAATCTGATTCACTGAATGACTCAGCAGCATAGCTTTGCCTCCCAGTTTTTTGGATGTCCACACCCAGAGAAGTCAATTGTTTCGTAATTTTCAAAGGACCTCTAGGATCTGAAACTAATCCTTGTCATTCTCAATCAGTGCTGGCTTTTCAGGAAATATATGTAAATGAAAATACTCAGCTTGATTAGGCATTAAAACTATTATTACCTGGATTTCCAAGACTCTTAAAATATTTTCAATTTTATAATCAACTATTAGCCAATATTAAACAGTTGGATTAGAAATTGTCTGCATTAACCCAAGGAAACTTCCTGACAGGATCAACAACAGTAATTAAACTAATTAAACATCACCAGCAGCTAACATTATTGAATAAAGTAAATCAAAAAAGAGGAGGTAGGGAGGCATATTTGCATTATGAGGAAGTCACAATCTTGCTGAATTAGCATTATGCATCATGGCCTGAAGATCTTGCTTCTGAAAACTCCCTGAACTCTTTAAAGACAAAATACATGGAGAGAAAGCTCTGATTAGACACAAAGATCAGCAATAATTAATGAGTAGCAGAGTCGTAGGAAGGCATAAGTTGCAGCACTGCCTCCTGAGCAGTTTCAACACTTGCAAGGGCAGATTTAGCAGAGAAGCTATAGTTCTAATCACTGCATTACTATCCTAGTTTGGAGCAATAAGACATGACAATTTGATTTACCAGAATTCTACAAAACAGTTTAAAAACCTCACAACTTCTTGAAGTGTTGCTGGAGGAAATAATGAGCACATTCATTTAAGTCAGTCTCTTTTGCTCCCCACCACTCCTTATGCTCTGAACTGCATGGCATGGAAGGGAGGAAAAGGCAGTCATCACCCACCTTCTTACTGCAAATATATTTAACAGTGCTTTGTTTGCAGACTGGAAGTTGTATTGCAGTATTTATGCAAACAGTGGCATTTGGAAAAAAAAAAAAAGAAATCCTTCAAAGTGATTACAATTTCAGACTTTGAGAAAGAGATTCTAACAATTACATGCTTTAGGTTTTGTTCAGCACTGAACTGGTCAGGCAGTTGGACTAGATGATTGCAGTAGGTCCCTTCCAACTGAAAACAGTTTATTCTATTCTAGTTTGTTACTCACAGTGCCTTTTGGATCTTAAACACTTCCAAATCCTCACATGTAAAACAGTTTGAAAAACAATAGCAGTTGCCTTCTGAAAACAGAAAGGTACAGCTGACAAACTGTAAAAAGAAATTTAAGTCCCATCCCAAAAGCCCAGTTTTACAGTCATATAATAGCTGGAGTTGGAAAACTGTTGCAAGGAAAAGTTAAATAATATCCAGAGTGCACAGCTGAAAAACCATGTAAAGAAAGAAAATCAGACTGGAAAAGTCTGTTTAATAGATAAAACTTCAGCTGTTCCTTTTATATTATCCCCTTGTGTCTGACATGCTAACCCATTAATATCTGAACTGTATCAAATAAAATGCTACAAGACCTTCCACTGAAAATATTCTATAAAATTCATACTGAACATTAAACATTTGTAACTTTCTTTTAGTCTGACTCATTTTTTGAGTTATTTAATTATTATAATTTACACTGGTGTTTGTGTTTTTGCTGGCAAGCATTCCCTGTTTTCTCTCTAACCTTCAAATACTCCAAGCTACTTCTACATCTTCCAAGTGTAGTTTTTAATACCTCCCCACAGAGGCATCCTCAGAATCAATGCATCTCACATGTGTGCATCCTAAAACCTGATATGTTCATTCAATGCTCAAATATGCTTGTTGAAATTGAGTGGAAACACCCAACCATGAAACTCCAGAATAAACTCTGGATACACAAATCAATGAAGATGACAAAGAAAAGGAAATGTTATTTTGCAGGAAGCAATCCCCACATCTCCTAATTTGTCAGTCCTGGTCTAAAAAAACCCAAAACTAGAAAAAAAACCAAAACACTTCACACAAAAAACCTCAGATAAACTTATTTTAAATAAAAATACATAATAAATCTTTCTATGTCAGTTTTAATGAAAACACTGTTTGCCCAAAAGCCTTCCCAAATTTTACAGCTGTCTTAGTTTGATAAAAGATGCTGCCTTCCTTACCTTTTGTGACTTAGATCTCCATACAAAATACTACACCCAAAAAGTGCAGATAAAAATTTCTTACTTTGAGCAATAATTTTTATTGTTCTCTTGCCAAAAGGACATCACCAGTCTCTCAATCTTTGAGTGGTCTGCTTCTCTGAACAAACTCCATGTCTCTGAAGATTGCTGAAAAATGAAGCATTGCTCTGCTGCTTTCGATGGCTGGTGCCCTGAACCATTTCAAACACACATCTGCATCTTCACTTGCTAAAACTCATCACCTAAGTTCCACAGGCACCTACTCAGACTCCTCTACTCTGAAATTTTCAGACTCTGGAATTGTCAATATCAGGGTTTGCTGACTCCTACAAAGGCACAGAGAGCAGTCAAAGCTGAGATCCGGCACATGCTCTCAGCCGATGCAGGGGGTTCATTGTTCCCCTAGAGCAGAGTCAGCTAAACCAGAGACACTCCAACCACCCCCTTAGGGGACACACACTGCCATCCAACACTTGGCTTTACTTTATTCCAGTTGTAAAGATGCAGAGATTAACAAGACTGGGTATGACATGAAACCATATGGTAAGTGATTTCAAGCTAGTCCCTAAATAGGGACTTAACTGGAGCATTTCAAGTTGCATCTTTTTTCATGCTAATTCGTGACAGATTTTGAGTAACAATGTTCAAAATCTAGCAATTGAAATATCTGAAACATGGAATAAGGCTTGATCTTGCAGTTATATGCCTATTTTGCTTGATTGGTTTAATGAAAAATGTAACATTGAGTCATTAGGACTATTGAGTTGGAGCAGGCCACCTCAAACAGAAGTACCACAGCATAGGAGGTAGAGTCTAAGACAAGTTTTGTACCTGAATTTCCCCTTTTGTACTTATGTTGGAATTTTACATATTATGAGCTTCCATTTAATTAGTGAAATATATAATTCCAGAAGAATGAAATATCAGACCCATGTGAGACATAATATATAAAAAAAACCCCCAAATTATATTATTATTACTATTATATATTTTATATTATTATATTTCTTAAATTTTATTAATTCTGGAACAACGCAAGATTAAGTAAGATTTGTTCTGGCTTTAAATAGTGAAGAACTCTGTACAAAGAGTTTTATCCCATCAATCTAACCTCAAAAGCACTAAAAGTATGTTGGTTCATGTGAAAATTCCAAAGAGTTTAAGTTGTATCACTAACACTTGCTTCAGCTGAATCTTATCCTAACGCAGACATCACTAAGTGAAATATTTCAGGTTGAACTAATCACATTTGCTAAAAAGTATATGTCTAAATCATCTTCAGTACATGGAGAATGAGAAATTGTTGAGATATTTATCCACAGGCAGTATGAATCTCAACTTAAGTGTCCTGTCTGCTCTAGGCTCTAATTTTAGACTGGTTTGCTGGGCTGTTTGCAGAGCTTTGTACCCTGTTGAACACATGATCAGCACTCAAAAAAGTAAACATCAGGCAGATGGCTTGACACAGGCTGGTGAACATCACTTATAATTGTTCTCCTACTTAGTAACATGGATTCATCATGGTTTGGCGAATCATTTATTGGTAAAATGCACAATACATGAATTCAGGGAAAACTCAACTCATTTAAAATTGGAAAAAGCAGCACCAATGACGGTGCTTGCAATTTATAATTGGATTTCACTGTTTTGTAGTAGTCTACTACACATTTCTCTACCCAGTCCATTAGCCTCTGAAGTCTCATTTCATTTTTAAGTGGATGAATCAAAGGAAAAACTTAGCAACTGGATTATGGACTTCAGGCTTTTCCTGCCAGAACAGATCTTTAATGGCTCAAAGCCGAATGGACAGACAAGTTTTTTGAGAGGACAGGTTATTTATATACGAAGTAGGAGCTCTGATTTAGAAAGCAGGAGTGGTTATTTTTTGGTTTTAAAGTACATAAAAAGAGAGAGAGAAATGCAATGCAAGAAGTCAATAATCTAGCCATACATTTTCTTCATACAGTTCTTCATTTTCTACTGAAACTCTTGGTAGTGCCCTCAGCAGAATGGCTGTAATGGACTGCAGGGCTCTGACCAACACAAGATGAGTTTAAGGAATCAGATGAAAACTTTGTTCTTAGGTAGTTCTGCTAAGATATTAACAGCACTGTCTGAACAGTTCACTCTCTGAAAGGTATTCTAAAATGTCATTGTGTTCTTTAATCCTTAAAATACTGTTCATGGTTAGTGCTAATTAGAAGATACAACCTCAGGACTCAGTGATGAATAGTGATCCTTTAGATTTCCATTACCCCATAGCAGGGAGGAAACAAAAATTACATAAAATCCCACACTCTTACTACAAGGGCACAGGACTTAAGTGACTTGGAAAAGAAAGCTGAAAACAGTAGTCTACCTTTATTTAATGAGAAATTCTAGCAGTAGTAAGAATTCTTTAAATAAAATAATTATATGAACTATTTTTCCTTCTTCCAGTTTATTTTTATATTGAAAAAATAGAAATAGTCTTCCCAGTACTCAGACTCTCCCTGCTCTATTTTTAAATAAAAATGAAAAATAGAGAAATAATTTTAAAAAATTGTTAAAAAAAATTAAGGTATTTTGAGTATTTGGAAACACAGAAGAATCCCTATATTTTTCATAAATATCATACTTATTCTGCCTACCACTCAAAGACAAAAAAGTTAAAGGTGTGCTAGCAAGAGCATTATTGCTTTTACACCATTCTCTTGGTTAGTAGGAAGTAAATTTCTGTTTAAAAATTTCTCAAAACAGTCAGTTTTCCATATAATCACACACTTAGAGCATACTAAAATCTGGTTCTGCCGAGCACTTGAAGATTTTATGGAGAAATTTTAAAAAACAACATGCAATCTAAGTGCAAGTTAGAAGTGTAAGTTACAGAATTAAAGTGTAAGGTAGAAAGTGCTGCTACACATCTGGCACTAGCACAAGGCATCTGATTTGGATCAGGGCTCTGAGCACTGCAGGGGAAGTGAAGGATTCAGCTTTCTGGTCCGAATGCTGGACATTGCACCCCTCAAAAAAATGCAACTAATCCTCTCAAGAAGGGCACAACAGCCTGAATGCTCCTGGAACATTTATCTTTTAGGTCACAGTAGCAGCTACCAGAGAAAGCTGGGGGCCAGGCAGAGGTATGTGCTCAAAAATCTTGCTGACAGCATGAAGACCATATGGCTCCATATTTGCCATGTGCCAAAGACCGGCCTAAATCAATCAGACTGTAACAGAGAAGTGTAGGGATCCAGATGTTTTAATTCACTCAAGACAGCAAATCCCTTCCATTTAAAATAGCATGCCTTCTTCCCACAAGCTGCTGGAAGGACTTCAGATATTTACCCTCTTGATCAGCGTGGTTAAAGAAACAAATGCAAGATTGAGAGACTGTACTTGGAAACAGATGGGCAAGTTCTGAGCCTCTGGGTCTCTCAAACACTGGATGCTCCAAATAAGGAGGGAAAGACAGATAAAGGGAAAAAACCCTCATATTCTCTATCAACCCATTTCAGAACTTCTCCCATATTAGGTGACCTCTTCTATACACAGAGAATCAGAAGTCATCCAATTTTAAAGTTGTTAAACCATTTAATAGGTGTTTGGAATATAGTGATCCCCAAATAAGGTTTCCATACTTAAAAATTAAGTAGAAATCAGCAGGATGTCAGCAATTCTGAATTTTTTTCCTGTAATTTCTCCCATTCCCTCTCTATTTCCCAGTCTTGCTACTTGAAAGACAAATATTTTCCTCAAAGAAAAAAATATGTAAAAACATATCCTGTAAATCACATGCGTAAACTTTCTATGTAAATAAACATAGCAGCCATGACTTATTTTGTCAACAATATTTCATAAAGAAAATGCCTTCCAAAACAATTTGTATTAAGAAACAGTGTTGAGTCATTCTGCACTCCTTTCCTGCAGCAGCTGTGATTCAATCAAGTTGGGCCTACATACAAAGTTGTAAAATTACATTAAATTTGCAATTCCAAACAAGACATATATTTACCAAAATGTCTGTGTATTAGTAACAAATGTAGTTTGCTTAGTATATTTGATTTTACTAATCCTTTGGTCTTTGTTGGTGGTTTGAAGTGACCACATCTGCTCTTGCCAATATGAAAATTAATTTTTCCATAACAGTATGGTTTTAAATGCTGCAGAATTTTTAATTTTGGAGAGAAGCTACCGAAGAACTTATTCTTTTTTTATAACATTATCACTTCTATTTTCAAAGCATTTGGAAAGCACAGTGCTGTATATGCTTCTTACTGCTCCTATTCCAAAGTTCTTACTACTCCTATTCAAAAGTTCTAAGGAGGAGCATTCTCCCATTCAACACACTGCTGTATTTTGCAGCTTCTTGAAAACCGGATTATTAATTTTTTCAAGTAAAGCCTTGAATAATTACTTCATTTAGAGCATTTCAGCACTGGCAGACACTAAAGGCTTTTTTCATTCAACCTCCAATTACAGACAACAGTGATTACCTACTCTTTAAAAATATAACTAGCTGATTAGGAAAAAGAAGAGATCAAAGCTCTTGGAGCACATATCCTTGGGATTGCAACAACCAGTTCAGTGACTTAAGAAGATTCTGCATTCGCACAACACATGTAAGCTGTCAGCTCCTCTAACTGTGGAGTTGCCTCAACCACAATAAAGAGCAACTTTCATGAAAGGCAGAAGGCTCTTTTCACTTTCTGAAAATGCCAAGATCTTCTGGGGTGCCAGCAGCATGTGCTGTAAGAGACATGGCTTCCTTGCACGTCCTTCAGTTCTAAGCAGCAAACTCAGCATGGTCTCAGACTTTATCAGAGCTTTCCATAGCTGGGCTTACCATCAATTATTCCCACTAGTCTTGATCATAAGAGCCTCAAAGGGTTAGATCTCCCTGATACATCCTAAAGTCCTTTCTGAAGCTTTTGACCTTTTCTGCTCTCTATGTAATGGACAAGGCTAAGGAAAGTCACTGGAGAATGCCTTTCCTGCTCTCAGATTTCCATAGTTCACCAGGTTAAGGCACCTAGCTCCACAGCAACCATCAAGTTCACCATATCTCTAAGACAGACTTGGACCAAGACCAAGGCAGTAGTACACAACCTACAGCCCAGTTGTCATGGAGATTTGGCTTATCAATGGATGAGAAAGCACTTTCTGCAGGGCTGCCCAAGATCATTCCCAGAGCAAAGGTCCAAGAGAAGGGTTTTCACACAAAGCCTTGCACCTCCAGCAATAAAGATACATTTCTATGGTCTTGTCTTCTCTAACATAAATAGACACCAACATGTAAATATGTGTATATGCAATTATTTGGAAAATTCCTAAACAAAACGCTCCCCTATATATGCCCTTCTCTTCCTGGGAAGGAGATGAAAGCAGCAGCATTGGACAGATGTTAGACAAATTGTTTAATGCATTCCTGAAAGTGTTTAATGAACACCTCACATGAACAAAAATTTCCTCTAAACCTACAACCTCAGCTACATATAAAACTGCATTGCTTTGGCTGCTGGGCAAGATGGAAGGATGCTTAAGTCTTGTTGTTTTGCAAGGTTTACCTTAAAGTTTAAAAAAAAACCAAAAATACTCATAGGAAGGAAGGAAAAGATGACATGCAGCAAAGTCAAGCTCAAACAGGGCATCTAGGAAGATGCTAAGCTTCAACTTGCCGTATTTCTGACACATTATACCTCAGGGGTGAGATCAGACACTTTCTGAAGGAGATGGGTGTGATCAGGCCTTCCCATGATGCTGAGGGATCTGTGGCCCATGGTAGCAACACCATTTATGGGATCTTGCAGGTTCTTACATTAGTCAGCTGTTCCACAGGTTAACCAAAATCCTTCCTACCTTACAGCAGTTTGGAGTTGCCAATTTAGCAGCTGCCTAACCCTGCAGACCCAGTACAGTTATCTTAGTTCTGCTGCAGCACTGTTCCCCCTCATTTACCTATCAGAGTTCCTGACAGTGTTAATTTGACAATTCAGTTACCCCTATTCCTAAATGCACTCAATTTCACCCACACTTCCTATTTATGAGCAAGCATTAGAAATTACTTTTGTGGAAACTTGAAGTTGGTGCTTTGTACTCTTTAATTGTAAAGTTTCCCATTTTTCTTTTTTCTTGCCCATTCCACTTCACTCTTTCTCTTCTGCTCCTACAGTGATCCATCTGCTGTAGAGATTCCCCACAGTCAGAGCAAAATAGAAATATCTCATGGGAGAGCAGGGGTTATGCACATTCATGTGCATGCAAGATCCTGAAGCCTTTTTCATCATGCCTAACCTAAGCTGCCTAAACAAAAACCCAGCATGGTAGAAGTAGCATAAAAAAACAGGGTAGAAGATGATTTTTCACCACTTCCACTTCACACACTCTCTTGACCTCTTTCATGCTGGGTCACATTTCAGAAATACTCTCACACTGTTACTTCTGCCTCATCTGCCTCGTGCCATTCCAGCTACCACAGCATCGTTTTTCTTTGCTCCTGGGAGCACCTTGCTGTCCAAGATCTATGACTCACAATCTGAAGAGACTTACTGAAAAGGACAACCCTGCCTTATCTGTTAAATATACCAATTCTGCAAATAAACGAGTTGGAGAGTTCATCTGGTGGTCATATTCCAACTACGTTTGGCATTTCCGTCATTTTTTAGATAAAAGCATGTGATCATACATATTTTCACAAAAACAACGTAGAATTATACTTGCACATGTGCCTGGTTTCTCTGTGAGTACAAGACCAAACAAATACAGATGGAAAACCCTCCTACAGGCTTGGGCCTCTCTAAAGCTCCAGCCACAGCAAGTTCTCAGTTTATATGTCAGATTAAAAGACCCCACCTCTTAGAAAACAAGGAATTTTATAATTTTTTCATGATGCTATGCTTCACAAGTATCAAAAAAGTATCAAATAATATTTTGCCTGTTTATGGATGTAAGACTTCGTTCAGTCAACTGAGAGATCAAATAGTGAATTTCTGTTCATAAAACCTTGTCATTCACTCTTTACTCTATTACACAAATTTCACCACTACTTCAATATAATTTTATTTCTTCCTGTTCTTAAGGACAGAAAGCATTTTGTGAAGTCTTAGTAAGACTAATATACTTCACCAAAAAACCCCAAGATGTTTTAGGTCAGAGAAAAATAAAAGTCTCATTTTTATTTTTAAAACACAGACAGTGAATTTCTAGAAAATTCTGTGCTTTTTGGAAGGAACACAACCTCTTTCTCTAAACACAATATTTGCATTTTAGTTCAGTGAACAGAGAGGAATGCAGGCACCTCTAAAGACCTGTGGCAAATCCAGTCAAATGCAGGCTACTGATCTGTGAATTAAGGCAATGAATTACAGAATTCAGGCCTTCTAGGATAACCACAGTCAACTTCTAGAACAGACAGTACCTTGAACACGAAGTTCTTCCACCTACAGGAGATTCGGCCCTCATGGCCTTTTGATAGTGTAGCAGCACTAACCAGCAGTACCAATAACCACCTTTCAGGTAACACTGGCAGCTTCAGTTAAAACACAGAGGAGGAGAACCCTAAGTATTGGTATTTATCCAATCAGGGAACCCCATATTTCACATTTTAAAAAGTGTCCTAGCTAGAGGATTTCCTGGTTAACAGCATCTGCTATCTCCCCTCCCAAAGTCAAGGCACTATGAAGTTAGAAATGCAAGTGTCATTGAACAAAGTGTCATGTAAGACACAAGACTGTGGAAGACAGGAAAATTCTTTTGTACTGGCACAAGCACTTACCTAGAAAAAGGCAAGACCTGTATTCCAGATACAGCTCCCTGGAACTAGTGCCTATTTCCCACCACATTACCACTGGATAATCCTGACTCTCTAAACACCTGCTGGCACCAAGCTCTGTTTGAGGAGGATGAGTGGATGCTGGCCTAACACAGCAGAGCCTCTGCCTTAGTAACAAGGGCGATTACCTGGAGAGGTAAATTCAATCCTTTTCAGGCAGAGATCACAACTTGGATCTCTTGCTTTTTGGAGAAGCACTCTAAGGCTTTCTGTTATATAAAAAAGACAGTGGGGGCAGTGGCTCCAATCCAACAAGTTGTGCAGACCAGGTCGCACACAAATTTAAAAATTTATTCAGACAGAAGAAAGATTTCAGGTGTCCAAAAACCTATACCTCAACAGGTGAGGGAGAGATGAAAAGACTCTACAGACATTTCTAAGCCTGTAATTTCACTAATTTATTATGCTAGGGATAATTCACACTCATGAAAAGATATTTAATGATTGAAGGTGCCAAACCTGGTTATCTACAACAGAATATTATGAATCTGTTACAGATTCAAGAGAACTTAATATAGCAAAGGCATATTTAGATGCACTGAAAGCTACACAACTAAAATTGGTTATATTAAGTTTTCTTAGCTACCACACAGACCCTACTGGCCACATCTTGCGCAGCTTTGTTTCAAAGTCATCCCAAATCTTCTGGCTCTGATCCCAGCAAGACATTTTAAGACTCACTACTTCTACAGACATAATCTGACACTGGAGATTCTTAGCCAAATAAACATGACTAGTATCAAAGATTTTGCTTGAGCAACATAGTGAGTGTAATGACAGAAACATGCAGAAGATAAAACATCACAAGACTGACACACAGCACAGTCAGCAGTCTGGCAATAGTTAAAAAAGTCTCTGTGTAGGCATTTAGCAGATGTAAGTTACTTCTGCCAGGATAAGCCTTAAGACTTCATCTTTATTGAAACTGGCTTTGCTGACATGTGCTTCAAAGCCATTGTGCGAATACTCTCCAAAAAACTAGAAAGAACAAAGGAAAACATGGAATACAGGATGAAGCCTTATTTATCATCCACTTACAGAGCTCAGGCTGCATGAACAAAATACACAGTCATAATATATAAATGCATCTGTCTAATTTTTCAGACTTAAAGATCACAGACTAAAAATGTTTTCCTTTCCCTTCTTCTCCATCATGCCTGCTTAATTCAGGAGAATCAACTGACTAAAATGCAGAAGGACCAATATTGTCATTTCACTTGAGAGTTAAAGAAGTCTTCTCCTTGTAGTGCAAGGGACAGAAAAACACTTGAGCCTTTCAGCTAACAATGTGCTTAGAGTTGCACATATGAATACTCTGGACATCAAGCTAGCCCTTTTTATTTGCATACAAAGTTTTTCATTGCTGTTTTCTTATATGGCAAACCTACTTTTGCAATGTTAATTAACAGTTGCTCCTTTCCCTCAAATTGATTAAATAATGTTCCTCTATTAAAAAAAAAAAATAGAAAAATAAAAAGGAAAAAAAAAAACAAACAAAAACATCAGAAATTCTATCTGGATTGCAAATTCTGTCCTGGTCATGTATTTTCTGTACAACATTGAAGTGATTAAAGAGTATTCTGCAAGACACTGTGACTTACAGAATGGAAGACGATGTGAGAAAAACAATCATGGTGTTGTTTTTTATTCTAAAGCTTGGCTTAAAAATGGAGGATATGACATACCAATATCTGTAAAATTATTATCATACAAAAAAAAAGAAAAACCAACTTAAAGAACTAGTTCTGAATAGCTTGGTAACTAGGCATTAAGTATTGTTCTTGGAGATCTGGCCAATGTGGTGTCACACTTATGTGAAGCTGAACTGGCTGTAAATTGAGATACAAGTTTTCCTCCATATGGAAAGAGCTGCTTTCAGCATTAACTGCTCAGAACTACAAGTATGGATACAAAAAGCAGCAGGTGAAACAGTTCTGTGTATCAGTAACCTTGCTTGGGATCACAGCTGTTTTATACCGCCTTGAGGAGGTAATCAAGCATGAACAGAGATGAGCAATGAATTTACTCAGTAGGAATGATTAGCATGCAGTAAAGGGGAGGTAAAATGATGCTGAGCTATAGAACTGTGAACCATTCTAAATATACTTTAATATTATAACTTTCTCCTAGAAGCAAACAGAATTCTTTGAACTAGCACAGACTAACAAGCAGCCCTGTGCACTGCTTGTTGCTTGTTTCCTCTTGACAGGATTCAGAGGCAGGAAGGAAAGGAAGAAGGCAGAGATCCAAAAGTCAGAGCTTGGGTGGCTTTATACCACTGCTCATATCCAAGGGTTTCATGTTGGGAGTCACAGATATCAGTGCTGCATCTACTTTTACGAGATGCATTTTACAGAATGTGAACAGTTGTAGTCCTTGAAAATATGATGTAGTGTCAATTTTAGGGAGCTAGATTTTTGGATAAAAACTTCTGAAAGCATCAGAAGACCACAACACCTGCAGGAACCTGCTACATAGAATTCATAAGGATTTATTCCTGATGAATAAATAATAATCATTTGGGGCTTATAATAGGATTCCTGGAGATATATCAAGGTGTTGCTTGCGCACACCACTGTCCCAGGTCAGATTTACATTACAGAAACAAGTGATTTTTCACAGAGGCGTTAACCTTTAATAAAGAGGCTAATGGTGTACCCAAACCTGTTCTTCAGCAGAGCAGTGAAAATGATCTGCAAGGGTCCTGTGACCATCCTCCATGAAGAGCTGCAGTTCTTTGACACAGGGGATCTGGGGCTGTCCCCCTGTCACTCTCAAGCACCACCACCCTGCCAGCACACAGGCATCTGTTTCAGCTTTCAGGTCCTCATACACAAAATATGCTCCCCTGAGGGTAAAGCCCAAATAAACACCAACCTTCTTCAAATGAAAGTGTCAGAGGGTCTATGGCCTGGACACATTGATCTCAAAAACTTCCAGCAACTCAAGTCATCAGTGTGGCACTTCTACACTTAAAATAAGTATCTCAAGAAAGAAATCTGATTCCTTCCCTTGGCATTCTTCCAGATACCTTAATTATTTGGCAATGTTGCTGCATAGATAATGATATATATAAAATAAAAGGCAACACTCTTATGTCTGCCAGTGCCATAGGACTGTGAAATCCATTTGCTGCACTAGGTTGCCCACGAGATGGTCATCTGAAATGTGCACAACTCACCATAGTCAACCATGTGCAGTTAATTGTTGTTAAACATGTGATAAACCGCTGAAACAAATTACCTTCTTTATTTAGCAATATGCCCTGAGAACAGATTTTCTGATTTACTGGGATAGTTCTGTCCGTTATCCCATTAAGTACACATTGCTAGAAATACCCCGGGCATCCCATTGCCAAACAAATCACCAAAAAAGAGCAGATCACCAAAAAAACTGAAAAGCAAACAGTAAGAAGTCCCACTTCCTATCAACTTTTCACCAAAACTCATATTCCATATATCTGCCAACATTTTTAAAATAGTTACGCCACCCTGATTATTTCTTCACAGTAAAAGTTTTCGGAATCTTGATCTTTCACAACAAACCACATCAGAGCTGGCAGGGCATCCCACTGCAAGAAGACACTGATAGACATGCATGGGCAATAAAAAATTCAGTGTTCTGACTCCAGCTGTTTTCTGTATCTAGCATGGAGGAAAAATTCTTTTCTCCTCCTCTTTTTATTTTGGTCTAATAAATTTTGAAACACCGAAACATATACTAGAAATTTTGGCCTAGCCCAAAATATTTTTAAATGCTTGATTGAATACAAAATTACATACAAAGCTGTTGCATGTTCATATGGTACTCCATTCAGAGCTGTATGAATATTTATGCTAGATTGGATCTATAACATCATATAGAACTGAAATCTGTTTAGTAAGATTTTATGCAGCCAGAATTTTTCAACAAGTAAAAATCAAGCATCAATTATGCTGACATTTTGAGATACGACCTCACATTTAATAAATGCTGGTTTGTGACTTTATTCTTCCTTCTTCCAAAAACACTCCATTTTGTCTCAAAAAATGCAAGGCACTATAAAAGCACATTAAAGTAAAGCAGAAAGTGTTAAGCAAATGCATGAAACTATATAGCTGGTCAGTCTGTTAAAAAAAAAAAACAAAACTAAAACAAAACAATGTGGGAAGTGAAATAGCAATGTCAGAAGAAAATAGATCTTTACAGCATAAGGCTGCTGTTCAAAAAAAAAAATTTGGCTTTGAAAGCTTTTGTATACCTTAGGGAAATAAGAGGTATCTTGCAAGTTCAGTTCTGCTCAGCCCACTTGGTGTCTCCTAGAGATGCTTCTATCTGCCAGCTAAGAGCATAAGCTTTATTCTTCCAAGAAAATATATTCACTTGATTTCACACACTGCTCTAGGCTCCCAGCATTCAAATACTCTAAGGTTTTAGTCCTTAGCAGGGATACAACACAAGAAACCAGCAGCAGAATTCTGCATTTGTCTTCCAATCTACTTATTTCATGTCTCTTTGTTCAAACACCCATCCCACTGGCAAGTTCACACCATGTTTCTAAGCCTCCCCTAAACTTGCAAGCTGGAGTGAGGTGGCCTAAAAGAGCCCAGCAGCGAGCAGAACGTGCTGTCACTGCGAGCTGTGTCAGAGCTGTGACAGGAAATGCCGTCTTGGCAGCACCCTAAGGAGCCTATTTCAGTCACCAAAGGAAACAGTTCCTTTGAGATTTCTTACAGGGCTAATTACAGGTACACATGTAGGCTAGACATCAACCTATTCTTCCAACTCACTTACTGATTTCTTTTATTATTTGTAGTTATTTTACAAGAAAAACTGCATACAATGCAGGAACAAACTGAAAGTTCTATGCTCGCATATTACATGATCATGAAAGTGCTGTAGTGGTCCAGGTGAGAACAACAGATTATCTCCTTCTGATTATACAGCAGAAAGTACTTCCTCTAATTGCTTAAGAAGTTTCACAACAGTGCTTACCAAGTCATCTTCTCTGCCTTGTCCCAGAGTCTTAAAACTAATAGTCCCTACACAGGACAAAATCAGTTTCACTAAACCTGTGAATTTTCAGTCATTCATCTTCTTTCTGAACTTAATGAAAAGAAACACAAAATGCTTCTACTGCTTGCTATTTAAGTGTTGACACCTTTGCTTCACCTAGATCAGCTTAATCCCCATACCAGTAAATGTATTACGTGTTGGAAAAATCCATCTTGTGTCTTTAATTCTAAGAAATGTCCAAGCAGTTCAGTGTACAAGAATCATGTTCAGACACAAAACTACAACCTACTTAGGGTGAAAACCATCAAATCCTTTATTAATCTGATAATATGACTAATCGGTTGGTGTGGGTTCTTTCTTACCTCAATAATCTTGTCATGAATTTGCAGGCCTTCTGCTTTGTCTGCAGGTCCATTTTCCAAAATCTTTGACACATAAATTCCCTCAGCAGATTCCTCCTGATTGTTCTGTACCAGGCAATAGGGAAGTTGCAAAAAGGGCCATATTAGTACAAAAATTGAGATGGTACTAAAATCAGCAGCAATGAAAAATGTAAATCCACATGAAATATGCAGCTCATTTTTCTAGCTAAGAATTAAGCTCCTTGAGATTTTTTTTTTTAACTTGCTTAACACAAAGTAGTTATTAATCAAAAGGACAGAATAAATGAACTATTCCAGCAATTTTTATAAGATTATCCTTTTACTTCCGGTTATTTTAGTCTAAATGAGACACAGTGTGCAACAGTAATCCGATCCCAGCTAAAATACTTGGAGCAAACCTCAGACTTCACAGCAGCCAGTGACTAGCACATAAATGCACAGTGGAAGACACTCATAAAAGTGGATGCACAAGTGTTTCTCTCAGAAGGAAAAGGGCCCTGCAGTACTGCTGCTTGCAAACTGCCTTACTGCATTTGAAAACAAAGCTCCAAGGAACAAAGTGACATTAGTTAGCTGGCGCATAACAGCGAGAGGATTTGGTTGGAACTGGTTAACCTTATAAATCCTATTCACATGGGAGATTGAGAGCTTGCTCAACTATGAAATGCATCTCCAGTTGATCTCTATGCAACCCTAAGTACAGTACTCACAGAAGGTCAAATTTAAAAAAGACAAGTTATCTACCACAGCTGCAACAATATAATTGATGTTGTTGTACATGCTGGAATTAGTTTATTTCATCACATGATAGTTAAAATGAGACTTAAATAATTATTAATGAAGAACTAATGTCAAGCAGACACAGCCTACTTGCAGGGTTTTAAGTCTTTATACAAGTAATAAGCTAGCTAGCAATAACTGAAGGAATCTTTCTCCAGATTATTTATGCTTTTGATTGCAGTTCATAAGCTTATTTTCCTTCTGTGACTGGTGAATCCCTGACCAACAGCACAGTTCATATCTGCACAGGTTTCTAGCCCAGGTCCTATACACTCATGGGGAAAATGCTTTATAACTTTTTCTATTAAGAAAACTGTAAAGGCTGTAAGGGTATGTAAAACATACTTTACACAATGTGGCAACAGTCCCATGGAGACTTGACCCAGGTAGATTTAAGGTCAATAAATATTTGTTCAACACAATATTATGTCATACTATGTTTTCATAAACTTCTTTTTTTTTCCCCTTTTCACAGAGACTCATATATGTCAGGTAAGAAGCAAAAGGGAAACATAGTAATCATTCTAGCAATAGTTTGAAATTATTAACAAATAGACTTCCCATCTAGGCAGTGAGAAATGAAACTCTGGTAAAAAATGCATAATGGTCATTACATTGCAGTGAAAATACAAGAGGGACATGGTTTGGTTTTAACTTGAGAAAACAAAAAAGCTAGATTATAGCACCTTCACCCAACATAAAACTGTACTTCTTTCCATCAGAAATTTCATTGGCTTATCAAAAGCAATGTATGACCAGCAATGTTAAAAAAAAAAAGTGCTTCAGTTTGACTTGTGGTCCCCATCAGCTGCATGTGCTGGTGCCCACCACTCCTGACAGGAAAACACAGCACAAGGCATACTGAGCTCCAGCACTATGTCCCACAGCCCAGGGGCTGTGCAGCAGCTGTGCCTGCAGCACACCTCCCTCCAGCCTGGCTTTGATGTGGGGTCCTCAGGGGAAACAGCCCTCCCAGCCAGACAGAGCTGGGGCCCATCAAAGCAGCCTTGCTCCCTCAGAATAATGAATCACCTCTCAGAAACACACTGATGAGAAGCAAGTTCCTTTTGACAGAATAAAAGATGATCCTATGATGAGTTGTTCCTTTCCTCTCCTCCTTCCTTCAGGTAGAAGGTAAACAGTGGGGATGCCTATTATGGACTGAAACTAAACAAAGCCAACAGAAAGTATGTATGTACATTACCCAAGTCACCAAGAGTCACCTGCTTTCCAATGGAAAAAAGCTGCATTGCACTTATAAAACACTAATAATGTGATGAAGAAGACATCCCTAAGCACATGACTAATACAGAGACATCAGTGTTCTGCTCTTCTGCTGCAAGAGCCAATGTTTCAACCAAGGGCACCTTTTCCCTGGACAGCCTGAATGTACAGGGAACCTTCATGAACTCTTTTTGTCTTTCTAACAACAACTCCTGTTCCACTATTTAACTGCTTTAAAGCAGAACTTTGTGTTTTCAATATTTGAGTCAACTCAAGCATTCTTTCCTATTCTATCCTCAGCTCCAGATACACTGAGTCTCACACTGATACCTGGGAAATGCCAATCCAATGCCTGTGGTAGTCACATTTGTCAAAATAAGAACAAAACACAAAGGAATTTCCAAATTCAACTTCAAAGACTCAAAACCACCTGAGGCCCATCCCTGCCTCACAACCTCACCAATTTGTCTCAAATATGAGTCCTAATAGAAATTAATTTCCTTTTCTCCATTGGGCAGTTTTGTCAACACACAGTGCTCCACTTCATATATTTATCACTTACTCCTTAAAATTACAAAATATTAGAGTCAGAAAGTCTGACAATTTGTGATACATATCACTGTTGCAGTATGCACTGTCAACATCTAAGTCCTTTAAAGAAGCTCAGTTGCCATCCCAAGAAAACTGAACACATGCTCTCTTTTCCCTGCAGTTCTCTTACACATGTAAATAAGAGACATCACAATGCAATCCAAACGAAAGATTGTCTGAATTTTGTTACTGCTACACTCAAATATGAACATAATCATGGCATGTGTATTTTAACTTGTAGCCACCTGTTGTTTCATCCTTCCACTAGAAAAATCTAAGAAACTCTTGCTTTGGATTTACAGCCCCAACATCTGATAACTGCTGATCTTCATATTTACCCACAGGGAATAGTAACTCCAGCACAGACAGTGGACTAATGGGAACAGACTCTTTGGCACCACTAAATATAGCTTTAGAGCAGAAGATTGCCACACTAATGTACAGGGTCCTACTCCCCTCCTCCACAATACTAGAAGGCTACAATTCTCCCCTTAACAAGAACCTGATCAGTACATAATTATTACCAACCCTTTTAAATCAACTATTAATTTTCCAGTTTAACAGGTTTCTTTACCCTTCATACACAATGACAGTCCTGATTAATGCTTTTGGAAAGAAGAAGTTAAAAACAAAAAAAGGCAAGCATATTCATACATGTATTCTAAGTGGGGGCTAGTGATCCTTATGCATATTCTGTGGCTTGCAATGAACTTTCCAAACCTAGACTGATGAGATTAAGATACAGCATTGGTGAAAACCATTTCAGTTCATAAAGAAAAATTGAAAGCAGGCATGTGAGAACAGACATGTGCTTAAACTATCTGAGCTACAGAAGCACATTTTCTTCTCTCCTGTCAATGGGAAAAAAAAAAAAAGCAAGCTGTTACATTGAATTCCAAAGGCTTAATCCTGCAACAATGACTTTTACAAGTAGTCCCAGGGACTTTCATTGAACAGTTTGCATGAATACATATTATTTGCATGGGACCTGAGTGTAAAGCAGCCTAAAGTTTTAAAGCAAAAACACTACGAACAGCCTTCCAAAAAATTAGAATAATACAATTCTCATGAGATAACATCTTCTAAACAATGACTCCAGTTCTACCTGATAATAGTTCTTCTATCTGAAGAATAGATTCCATAACTATTGTCATCAAAAGTTACTCAATTAACAGTGTATACAGTAAAAGTAGATATGGACAAAATCACCTACAGTTACTTTTCGCATTACCTGATTGGGTCGTCCTCCTATAATATTGAATCCCAAAGTATCATTTTCTCGGTGTAGCATGATCATTAATGGTTTGCGTTCTCCTCCCTAAGAAGAAAGAGATTAAATATTGTTAAAGAACCCAGTCTCAAGAAGAACTTATTAAATGAAAACATTATTGCACGTAAGATTTTTAGCTGGAGAATATAGATAAGGCTTGAAGAAAAACGAGGCTGAAAAGACTTGGCACTGGAAAAAAAAAAAAAACAAAGAAAAAGTCATGATTTACTGAAAAGTTAGCAGGTAACACCTGATTATCTCCAGTTATCTTCAGCTGAACAGAAAAAAAAAGGACAGGTTTTGGGTGTGAGGAATGCTTGGCACCACTGAAAAAAGTCAGAGTTCCAAATGTCTGGAAGTCTTTATAAACATAAAGTCCCCATACATGTTAATATTTCAAACATTAAACATACAGATTAAAATAGAAAACAATATAATTTTCCGATCCCAAAGTCATTACAGCACACATTTTAAAACAACTTTCAAAGAGCACAGAGAAACCCAAAACCAGCTCTTTATCCCAAACTTTTTCTCTCCAAAAAGAAAGAATCCAAAACAACATCTGTAAAAACGTGGGGTTTACTCTGAAAAAAAGGCTTAAAATATAAAGCAGACACTGAGAAGCATAAACGGAATAAAACTTAAAAATGACAAAAGAAAAATCTTTTCCTTCAGTGGGCCAGGTAAATAATAAAAAATTTTTAAAAAATAAAAATTGGAGGTTTTAGTAAAGCAAGTTACCTTATTTTACGCTGAAACCCACATTTTACTAACAGTGTCAGTGACGTGTTTTACGCACGAACGGTACATTTGAATTTAATTACGTGTGTTTGTACTGCACTGATAGTTTTCCTCCCCAGCTCCCGCTTTATTCCTTCTCCGGGCGGCAGCGCCCACAGCGACCCCTCCCGGCGGCGCAGGGGAGCGGCGGGTGCCGCGCGGGCGGAGCGGCGCTCCCGCCTGTCCGCGCATCCCGGCCAGCTCCGCACGGACACTCCCGACACCTCTCCTGCCTTCTCCAGCCACCGCTTTCCTCGCACACCCCACCCCCAGCAGTCACTGCTGTCCCACTCCACATGACCTTACCTCATCTGCCAAGAGATGAAGCAAGTGTATGAGCACACCTCTCAGGTCCAGCAACCTAAACCTCATGCACTAGCTAACCAGAGGAAACTTAAAAAAAAAAAAAAAATTCAAGTTTTCAGAGTTACTCAATGCTACGAAGACCTGCGAGACCTGTATTCTGAGGCATTCTGGTGTCCTGTGAACAACGTCCCCTTTCCCATTTTCCATGCAGCAGGCAGATGCCCAGCACACTACATTGCTTCTTCGGGTGTGAGTTTCACTGTTCAGACCTTTTCCACCTGGAATTTTGCTTCCCAAGGGCCCACGTAGATTTAGGTAGAAAGAAAAATTCTTTGCATTAAAACACTTCTCACCACGACTGCAATCAGTAATGCCTGAGCCTGCACAGTGAGCTTCCAGGCAGGAATTAAAAACCAACCAGTTCCATCACAGCAAGTGAAGCCAGCTCACCGCAATTCTCGCATGGTTTGTTTTGCCTAAGGAAGCGTGTCGGTCTCTGGGCAATGCCCTCAGATCTGATGGGAGAGCGCAGCACTGCTCCGGACTCTGCTTATTAACGGCGGGAACTATCATTCCATTCTACCAAAGCTTTGCTGTCCTTTCGCCTCGTTTCCAAAGTCTATAATAATTTTACACTCAAGTTTTTTAAGACAACTTCTCAGCTGCTCAAATAAAAGTTAAAAGCCAGCTCCACGCCCCTGAGCTGCCGCCAGTAGCAGCAGGGGCAAAATGAAAACAAGAACAGCTGGGTCCCTGCGAGGCGGGGCGGCCTGATGAGAACAGCCGGATCGGAAGAGCCAGGACCCTTTTGCCAGCTGCCAGCCCAGGAGCGAAGCCATCTCCCCTCCCTCCCGTTCCCCATCCTCTCCCGCCGAGCAAGCGCTCGGTCGCAGCCTCTGCCAGGCACTGCTGGGTTCACCGCAGCACGGGGTTTCGGCTACCGAAGGGCGCCGGAAGAGGGACCGGCAAAAAGCGTGTCCCCAGTGGGTGTGTTACCAAAAATCAGTAAAAAATAAAACTCTTCATCTGGGAACAGGGTCCGGCGGCTGTATCTCCCCGAACGAGGCGCAGGACGGGCAGGGGCGGCTCGCACCTCCCGGAGGATGGGGAGCGGGATCGGGCTGGGTCCCGGACTGCTGCGTGGTGACTGCCGGCCTCCGGGGACACCGCCCGCCCCGTCACTCGGCCGGTGGTTCGCAAGTCGGGCACGGGAAGAGAAGGCTGGAGGACAGCACAGCTGGAGGGGCGCAGACCGCTGCCTCTGGAGGGGCGCAGACG
>VWZP01010162.1:1075554-1298193 GCA_013396995.1 Dicaeum eximium
TCACCTTGCCGGGCTGGCCGCCCGCCAGGTCCCGGGCGATGCTGCTGATGTGGCTCATGTACTGGCCGAACTTCGCCTGGTACCGCCGCGCCGTCAGCTGCACCTCGCTCTGCAGCGCCGACAGCTGCGCCAGCAGCGACTTCTCCCTCCTGCTCCAGCGCAGAGCCTCCCTCTTCAGCTCCTGACCCGGCGCCCGCAGGCAGCGCTGCCCGCCGCCCTCCCGCGGCTGCCCCGGCGAGCGGGCGGAGGGGAGCCCGGCGCGGGGCTGCGGCTCGGCGGGGCCGGGNGCCCGCACTGCAGCTCGGCCGCCACCGGCCCCGCGAACCGCGACGGGTCGAAGCCCATGGCGCGGCCGGGCACCGCGAAACTTTCGGCGCCGCGACCCCGGCCTGGCCCCGGCGCCGCTGGAGCCGCTCCCGGCGGGCGGCGGCGAGGGGCGGGCAGAGGAGAGGGGCTGCGCCGGGAGAGGCGGGCGGCGGCGCTGAGACGGAGATCCCGGCGGCTTCCCCCACCCTCTGGCATTAGCTCCCTCTTCGCGGCGCTACCGCCCCACGCCCGGCCCTGGCACCACCTCCGCCCTCCCGGAGCATCCTCGCTGCGCGGCGGGGCCAGGGACCGGGGCGCGGGGACGCGCCGCCGCTCGGCCCTCGCCCACCGCGGGCACTGCCCCGGCGGGAGAGCTGTGTCCCGGCGGGTCACTCGGGACTGGGCTATGGTCGCGGAGGGAGGGAGGGAGTTGGAAGGCTGCGAGACAGCGAATCGCTCAGGCTCTGACTGATGCACACTTGTGCTGGTAAATAACGCGCACGTGTGAGCACGCCTGTTTCATGTCTCTCCAAAAGTCTTCCTCCTCTCTTTTCCTTCCGTTTTGGGATATCCGTCAGGGCACAGAATCCTGAAATCCCTAGTACTAGTGCTCTCTTTGTTGCCACACCATAAAGGAAATAAGTCAGGATAAGAAAATTACTTGTTGAGCTCCCTTAAACTACAGCATATGTATAAACACCACTTTCATTTAAAGAAAAGCTAAAATACAGCAAAATCTGGAAAAGCGTAGTTAGGATCAATAGCCGCCTGGATTCTACCCCTTCATTGCTGCACAGCCCACAACATACACTGAAACATGAAACCCCTAACACATTCCCCACATAACTTCACTATTGAAAACACAGGGCCAGATTGCTGCCCCCAGCCCTGTGGAAAACCTCTCAGAGCAGAGAGGGATGGAGCTGAGGGGTTTCTTCAGCGGGCTCCTTCGTGTGGATCAGACACCATCATTTTTGGAAAGAATGACAGGTTTGGTCTGTCCAGGCTCAATCACAGGTTATTTCCTGGGCTGAGAACTTCTGAGGTAGTGCCAGGATGTGTCCTCACCAGTTCTGCAATTTCTGCTTCAAACTCTGGATCTCAGGAGCATCCCTCTGGGAAAGCCATGCAGGCTTTTGAGACCCACTAATGAATGGTTCTTCTCCATGACTAAAAAGACATCATGTGAGCAATACAGCAGAGACTTTTTTTTCCCCCAAAGCAAGAAGGAAAACTCTGCACATACCTGCCCCTAGAACTGAACCTGGGATAGCAGATCTGTTATGTATACTCATGATTACTTAACAAAAGATTGGCAATGCCTCACAGAACATTTTCAGACACAAATATTACTGAGAAGCACCACCAATCTACTCTTTCTGACTTGCCAAACAGAAATCCACAGTTTTTGTTGAATTACCATGGCCGTGAAATAAATAAGCAAATGAACGGCACCATCAAATAGTCTCTCATCTAGAAGACAATGTACTAGAATCCAGTATTTCATTGCAGACCAAAATCACATTCTCTCACATGAAAAAGGAAATCAGACACCTTGAGTAACTAATTGTGCTATTCATATTGGTTTTAATCATCTATCCATTGATTTTAATTGCTTTGCTCATGGGGTCAAATCAGTGTCATCCAAAATGTTACAGAAATTATTTTAAAATAGTGTCCTCCTCTCCATTTTTGAATTTAACTATTAATTTGGCCTCATTATTTGTTTATATCCTCTTCTGTCTCCCAGTGTCCCAATGTATCTCCTTGATCTCATTATACATGGCCCAGAACTTCAGGTCTGAGCACAGGCAGTAATATCTTCATTCATAAATTACACTGGCAGAGAAAAGGCCCTGATGCTGGTTCATGATCTGTTAAACTACTTTTAATCTGTTAATCTGTTAGTGGGATGCTTGAAATGGTTTTGGCTGAGACATGTGAGCAGCCTCCCAAAGCACAGCTGGACACAGCATTAGTGCTGCAGGGGCAAGTGCCAAGAGATAGTTCGATGTGGCTGCCCTCTTTGGGAGGTGGAGGCTTAGGGGCAAGGCTGCAAGTCCTTCTGGAGTCCCTGGCACATTTTATTCACCAGTATAAATGTAGTTGTAGAAATGAGGTAGCCAGGTCTGAGCCTTGGAGCCTTTTGGCTTCTTTTAGATTAGGTGATTAATTAAACAATGGTTTAGGATTCCTATGGAATGGTTTAGGATTCCTATGGTAAGCATACTTGAAAAAAACAACTCTGTCCTTTCTGGCCCACTTTGGGCATTAGTGAAATACCAATGCACTGGCAAAACAGATCCAGGCAGTTGCCTGGAAGGCAGTTGCCTTTTTCTTTGCTCATGCTGGACTAAGAAATTATCTTTCTTTGCCATGATATCAGCACAGATGGAAGCACAGGCAACTGGTTTATAGCAGAAGCAATTTTCCAGTGCAGGAACCTGTAATACAGACAAATATACCAAACTCATCTAAAGATAACAACTGCCTACATACAAACCTCCATGGAAATGGATACACATGGATAAATACATGCAAATGTTACCAATGTGCTTACTAAGGATGATTCCTACAATTAGTCCTATTAGTTCTGATGTAATCAGGAAACAAAAAATGCAATCCTCATAGTGTCCTAAAATATTCTTAAAGAGACAACATAATTATAATTTTGTTTGCTTCTCCAAGGTCTCAGCACCTACAGCTCCAGGTTTCATACAGCCATTCCAGTCATGGGTTCACTGAGGTGGTCAAAGAGGGAAATGCAGATTTAGGGAGATGGAGAGAGGCCGAGGAACATTGGAACAGCAGTGCTCTCATGAACAATGGAGACAGCTGTGATTGCACCACACTGGGACTGAACCCAGTCATGGATCAATAAAATGTTCAGTGCCTTGTCTTTACATCAGCCCATGTCTTCAACAGCTTCTAACACATTCATTTTTGCTCTGCTTGGTAAGGCAGAAAAAGCAATTTGAGATAAGAAAGCATTTGCTTCCTTAGTCACAGGTACCTACACACAGACACACACACACAGACACACACACACACACAAACACACTTTGAGGAAGGATTTTGGTGGGGCTAACTGTGCTGAAGGAATTCTTTACCAGTACAGAAACCCAGCTGCTCCTGATCATCAGAGATGAGAGGAAGAGCTATTTCTATTACAAATAGAGGGTCATATCTCTTAGTTCTTTTCTCATCCTAGGAGGATCTACAGCTTAAAGGATGAGCTATACAGCTGTTTCCAAGTCTTCTGATGAAAAATCAGAATAAAATAAGAATTACTGCTCTGAAATACTGAAGGTAACTGTAAGGCTACAGGCTCCACTGAAGTCAAAGGGGAAAATGCTATGGACTTGCAACTCACACATGTGGGAATAAAAGATGTATTTTTGTATTTCCCCCCTCATTTTCATAAAAAAATTGGCCTATTATTAATCCATAGGATTTCACAGGAAGGTTCTTTTTCCAGTCACACTAGTAAAATGCTGTAACTAATCTAGAGCTAGGAAGACTCGGCAACTTCACTCTGAGATAACTTAGATCTGACCATTTGTTATTAAAATCTGTTATCATCAGAAGTCTGCAAAGAATTTTTATTACTGCACTTTGGCAAAAAATATAAGCATAAAGTTAGACAATATTACTAATGTTTTATTGAAAAGAATCACCTCAGAAGGTTTCCAATTTTTAAGTCAGCAAGCAGTTTTTCTGTACTACAGTTTATCATTGAGCACTGTAAAAATGTTTGAGGAAGTGTCCAAGTCTGAGAGTGTACAGATTTTTGCTGAAACCTGAGCAAGTATTCACATTCATCAGTTAAGGAAAGAAAATTCAATTAAGCTGCACACATTCAGTGAAGAATATTACATCCAGAAAACATTTGTAATCTATGTTGTTCACCAGCACAAAGACACTGTATGATCTCTATATTTGTGTACTATGTTTGACATCAAGTGAATCAACAATCAGCTCTGGCCACCAGGAAAATGAGAACAAGTCTTAAAAACTAGTAAGTGGGAGGTCTAGATTTTTGACCTGCCTCTTTCATCCACAAATGGCCATAAGCAAGTCCTAAAACAGCTTTTCACTTTTTGCTTCACTTACTGCTAATGCCACCCAGCAGAATTCACAGCAGTCAGCTGCAGTCTGTGCAATGCCTGTGGCTGACAAAGATGCCTCACTAGGGCACCTTAGGGCAGTCAGGATTGAAACATGCATCTTCCAATGCAACAGGTGGATAAAAGCACCTTCCAGGATGTGCCTGACCTGAGGGGTGTGCTCTGCAGTCACACCCTGTGGTCTGAGCCTTGCAGAGAGAGGAATTCAAGGAGCAGTGAGACTGTGTGTGATCTAAGAGTCAATCTGCCCAGTGCTATAAAAGCCAAATGCTCCTGAGCATACCTGTTTAGCCTTTTAGGAACTTACCTGTCAGAAATGAACTATGCTATCAGCTTTGGACACCTCCAGCAGCTGAACAGGGGATTTTTTCAGTATTACATTTCTACTGAAGTCCTGGGTACAAAGTCAAAGGTAGATATGAGCACTTAAAGGTGGTTTTCCATACACCTTTTTAACAAAGAATTTTAATAGTAAATGAATTTGAAGGCGGAAATGATTCCTACTTGTGTTTTGAGGATGAGGAGGTAGACAGTTAAATTCTTTAGATTCTGGGTCAAAATTATTCACACAAACTGGAAGTGTCAGAACAGGGAACTAGGACTGCTCTTCTATTTCTCTTTAGGAGACTATGAGCAAGGCAAAGCCATCTCCTAAACTGGAAACCCAGGTAGAGAATACCTATATCAATACACTTGTTTGAGCATTGACACTGTGCTTTTTCTTTATTCCCTTCTACCTTTTTTTCCCCCTCTCTTGTTCAGTGTTAAACATAAGCTACTTGCTAGTACTTAACATGGCAAGAGAGAAGGAGCAAGGAGAGGTGAGAGCCAAGGAGCCAGGCTGAGAGAAAGCAGATGTGTGTGTGTGTGTTGACCCATGGTACCTGTCAGGTCTGTCCCACGCTCCCACAGCCTGTGCTGGCTGCCCAGCCCTTCCCAGCACTCCTGCACTGCCCTGCACACCCTGGGGCTGGCTGCAGCCCCAGCAGAAGGGTATAGAAGGATATAAATGTAAGGGAACATCAGAGCCTTGCCTTGGGCATTTCTACCTCATTTCCCTTTCTCAATCCAACTGTTGCAACCTCCAGACGTCACAGGTTTTAAATTTGTCCCTGCAGAGCCAGCCCACAATGCACTTAGTTGCTGCAGATGCCTCCTTTCCACACAGAGCTGCTCCCTAAGGGTACACAGATACAAAAAGCTTTCTATTTCAGCACCCATTAAATCAAGGGAAAAAAATCTAAGGGGATAATTTTTCACATTATGAAATCTCATCAGTTGCTGTAACTGAGAAGAGCCACTCACTCATCTTATGAGATGACAGAGCCCAAACTGGATTAGAAAGGGATCACCTGATTGCTGACAGTCTCTCCTGAGAAGGGTTAAGTCCTCTTGCCCTTGCAGTACTTGATCAACCAGCAAACACCCAGTGGCTGTTCCTAGGGCTTCCTTTTCACGAAGCAAAATGGCATAAACACCTAAGATGGAAAAAAAGTCACCCCAGTATTAGTAAAATAAGGTACCACAAACTGGGATAGAAGCAGAACCTCAGTTTCCAACTCAGCATGTCTCAGTGAAGGCTTTGACAGCTGTTCAGAATAAAAGAAATTGGTCAGGGTATTTCTACCCTTCTGCTCATCTCTTTCCAGTGTCACAGTGCACAGCCTTTAGAAAACTGCCTTTACCTATGAATTTTTGTAGTATTAACTTACACATCAACTGGTAAAGGAGACTAGTAAAACATTTAAAAACATTAATGGAAAGTTCAGAGTGAAATGTAACAAACTAAAAATAGATACATGTGGGAATTTTGTGGTAGGATTTTCAGAACTTTTATTTAAATACCTGAATTTAAGCATTTGAAATTAAAGTTAAATATCACTGCCACCAAAATGTGGCTGATCTTAGTCTAAACCAGGTGAACAGCCTAGGAAATGTGTGCAGAGAATTTTGATTACTTTATGCATTTTAAAATGACACAGATTGCAAAAAACTATTAGTAAGTCAAAGAAAATGAGCCAAAAATGAAAGAAGCTAATGGTAATGACTGCATGGGAATATGGGAATCCACGCATTGTTTCAGTGTTAAACTCTCACACACCACAGTGGAAAAAATAGAAAAAAAGGGAAATGAAAAATTAATATCTTATTGTTACTATGGGCCAAAAGATAAGCATATAAGAATATGCTTCTGATTCTTCTATATGTTCTATTTGTTTGTTACACATACTGTAATTTATGCAGTGTAGAATACCCTCTTATATCCCATGCCTGTTGCCTCCATACACAAAATAGTTTAAACAGAAATAGCCAAGGAGCACTTTACTCCATTGGTGTTCCTCAAATATGAAAGCTGTGATACTCTAAATATTTAATTGACCCCAAGGCCAGTCCCTTTGAGATTCAGCTTACATTAACACAAATAATGCAGCGCTAAAAAAAGAAAGATTTGCTCATATAATTATTTTAGTGCACTAGCAAACATGATTCCTAGATATATTTTACTTTCTCCATGAGACACTTAAAACATTGAAGTTTCATGATTGCATTTGACAGTTGAAATAATATGGAGTAAAGATTTATAGTAGTTAATCTTTAGAAATGTCAGCATAATATATAAGCAAATACTATGAGCAAGGAGAAATAATGAGTTTGGATTTTGTAGTTTTTCCAGCTCTTGATCTGTTTAGCCTTATTTTTCTTCTAAGTCCTGTTTTCCTGAAGTTATGCTTTCAGAAATTATTTATTAATGAGTCTGAATTGAAATTCATACAATTACTTGTTCCACAAGTAGACTTAAATCATCTAAATTGCTTGTATTTTATTTAGGTAGGTATGTGAGATCTGCTGTTATTTCACACAGGCCCTCCCTGTCTGCCCTCAGCAAGGCTGGAAACCATGACCTCCTCTGACAGATGGTGACTTTTTACAGTATTTTGGGTAACACCTGCAAGGGATATCACTAAAGGAACTGCAGGGAGCTCGGATCTGCCTCCATTGTTGATGCCTCCATGCTTTCTGTTCCCTTCCCTCTCATTCCCAAGCCAGGCAGAGGGCCACTGTGGGCCTTTAACTGTGTTGCCTACTGTCAGAGTAAAGACATGGCCTCCCATGCTCCTGTGGGTGGAAGACCACCCCAGGCTGACAGAAGATTGGCAGAAGATTTGGCAGAACACATGAACATGGTTTTCCCAAGAGTTACAGATGGTGTCTGGCTTTTCTGATGCTCAGGAACAGTGGGGTTCATCATGTTGTGTCCTTTGGTGGAGAGACCCAGGGGAAGGACTTTCTCCTCTAGCAATTTGCCAGGTTTTATTTAATTTCTAGGATCTTTCTGTCTCTTACACATTTGCAAGATGTGGTTGAAAGAAATGAGGAGTTTAAACATAATTAAAGAGGGTGCCCAAACAGGCAGGCATGCACGCAGATAAGGCCAATGCCACATCTTTTCTTAAGAGACCAAACTAAGAAACAGCCTGTACAGGTAAAGCCACAGTAAAGATGTTGTGGCTGTTTATGTTAGCACTTGGGGGAGTGCAGTTTAGCTTAACATCTCCTGGAAGAATGTTCTCAAATGAAGTGGATGTCTTCTGTTTCTGGAAATATCAAGAGTGCTGAATTAGAAATTTTCAACTTCATAGTTTAATAGTTTTTTATCTTAATGAGCCCAAAAATGGAAAAGGAAGAGAGAAATAACTTTCTGATGCTTGAAAACCTTTAAAAAATGTTTTGAGTTTGACCAACAATATCTGCTCCTCTTTTTCAGAGACTCAGAGCTGAAAGATCAGAGATTACATCATTAAAGCATATTTGGACAAATTAAATCTACATTTTTCCTAAACTGCCTATCATCATGGATTCGTGAATGCTAATTCTGGTGTACTAATGCAGTTTTCTAATGACTACTTACTGCTGCACTGAGGATTGACATGTACAGCCTGATAGTCTTGTTATGGGGTGTTCTGTCAAAGTGCTAATGCAGCTCCTACCTGCTGTATTACCTCATCACTATTTTTTTAACCTCTAAAGGTTTTCCAAAAAGAAATGCTGAGCAGCAAGATGGTTTGATGACATCAACAGGAAATAAACAGGTCCAAATCAGGTGTGCTTTTAGAAAGGATGAACATATTTTTATTTCATACCTATTAATATTGTCCAGTTCAGCCCACTCAGATGTATTTTAGGATGTTCCCACCCTTCATGCTTGAGCCACATTATGGATGCATCAGTTTCTGCTTGTATCACCAAAGATTCAGATCAATAACATACAATTTAGTGTAAGGGTCTAATACTTACTTTTAAGCAGCTCTTTACCTAAGTGAGAAAAGCTGGATTTTTCCCTTGGCTATGTTTTAAAAGGAATCAAGGCGCAGCAAGATGTTCTATATTGGTTTTGTATTTTGCTATCATGATTTTCTCTTTTCAATAGAAACAGGTGTACATAAGCTGAGGTTTGGGACAACTTAGCATTTCACTTTAAATGGGAAAACTTAAATGGCAAGTGTGTTATCTGGTATATGCAGAGGCAGTGTTTGAAATTTATTATATCTCATCTTAAGGCCAGAAAATTTTCCAAAATTAGTAGTGATTCAAACTGTTGTAAAAGCTGAAGTCCTTCCTAGATCATACATATTAATATGCCATAAGCATAAAATGTCACTTTAAATTCATTGATTCCAGTCTCCATCCCATGAGAATCTGAAGCAGCATTGACAGCTTCTGTGAACCATTCTCACATTAAAATAAAGCAACATGGTGGTTGGGAAAAGACACAGAAACTACCTTTTTTCTATAGTAATCAGACTTTAAAGTTTCCAAGTTTCTTGCTCTCCACAACATCAAAATTTATCCAGCTTTGTGTTTGAGCAAGCAGTGATTCACTGCTGACTAGGACAAGGTCCAAAAGTGGCAATCTTCTCTGAGGCAAAAGTTAGATGAACATGATCTTTTGGCAGCCTGCATATTAAAAGCTCCCCTATTCCTAGGTTCTCTATTGAGGACCTTCAGTGAGGTTAGCAAAATAACAATGAAATCTGATTTTGTGCTGTTTGGGAACTGAATTTCAGTACATCACATCAGTCTTCAGGCTGGTTATGTGAACATGACAGCCTGACAAATAGTACCAGCTGTCTGCAATACCCACTGCCCCTGCCTGCAAGCAATGTGATTCAGACAAAAAAGAGCTTTTCTTTCCATTAGTCCCACTTTCAGCTTTATTTTAGCAACAAAGCGATTTCCTCTTTTCCTTCCTACACAAATAATCTGTTCCTAAAGAAGTCCAGTTTTTAGAGATTAATAGCATTTCGCAGTCTGTCTGGCCCTTTAGTAACAACTGTCACATTGTCAAGGCCAGAGAGATCAGAGCTCAGGGTTGACTTTCCTTATTCCTGATTCTGCCTCTGACGTGCCTGAAGATCTTTATTAAGTTAATTAACCTCTGTGACTCAGCGTAAGCACTGGTGTAATGCATGTAGCAATGCTTAACACGGAGTCCTACAGATGTGAGGCATGATAAAAGGGTAGAGGACTATTATTGCTACTAATGATCATTAGTTTGAAATCATAGTCAGGCAAAACCAAGAATAACAAGGCCATTGCAATTAGTTGAAAGGTAGGGTTGTGATATTTAATCATCGTGAAAAGGGTACATGATGAAAAATATATTACATATTTTCAATGAGAGTCAAGGAATAACTGTGGGATATCTGCAGTAAAGACCATGAGTAACAGCTCTGAAAGACAAGGTTCACCAAACCTTCTGGTCTTTTTCATCCAGCATAGAGCTTATTTTTCCTACTGTGTCACACACTGTGGCTACTATAGTAAGTCTGTTTTCATACATGTGATATGATGGTGCACTGCAAACTAACAACCCACAAGTCTGTAAGTTTATCTCTGACTTTTGCATTGTTGCTATTTTCCTTACTGTGCTTAATACTAATTATATGCAATTTCTAGGGAATCACAGGTTTGGCTCAGAGCACGTTTGTCCTATGTGCTGTACAAATACATTATAAGATATTAATGGTCTCAAAGAGGTAACAAAAAGAAGCTGACACTGTCATACAGCACAGTTGTTTATAGCTATCTTTCCATTTCTTTTCAACATTGCCTCTGGGATATAATTAGATAGAGAAAAAAAATCTCATCCATCAATTAAGATATTAGTGATCAGAACTGAATATTGGCAGTCTCAAAGACATTCCTTTCCAGCTATCAAGAATTTTCCTTTATTGACTTGTCTCTTTCAGTCTATCAAAGTTTTAATTTGCAGCTGAAATCCTGATCCTAGGATGAATCATGTTTTCTCTTGAATGCAAAGGGCGTCTGTCTGGCAAAGTTGGCAGCCTGACCTCTGTAAATATTGTTCTATTGATAAAAAGACGAATTGGATATAGAGACTATCCAAAATAAATATTTTGCTGGGATCTCAAGTGTCTGACTACAATAGAGTAAAGGGATGTTGCTGCATTTTAAATCATTCAGACATAAGTGAGTATTAGTTTTAGTTGAAAAACTGTCAAAGGCAGTCTGCACCTTTCCTTTCAGAAATGAAAATGGACACCTATGTAAGGGATTGCTCTTTTCACTTTATTGTCATAGGGATTTGCCATTGGTTTTCTTGGGAGCAAGTCTAGGCTTCTTGATTTCTAGGAGAATTAAGAAAGGATTTCAATGAGGTATTCAGAAATACCAGCCCAACGTGCTCCTGTCTTTTGGATGGAGGTGGATGGAAAAAGAGCCCTTTGTGCTGTCCCTATCAAAAGCTTTCACAGGCTCAGGGAGGCTTCCTCAGCATGCCCTTGGGACAGGTGTGCAAGTGGAAAATCAGCTGTGCATGGTAGGCAGCAGACAGGCTGGGCTGCCCCAAGGATCAGGGGAAGGGAAACTTTTATGCCCCCCAATTCATACTGAGGAAGTACAGAGGCATAATTTCTCCCAAAAATGTAATTGCTCCAGTGGGTCTCCTGGCATGGCATACCTCCCCACTGTTTCCTGACAAGGTTGTGTCCCAAAAGATGAAAGATGTGCTGCTCTATGCTGCCATACCTCCTCCTTTCTGCCCCTTTTGCTCCTACAGAAACTGCTTACATAAAGCAGAAAGGGTGTGCAGAAGAAGGAGGTATATGTGAAGGATTACAATGAGAAATCCTCAGAATAGCTGATGAGAGGTGTCTCAGCACCATCAAGTCACAACAAAAATGGTCTGACACAGAGGCATGAGCGAGCTTGTGCTGAAGTCAACAGAACTGTACCTTTGCTTAACCAGTGACAGCCTCCTGCTGCTCTTTCCCAAGAGGAGCAACAGAGCAATTCTTCCCATCAGAGACTTTTTCTTCTTATCAATAAATTACACTATCTAGCTGCTGCAATAGATAATCTGTGAATAACAGAAGACATATATTTTTATTGGCTCATCCGTTTAAACAAAGAATTCCTGTCATCAGTGCTGAGCTGTAAACTAAAATTGGAAGATAAGATACCATCTACTTCTTCTTTCTCCTGTAACTCACAGCACTGCTGTGACTGCTGTGCAAGGAAATGTTTGTATAGTGCATGTGACAGACACCCTAACACTTGCTGTTTATCTGGTTCTCCCTTCCTATGAATCATTCTCCTTTCTGTACTGTATACCACCTGAAAAGGGCCTCCTGTTTCAATTTTTTTTTAAAATTCATGTTTACAATAAAATAATAATAAAATAATACTTTTGCAATTAAAATAATAACATTATTTACTTGGAATTTGATTCCTCTTTGCTGGAACCTTGAGATGAACTTCCTTTTTTCCTTATTTTCTAGATCATGGAGAAGCTTTGCATATACCAGCTCTCCTTGTTATAGGTATATTTCAGCAACGTTACCCTCTCAACATTTTGAAAAGGTTTTCCTCCTTTTTTTTTTGAAGAGGGTGACACCACTTGCATCCTCTGTACCTTTTGCAGGAATCAACCAAAGGCCACCAACTGAATCTTAAACATGTGTATCAGTCACTCAAAAAAAGAGTGAGAGACAGGGATGGCATTATCCTGTGTTAACCCAAATGTTCAAAGAATATTTAACAAAACCTGTCCATACCCAGAACAAAACACAGAGAACACTATCCACACACAGAATCCACCAACAACAGGCAATTCCCCATCATTCTGAGTGTGCAGGCACTGCTACCAGAGCACACTGAAATGCCTGCTGAAGTCCTGCAAGCAGAGCAGGCTCAGTGTGAGTGCTGAGGCTGCAGGAGGCTGACCCAGGACCTCAGCTCTGGACAGTGGTGACAGTGCCCCACACTCTGGCACTGCTATGGCACAACTTTGTGCCTGTGACCCCTGCCACTGCCCGCTCCATCTCTGCCTTAAGGGAAGCTAATGGTGGCTTCCTGGCCATGCTCCTTGCACAAACAAGCAGTGAACCTGAGGACAAATAAAGAACAGTTTGTAAAAGGAAGTAGGCAAAAACCCAAGACAAAGAAAATAAATAATGGTTCATGAAAATCTCACACAGCCAAACCAAGGGCACAGAATTTATCAGGCAACATAAGAGAAAAACAACAGTGCTTGTTATGTTGACATCTGTGAGACTGCAGGTCTTCAAAGCTGTCAGAGAAAGGTTGTGTATCTAATCAAAACACATCTCCTCCTTCTGGCCCAGTGATTTAATGCCATTTCTTTTGGGAACAAAACATTCTTCTAAATGCCGCTGGGCTGCACATTACAAGAAAGTCTTTTTGGTATCCCTGTCAGAAGCCTGATTTCTGAGCACAAGCCGAAGCTACTGGGAAATTTTGCTTAAAGTCAGACTCTAAATGAATCTCTGCATAACTGTTATTACCTTGTTCACACTCCTTTCTTTCTGCTTTTTGCTCTAATTCTCACAGCTATAATTGATAAACGTGGGGAAGAAAACCAGGAGAAAGTTCTTCTTTGTTTCTGTCTACAATATTAATGTAACTATTTTATCTCTGGGACTGCAATGGTTTTTTCACTAGCAAAACTTTTGCACCACTACAAAGAGTTACATTCTGGGACAAAGTTTTAAGACTATGCTTCCTATTACACCGAAAAGCCACAGCAGACTCTACATTAGTGCATCAGCAATGCACAGAAGGATCCATAATAAATGCTTGCAGTCCTATCTTAGAAGCACAGAACAAACTTATCTTCCTCAATATAGGCATCTAGTGCCACTGGCACATCCTGCCATGTCCCACTTGGTTCCTTGCCTGTCTCTCACACCAGAGAGTGCAGGTTCCCAAGTGCTTGCAGCCAAACCTGGCAGTCCCTTGCAAATGTCCTTAGTGTATTTTGCCTCTTAGTACATGTAATCAACCCACTGATGACTGCACATATAATTTACTTTGAACCTCTTAACTACATCTCAGGATAAAAAGATCAATTTCTTGTCTTCTTATGTTTTTTGAGCAGAGCTTTTCCAGTGCCTGGGATTTGCTTGTAGAGAAATTCCCACTGCCATCATGAACACCCCTGAATTCTCTGGGAAAGCTTTATTAAGTTTCAGTGAGCTTTGAACAGAGCTCATGAAGTTACTCTTAAAACGACAGCTAGATGCCTCAGCTGAGAGTGACAAATACTGAATAAGAGTCAAGAACTCCCCAAAAGGTTTTGAAATGGACATCAAAGAGACATGATAGACAAATAGGCAAATAAACTGCCCATTTATAAGTATAAATTTATATATTTTAAAAAATTATACTTATTTTATAGATTTGGTTTCTACTATAAACACCTATAAACATGTGGTGGAATCCAAAAAAGGAGACTACTCTTCCCAGGTCCCAGGTCAGCACTTTATCTACAAAGACATTCTTCTTCACCTATTAGCTGTGAGATCGGTAACAGAGATTAGGTTAAAGACCATTATTAAGAATTCAGGAGTTAGAAAATGAATGATGACCAGAAACTTTGAAATAGCAAGGCAGTGTACATGTCCTAGGATGCCATCTTTCATCACATGCTCATGGTGTTTTTTCCTTTCCATGGGTTCTTTCCTAGTGCAAAACCCTGACTGTACTCAATTAATGAGTAACAACACAATGCCATTTTCCTTCCATTGTTCAGTGCAAGGTTGTCCAGGTTTCATCTGGGATAGAGTTAATTTTCTTTCTAGTAGCTGGTACAGTGCTGTGTTTTTTGGATTCGTTATGAGAATAATGTTGATAACTCAGTGATGTTTTAATTATTGTGAAGCAGTGCTTACCCCGAGTCAAGGAGTTTCCAGTTTCCCATGCTCTGCTAGGGAGGAACTGCACAAGGAGCTGGGAGGGGGCATGGCCAGGACAGCTGATCTGGCCAAAGGGGTATTCCATGGCATAGAACATCATGCCAAGTACGTAAACTGGGGCAATCTGTCTAGGAAGCCCTGATCGCTGCTGGGGGCAGGCTGAGCATTGTTCATTGAGCGGTGAGTAACTGGATTGCACATCACTTGTTTCTCTTGGGTTTCATTTCTCTCTTTCTCTCTCTCTTTCTTTTTGTTCTCTTCCTTTTCAATATTATTATTTTTTTTTTATTTCGATTATTAAATTCTTCTTATCTATTCCCACAGGCTTTATTTTTCAAATCCTCTTCCTGATTCCACTGAGGGTGTGTGGGGGTGAACAAACTGTCTGGAGTTAAACCTCAACAGCATCCCAAGCTGTCTTTCTTAGGATAAACTACATTTAAAGTAAAAGATGTGAAGTTCTGAGACAGGTAGAAGCATATTCTTTATGCCCAAAACAGTGGCACTACAGTTCTAGCTTTTCCAAATACTTAGAAATATTCTCTAGAAAAATAAAATAAGTTAGATGGAAGTTAGATGGAAAACTGCATTCCATACAGAGGAAGTTTGGAAGAGTTGTGAGAAGCTAAAAATGGGGTGTTGCAACAGGAAATGTGCAGCCTCAGGAATATGCTACTGGCCTCACTGCAAACTCAGAGAGAATTCAAAAAAGAGATGAGAAACAGTGTACTGTAATGCTAAAAAGAGAGGAAATCACACTAAGAACATCTAAGAAAAGAATGCCTGTCAAAAAATAAAGAATGTTTAACAGATAGTAATCCCATAAAATGTTGTGTGTATTTCTCTGGTCATTCTTATCCAGACTTGTGGCACCATGCAAAAATCCTTTTCTTGTTTTCCATTGCCAGCTCATACAGAAAAAGAGCTTGCTGGTTATATAAAATAGAGGTTATCAGCAATATTGCTAATTAATGGTGTAGTTGCCAAATAAGAAGTTAAACTCCGACAAACATGACCTAATGTTACACAAATATGCTTCATCAATCACAGTTAAAAATTACACAACAGCCAGCATTTTTTTGGACAAGGAATAGAATCTATTGGCAGTTGGTATAATTAAAGGCTAGTAGGCAGATGAAAATGTTTGGGGGTTTGTAGACTTGTGTACAGAGAAAAAGATAGAAGTGTTTTTAAAATGCCACAGCTTGAACTGCTTGTTGCTTCAAATGGGAAGATTTTAGTGGGAGCCCAAGGACCTACAGGCAAATCTAGGTTCAGTATGGGGAGGTCTCAGGTCTCTGGGCACAGTGAGGCTGTTTTGGATGTCCTCTGATGGACACAGCTGCTGCTGGCACTGATCTTGCTCCCAGCAGCCAGTGCCACTGCACTGTGGTACTGGCATCCCCCTGAGTATCTGCCTGGTCTTGTGACACACGGAGCTATTCTCTCTTTGTCCCACTGTGTCCCATAAAATTGGAAGGTCTTGTGAAATACTGGAAATGTGGAGAGGCCTGAAGGGCTCTTCAGGAGATGGGTTTGTTTGGCCTCTTCCCTTTTAATGGAGCAGTAGGAAGCAGAGTCCACTTGTTTATTGCATTAAGTGCAGAATTTTTTGAATGATGGCTTGTAACAGGTGGGAACTGAAGAGTGCAAGAATGAATAGGGAACTTCAACAGCAACCTCAAATGGGACATTGAGCAGACGATGTTCTTAGGTTTAGATGCAAAAGTTAAAGGCGAGGGGAAAAATCTTGCATGGGAGAATTCACTTTACTCGTTTAATGAACTTAAATCGAAGTTTTTACAATTCTGTTTCAAAACAATGAAGTCTAATGATGAGGATGAGCCAAACATTCTTGTATATTTGCTCTGAATGCCAATTCCACACATCCAAGAGAATGGATTCATCACTTTTTTAATGCTTGTTAGAAAATAATTTCTCATCTATTTTACTACAGACTTAGTAAATCATTTCACAGTAATATTTATTTAAGCAGCAAAACATTAGTCAGTGACATTGAGAACTAAAGTTCCATTTGTGCTTGGCAATTTATCAATAGACCCACTGGATTCACATACCATCCCAGGAAGATAAGGAATGCTGTGAAAAACTGTTACTTATTAAAAGGAAAATCAAAATATGAATATTAAATAGACTGCACTGTGAAGGAGGTTTTGTTTTAGTACTGGTGAAAGGGAACAGCATTATAAAAGCAAAACATGCTACATGAAAAGAGCATGGCTGGAAGTAGTGTTGGTGATAGCTGGCTCTGAACCTCTTGTGAACCTGCTGATTTCAGTGGCCTTTGGATGAGGTCCTGGCAAAAGCCACATTTTTATATGGCAGGCAAATTTGATAAAAGCACAGTCAGAAGAAGAAACAAAGAAGTACTGAGGAGCTATGCAGAGTAGACAATGAAGCAGAAATAAACAGAATCACACAGTCCAAAGGACCAGAATTTGCATTCACTCACATTGAAGCCACTTGACTGATTTCTATGTAAGGAAATTTGAGCTGGAAAAAAAAATAGAAATCAGAATTGAAAAAAATCTTCAATATCTGGGTTGTACATCTAAGATAAGCCCTGCCAGAAACAATGCATCTATTATGTGTGGCATTTGGCCCATGCTTTGTATTTCACTGATCACAAATCCCCATAACTTCTTCCTCCTTTCACAGGATCACCTGGCCAGCTCCCCATTATACTTCCAGCACAATTAAGGCCTGTGAAACACAACACACAAACACTTTGTCTCCTCATGAACATGAGTAAGAGCTGCTGTTTCCACTGATGTAGGACTGGGTCTCCAGTGAAAGGTTTCCCTTATTCCAGATGAAATTGAAAGGCCTAACTTTAAAGGATAGGCCTAACTTTAAAGGATAACAGCTGAGTGAAAGGCCTAACTTTAAAGGATAACAGCTGAGATGACAATGCACCAGAAGGAAGCACACAAACATTTAGTGTGGGTTTACAAACACAACTGCAAATCTGCCATACCAAACCCCTTCATACCCCTGTAGGTACTAGAGCTCTTCAGATGCCTTGGATTTTTAGCTTTTCCCAAGATTGTTTGAATAAAATGCAATTATTTAAGTGAATGATTTCAGCAACACAAGACATAGTGAATCCCTCTTTTTTGTTTGAGTAAAGATGGGATTTGCCTGACCTTGTTTTCAGCTTTAGTAGAAAGAGAGACTCTGCCTGGGTCTTAGGGCAGTCAACAAATGGGGGTGAGGGCACTCTTTAAGAAGCCCAGCCATATTACTGCAAGTTTGCAGGAGAAATTTGGATGAGCCTTTTATTTTCCCATCACTCTAAAGCAGTAACTAGAAAGGGAGGAGGAATAATAATACATGATGCTTGCCTGGAACAGAGTGTTAATGGCTGCAAAGGCCAACCAGGTTGTGCTAGTGGCAGCAGTAAATGCCAGGTTTAAGATATGTTTCAAAGCACAGCAATTCTTTTATCTGTATATCAGTTATTTTCCTGCTGATTGATTGATTCTTGAGCAGAAACAGCTTACTTTGTGCTAGGTCCAGTTTTTCCCACTCCAGAGGCTTTCCCTCTTCCTTCTAATGGAGATACTGACTGTCCTGCAAGGACAGCAGAGACCTAGGTAAGAAAAGGTGAGAACTCTTCTAATGCTGTGTTGTACAGGCCCATGGACATTTTCTTCACTTCTTGTTCCACCACTGATTGTTTTATTTGCTCCAGGAAATTTTCCCCAGAGCAGATCTGCAGACAAGTTACTTTATCTCTTAGCAGATGCCCAATGGGGTTTGTCCTAAAGGATCCCAGAGAGCTCTGCTGTAAAGGTGCTTTGGCCAGCACACTTTTCCCCCTGGTATCCAGAACACAGGTATGTGTGTAATGGTATCACTTTCTTGAGTGCTCTACTGGTTATCCCAAAGTCTGATCTTCTCCATGCACACAGAAGTAACACAGGCACTACAGGATTTTGGATTTTACAGCAGAGGCCCTAATTTTAAGGCAATTTAGTCTCTTCGAGGATCTGGCCATTTATAAATGGTGGAAAGCAAATATCCTGTATTTGCATGTGGATGACAAAGAAAGACTTTGGTAATGATAATTCATGGCTTCTCAAGAATGTCTCATGTTATGGAGTCAAGATTTCTTGGAACAAAGTTGTGCTGATCAATCTACTGCCTGTGAGGAACTTTATCTGAAGAAGAATGTGAAAAATTATTTATGTGTCTTTAGAAACAAACATGAATGCTACAATAGACCATTATTATTATGCAAAAATGATTTTTTTTCTACAATCTGTATTCCTCAGACGTCTGCAATGATGTTTTATTTTACCTCCCCCTCTAAAAACAGTACATCATTTGTGATTCACAAGCAAGCTGCTTTCATAGGCTTGGAGCAGAACAATGACAATGGAAACACAATAAAATATTATCAAGTTAGAATGGCCAGACTGCAATAATATTATCTGTATTATGCCTTAACATGTTTTAAATGAGAAGCAAACCACGTGACATTAAACTATCCTAATCCAGGCTTAAATAGGCACCCAGAAATAACTGCAAACTGAAACACAGCATGTGTGAAACAAACTTTACAGAACCACCCGTGACAGAAATCATATTTGCAAATACAACACGTGTACACAAACATCTAGAGACCAATTGCTTTCATAATTACCAAATGGTACTCAAAGCATTGTTTATATTATAAAACTTGTAGCTGGGAACAAAATGTATTAGGCCTTATCCACATCTATCATAGCCCAGGAATACTCTAAGTAAGGCTTTGGATGAAGTTGCAGGCACTTTGAGATAAACAGGCACAAAAAAATTTCTAACTTTCATGGCCACAGTATAAAAAAAAAAGGGGGAGGGGGGAGAGTATGCTGGATCAAAAGATTGCTTTGCCCAGTCACTGATATGTAATCTCATCTTTCTTATTTAGGTATCTGTGCTTTCAGCCAGTGGTCCTCTCAACACCTGCCCACAAATATTGTTCCTATCCTTCATAATAACTGTCTTGGGAAGCCTCATGTCAGGTTCTGCCATGAAATAGACTAAAAGAAATACTCCAGGAATCCCAAAGGAAGTGTTGCAACTTTGTCAGCATGGTTCACATATCAAAATATATATAGAAGATGGAAAAGAAATCTTAGTGAGTTTGTCCCATTTGATAAGTCATGTTTTGAGTGGGTGTAGATGCAGACACATTAAAACATGTAATGCAAGCACTACATGTTGTTTTTGACAATTTTTATTAGTCCTGAATTAAATCTAGCTTGATTTCTGTGACACGTGTCTGACTGTCTGGTTTCTTGAGAACACAGTTTGCTTTACTTTGGAAAGAAAAATGAGGCTTTGAAAACCTTGAGGACAAAGATTTGCTCTGCAGATTAAAATTACTGATGGTAATATTTCTATTTGTTCTCCAAAGATAAAATTTAAATGTCCTATTTTGTTATTTCAGACTCTTGCATGCACAATATTTCATTTATGTTTTTTTTTAATTAGAGGAAGAAAGGACATATTTACAGTAGCATAATTATTTAGAATGAGGGTTTAAAACTTTATAAGATCATTTCTGCTATTAAATTAGAAATCATTTGACCAAGGATATAATTTTCCAAATAGTTACATAAATATAAATGCAGAGTAAGCAATACGATTTCCTTTTGTTGCATTTAAGCATTGCACAAAGTCATGTCACACGCTCAGATGAGACCTTTCACTCTACTACAGAGTTGTGCAATGGTTTCCACACCATCCTGGGGACTGAGAGGGGGATGACAGATTGCTTTATCTTCTTCTCTTTAGGAAAACAAAAACTGGTTGATAGTGTATTCAGAGGGAGAGAGAAAGAAGGAAAGAAGAGAAATTTGTTTGAAAACCACCAGTGTTATTATGAAATATCAAGTTCTAGTCCACATGAGTCATACCAGCTACTCTCCCCAGGCTGGCCAGAAGACAAAGCACATGATAATTATGTGGGTAGGACTGGAATGCCCCAAAAGCCTACGTAAGTAGCCTATTGGACTCCACTGAAACCCACCAAGGGCAGCAGACCTCCTAACCAAAGACCATACTAGAGATTACAAGTGGCAAGGCTGTAGTCCAGTGAAAATATGGTGCTACTTGCTAATTGTTTCCCCCTAAAATGATTGCTCTGCTGAATGCCTGAGAAGAGTGACATCAGTAAGTGGTCACCCATGACCATTTTATTCCTTCAGCCATTTCCTATCGCTTCAACTGCAAGGAGAAAGGTTTTCTTTCCTTGCATAAAACTCCATTTGAAATGAATAGGCCAGGGAAAGCTTTTCTAAAACTAGGACTCTCAGTCCTTGAGTAAACAAGAAAATTCCTCAAAGGATTTATTCATAGAAAGATTACTGTTATGGCATGGATTCTTCAGCAAAATAATTTCCTATTGTATGTGAAAGAATTTGGGCAAATGAGGACAAAAGGAAAGCACAAACTCCTGGTTTCACTGGCTGGAAAAGACCAGCCTTCTTGATTGGCTTGTCTGTGTTTTGGCTCCCCATTCCATGTTAGAATGAAAGTACCACCCTATAAGGGGTTTGTAAAAATGCCTTCTCCATAAAAAAAAATTGTTTTTGAATAGCCAGTTCCCAGTGCACTGCAAGGCCACCTAGACAGTCTTAAAAAGGCAAGGTAAAAAAAGAAGAAGACAAGCAACAAAAGAACAATAGCAAATGTTTTCAATGTAAAAAAAAAAAAATCTACTATCTTAAACACAGTCTAGAAACATAGATCTGGGAAATCATGCCTACAAATTTCTGCTTTCCTTTACTCATTCAAACTTTTCCCATTCCTCTTACATTTTCTCAAAGATCTATTTGCTTCTTTTCCTCTAATTGTTTTCCCTTTCCCTATACCAGTCCCTGGTGGTCCTTGTTCCAGTCTTCAACATTCCCAGTCCTTTTGAGATCTCTATCCCTTCCCTTTTTCATCTGTGGCTGCTACATTTTGTGTAATTTTTTCTATTCCTCCTTTGCTAGTGAGGAGCCATGAGTTAATGCCTTCTCTCTGCCACAGAAGAGAGACAGGAGCACATACAAAAACAAACTCCTGTGGGAAACAGGGAAAAGTAGAAGTCCCATCCCACTGTTGCCTTGTGCTGCTTCTATTCAAGGGCTTGCAGCTTACAAAATCTTACTTCATTCCTCCCTTGTCCCTGTACATGAGGGAAAAGGGAGTAAGAGATCTCTCTTGGAGGTCCCAGACCACAAGAACATCAAGAAAAAGAAACATCCCCTTCTAGCAAAAGAAGAACAGATGAAGTTTTCTCTGAACCTTTAGAAATATTGCACAGCCACATCCACTGGAGAAAATAATTCATCAGTTTTCTGTCTATTTTCAAATCACTCCATTTACTTTAATACTTCATATTAGATCATCACTTAGTGCAGGCAGCCACCAGGAGCTCACCCTGCTGTTGCAAGTCCCAGGTTTCCCAGTGAAGAACTCAGGGAACTTACAATATCCATCTTAACTTGATTTTAGTATCTTTCTCCTTTAACCCTTGCAATTATGTGAAAAAGAGCTCTTAGAGAGCTTAGATGTTTCGAGCAATTCAGTTCAAATACCAGGCCTGCCATATCTGCTGCTTTTCCCACTAGCCTACAGCTGTTTGGTCTCCTTTGTGAGACCTAGCTGTATCCTAATCTACCTGTGATTTATTTTTGGCATTGGATAAGGATTGTATACTCAGCTTGTGAGATTATTAAGGAATAGTGCCAATAAAAAACTGAGCTCTTCTTGTTTCTCTGAAATCACTGAGAATATATTACTCAAGTACAGTTTACACAGATTCATGACTACTAAGTAATTCTGGGTAATATTTTTCCTTTGTTTTTAATTTTGGGGGTAATGCTTGTATTTTTGATTCATGCTTCTTAAGTGAGGTTTCAAAGGGTTATAGTCACTCTCAGTTTACCAGAATGTTGTCTGAGGCTGAAGAACAAAACCTTGCCTTTAAAACAATTCATCTTTTGGCTGGGTTTTTTGTAATCAACATTGAAATGGCACTACTTGGTTTTTTTTTTTTGTTTCCTGAACTCGTCAGTACAGAGCTGTTGAAAATAGCTTGATGCTGCTCCTTTGCCTCCTGACATTAATCATGGTTAATTAAGTGAGAATAAAGTTTGAGTTAATGCAAACAGGCATTAATTCTTGTCATCTCCCCGCTCTCAGGAGTATACAAATTGGACAAGCAGAGAAAAACAACATTGAAGATATATCCTGGAAAAAACATTCAATTAACATCAGGATTGGAGGTCTTGTCAGAGATCTGTTAAAATGTGTTCCCCATATTTTCCCAATAACTGCATGAATACAAATCCCAGTGTCTGCTCAGTGAGACAAAGGACTGAGATCTACTTTACTAGCACTAAGATAAAAGCTTTTGTATCCTTGCATCTGAATGTATGCCAGGCAGTGTCAGGCAGCAAATGTGCCAGGCTCATTTTTCTAGAGAACCTTATTTCAGAAATACTGAAATTTTCCCTCATGCTGCTTAAATGTAGAAAACTAAACCAAATTAGGGATGAAGAACAAGCGATATTTCTTGGGTGGAAAAAACTAGGTTTAGAAACAAAGATTTAAGTAAACAGGTATCCTTTTTTTTCCCCATTTTTTTCTTTTTATTTGGGAAAGAATAATAATTTAAAAATCAACTTGAAAGATCTGAATAAATGTCACTAGGTCAAACACTGTTGTTCCAGCCTGTGTTGGCAGTAGTCCTGAAATGCTTCTTTCAGCTCAGTGAGGCAGCAGTTAGATGTGCTTATGTATCACTCACAGCTCACTGCCTATTCTTAGAGACTTACAAAGGAGATCTCTTTCTCAAAGGATATGAAATACTTGAGGTCTAATACATGACCTAAAGCAAAAATACATGAGCTAAAGCATTCACATCTCTGTTTCTAGATACAAGACCCACACAATTAGCTCTATCTCTAAGTATGTTCTCCATGGCTACTTCTTCATGTTCTTCATGGCTTCAGTTCAACTCAGCCATTTGCCACCACCAAACCAACACTCTGCTACTCTTCCTCACCTGCTAACCAGCCCTGCAACACTAGTCCCACTGGCACTACTCTGAAACTTGCTGCTGCTACACCCCCATCACAGTCTCCTATTGATCCCCACCCCATAGAGTTCTCTCACTCACAGCCCCCCTGCAGCACTTCTGCCTGCTGGAGAAGTTTTATGGCTTACAGGACTGGCTCCTTCCAAAAGGAGAAGGGAGTAGAAATCAGGATAGGAGTTGCCTTCTTTTACCCTAAAAAAAGTGAGAAGTTTGTTTGCAGTAAAAAGACATACTCAATACTTGATCTGTCCCATTAGCTCCCATAGTTCTCCAACAGATTCTTGGAAAGTGCTCCTGTCTTTGGCCGCTGCTATTCCGAAATGGCAACTGCTTTCCAGGTTTGAGATGGAGGCTGCAGCTATGGCACCTGCCAGGTCCCCTGGGCAGCACATTTATCCCCTCAGTCCCCAAGAGGGACTGCCAGGGGAGCTGTGAGCACCCACTCCAGGGTGCGCTCCTTGTTTTTGTTACCTGGATAACACCAGCTAAGCAGAAGCAGAGTGCCAGTGAGTGTCTGTTCTGTGGGTTTATGGACTACTTGTGTTGGATGAAAAGTGTCTTCAAAATAAAGTTATGGAAGGAAATTTGCAGCAAAGAAAATGTGCTCACAGCATGTTGAGTCTCTCATAACAAAAAATTTTAATAAATCTTTTAATTTGGGCACTCTTTTGCATGCTGTGCTGTACACATAAGTATTGGCAGGTATAAAAGCAGGCTTCTGTTGCAGTCACAGGAAGAGAAGCTGAATTATTTACAAGGGGAAACTTTTTCAGTCTGGGAATCATAGTCAAATGAAGAAAATTAAAAATCTTGACTACTGCACAGTCCAAAGGCTATAAACAAAAGATCTCCCATTCCAATTTTTTATGTGGCCAAAGGACATCTATATTCAGCACAAAAATAATTCATATACAAGCAGATGCAGGGGGACCTGCTTTTCCCTGTTTTGTCTCTTTATGCATTAATATGTGGTAAATACATGATTCAACAAGAAGCTAAACATAGCCTTTGAATTGTTTGTCATGAGCTTATATTTTCCAGGATTCTGCTTCTTCTATGCAATATCACTACACTTCTGTTATCTTAGTTCTTGAGTTCACAACATCACAAACCTGCTGGGTGCAAAAACTCAGCTGTTTTTCTCCTCTTATTGCTGCATGCAGCACATACAACTAAGAGCAATGCAGAAGGGTAAAAGGAATGTGGAAGCCAGATAGAAAGCATGCTTTTTTGTAGGTACATATATTCAACTATTGCACAATATAGATACATAAATAGCTATGCTCTTCATCCACATCAACTCATAAAACTCTTGTTTTAGAGATGCATTAGTGTATTGTAACAAAGAATAGTAATGCATTCTTGTGTTCATATTACAGTGACACTATGGAAAAAACAGACCTTACATTCTTTCTGTAAAAAAAAATTGTGATAAGGACAAGTCTCTTCTACTTCTGTTAATTGGTGTTTACTCCTCCAGAAAAAGCTTTTATTAGAAACATAGCCTTGGTCCTCACACACCATCCCAGAATGGGGACCTGAACTCTCCTGTACCTTTGGATAAAGAAAGAGGTGCAGTTACCTCAGCTTTCAGAGCTGGATTGCACAGAGGACCCACATTTAGATTCATGTGCTACAGTTTTCTTTCTCATGGTAAGCAAATTTGTTTCCCCATTTCTCATACTGTACAGCAGCTCTGCACTTACTTTTGCTAATCTTTCCTCTAGCAGAGGAACTGAGTCCTTGAAGAAATCAAAAGCATCTGTCTCTTCACTGAACCACTGAGTGGGGAGAAAACCACTGCAGAATGAGAAAATCCAGCTAATTTTGGTTTCTTTTTTACCTTCTAGACACCAAACCTGAGACAGAGATTACAGCACTGGCTCTACTCCTTGAAAAACTTGATTAAGAGGTGGACAAATTATGCCAAGGAGATCCTCCAAGAATTATTTCCATAAAGGCAACACCATCTCACCTGGTAAAAGCTATTTTTCATCTGTTAAAAGTCAAAGGAGGAATTTTAGAAAGACAGACTTAAAATTTGCATGATTTTCTTCCTTGTGCTCTCTCCTATCCACTTTCAGCCAAGATCATTAGTGCTTATGAGGAAGCTTTGCTTTAAAAATATTACAAAAAATCAACTATGACTGCTAGCTTTAAATAAAGAGGTGACAGGAGCAATCTGGATTGCTTGACAAGCTGTGTTCATTTGAACCATACACACTTGAATATGGTTAACATAATGCCATTAACCTTGACATAAGAATGTAGGTTACTGTTACAGAAGGGTGATTGTATTTTGGAAATCAATAACTACATTAAGGACTTAAGGGTCATCAGTACCAGGGAGCTAATCAGGCTTTCATAATGCAAGGCTGATCCTGATTTCACCATGCATTTGTGCAGAATGTGAAATTAACTCTTTCAGTTACTAAGGTCTAGCTGAACAAGTAGAAACTCCAACTGGAAGGCAGGAATAAATGAGAACAATTTTAAATAGTATCCTGCTTTAAAAAATAACTCAGTAGTAAACTGACTTTGCCTGGCCTCCCAGAATCAAGCAGTCATGTCCGAATTGCAACTTGCATTAAAAGGTGAACAACCCTCCACCACATACTGCTGCCTAGTTCTGATCGCTAGGGAAAAAATCTGAGAACATAAACCTTGTTTTTATTTAATTAAAACTCATCATGCTTGGACCTGCCATGCTACCTATACACCAAATAGAGATAACAAAAACATTTTCATTTTAGAAAATATAACAAGAAGGAGTAGCTAAAATTAAGACAGTTTCTAATACGAAGATACAATTTTGTTACCAGAGGAGTTTCAATCTTCAGTCTGCGCTTGAGAACTGAAGACTAGTGCAGCAAACAGGCTGTATTAATTTGGCTTATGTATGTCTGTAGATGGTGAGTAAATTGGGATAGTCCCACCCAGCTCTAAAGTTTTGGAGCTGTCCATCTTTGGATTCTAGCCAGTAGGCTGACAGAAGTTCATCACATGTGTTAGCTGGTAATTAGTCAGTTTTGCCACCTCACAGCTTTTGCTGTGTCTCTCCCAGATCTTGTAACCTGGAAGGGTTTTTTGTGCATCAAACCATTAGAGCCAGCTGGTGTGGCTAAAACACAGAGATCAGGGTCTGCATTGGGGGACCATTAAAAATAAACAGATTTGGGGCCAGAAGTCCTGAGCTTTTTGTGCTGAACCAAGTTCTCAAATACTGACAACACTTCGTCCTGCCATGGACTAAGATCTATTGATCAATAAAACATTTATTGATCAGTATACAGACTGCAAAGATTATTTTGAACCTTGAAGTTGGCATGGAGTGGGACCTGGTTACAGTAGTTTTATTCCCTCTAAGGGAAAATCTGGGTGACCAGCATGGACTTATCCCTGCCAGCCTTGCTTTCTTTCCAAGTCATAGCCTTGCAGCCAGTGGTGTGTGCTGGCTCTTCCTGGACATCACAGCTCCTCTCTGCAAAGTCTCCCCGGGGGTCACCATGCCCCCTTCCCACCCCTCTCCTCAAGCAGCAGTTGAGCTATAACCCTGTTATTAAAATTAAAAAATAAAATTCAGGTGGCCCAGCATCAGGCACACTCTTTCCCAGAAGGAAGATTCTTCCTGTACTTTGTATCTCCTTCTGGTCCTCCTAGAGGTTGTCTGGGTGGGTAACCAGAGCCTCCTGCTTCCTTGTCCCTCCGATACTACTTGACTTTTCCTTTGGCTTTTTTACCAGAGAGAAGCATTTGTAAGGCTTACAGTGCTGCTGGCATCCCTCAGCTTTGACCAAAAGACCTTTTTTCCCCAGCAGTCCTCACCAGTACTGCTCTGTCTTTAACTCTCTGTTTCTGTGCCAGGATAGCTTGCAGGAATGGGGCTTATATGAGGATATAATCGCTTGGGAAAGGAATGTAATTAAAAGCAACATATAAAGGAGTTTAAAAAAATCTTCTGAGGATGTTCAGCTGGCACAGTGAGAATCTTGCTGAGAATATTTAATTGTTTGCATTATTAAGTGCAGACAGGTTGGTTTTAATTCAAAACAAACATGGCAATTAAATAAAAAGACCTATGTCAGTACAACATTGTAGCTAGAGAACTAAAAAAATGAAAATGTAGGAAACACAAATATTCAGGCTTTCAAAAAATGGGAAAGACTTACTGGATTAACCAGACAATTAAAAAAAAAGACAGTCCTAAAGTTTTATATCAGCTACACTATAAGGAACCAGATGAAACACTGATGCAACTGCCTTGATCATTAATATTTTTTTATTCCTGTTTTTCCAGTTAAATATGGAGCAGAACATATTGCATCTGATGATATCAAGTGCATGTCATAAGAAACACTTGACAGATTAATTTACATTTATTACATTTTCTTTCCTACACATCCTGTCTTACCACTTAATTTTTGAAGCCTTACCATATTGACATACTAATTTAGGTTTTTAGTTTCTTTTCAGAGAATATACATATATATATATTGTTTTCAAGTTTGATGGAAATGTTTGATAGAAATACTATCAAATATCAGATAGACTTGTGTGAGGTAATGCCCAAATTGATCAGAAAAAGTCAAAGCTAATTTTTTTTTTAACTGAGAAGGAAATCCAGACTTCCTCTGGAAGACACTACATGGCTTTATCTAGTATGTCTCTTCTGTGGATATTAACAAATTAATTTATTCTTACCTGAGAGAAGTAGGAAGCATTCAGCCCTGTTTGAGAACAGGAAAGCCTAAGTAGGGAGATTGTTTGACTACCATAAATCCAAAGAAGGAAACTCCTTCAGTACTCTTATTAGCTGTTAGGAGCTCTGTATTTCTTACTACCTGCTCAAACCTATAGACAGAATGATGCCATCCACTTCAAAGAAAATACTTAATATCTTATTCTCTGGAATGGAGTATCATTAAATGGTATATTTTCCCCCAAACTGACCAGTTCCTCTTTTGGAACCCTTTCCTGAGCTCCTGTCTTTATTTCCATTATACCCTTACTGCATTCAGACACCGCCTAAGCCAAGTCTCAGCATAAATCAATTTTTCCCTTTTGTCAAAACTGGTCTGGGGAGGAGGGAATGGAGGGTGCTCTGATGACAGTGTTGACACTTGAGCTGCTGTGGAGAATCATAAACATGATGCTCTAATACGTAATCCCTNCCCCCAGGCCTGGCCCCAGGGAGCTCTTACCTCTGGGACACCCTGCCTGGAAAGAGAGAGCTCCTCCCTCTTCCTCCTGAATTTGTCCCCCTGGGACACCTGGGATTTTTCAATGAGCCGCATACAAATTCTTACCATTTCCGGGTAAACCTCAAACCATGACAATTTCTTACTACCTGCTCAAACCTATAGACAGAATGATGCCATCCACTTCAAAGAAAATACTTAATATCTTATTCTCTGGAATGGAGTATCATTAAATGGTATATTTTCCCCCAAACTGACCAGTTCCTCTTTTGGAACCCTTTCCTGAGCTCCTGTCTTTATTTCCATTATACCCTTACTGCATTCAGACACCGCCTAAGCCAAGTCTCAGCATAAATCAATTTTTCCCTTTTGTCAAAACTGGTCTGGGGAGGAGGGAATGGAGGGTGCTCTGATGACAGTGTTGACACTTGAGCTGCTGTGGAGAATCATAAACATGATGCTCTAATACGTAATCCCTGCTGACAGGTTAGAAATCAAAGCTCATTAGCACAGAGGGAAGACAAGCATTTTAATGCCTCTGGATTCCATCCACTGCAATTAACACCACATACAGCACATTGTTCACCTAAAGCCATAAATCACAGTAAAAAGTGTCATATTATACACAGGTCCTGAAACCACAATAAAGAAAATGAGAAATGGCTTAGAAAAACTAGGGAATCCCACATTTTTTCCTGAGACCAATTGGAAACTAAACCTAGTGCTGAAAATACTTTAAAGCCTTGTAAGATGGATGGTCCTCATAAATAAATCTGAAGGTCTCCATTTACCTGAATAAACTGCATTTCTGTAATGCCTGTGGGTCCAGCCCTACCAATGCAAGTTAAGGTATAACTTAACAAAGCAAGAGTAAGGCAATGGTACTCCTGAAGTGAATATATGAGCTTATGTGCTTTAGTCTGTATAGCACTTGACATAATTTTTGCTAGAAGTCTTACGGAATTTTTTAAAGGGAAAATAAGTGACCCTTAAGTTCAAAGGATATCAAGAGCCAAATCTGAACCTGAATGTGACACGCAGGTGCAGATTATTTAAACTAGTGATTATTTCTGAGTATTTCTATTTACAGGTGTTGGACCCCAGGAAGGGGAGTTGTTAGATTGTCATTACAGTTTAAACTCATCATCAAATCCACTGTGTCCAATTTCTTATTTTAACCCCTTGATGCACTGCAGGAGGAGGCAAACCTCTTTACAAGTCCTGTGCCCTGTTTGACATTTTCCTGTGCAGATTGTCACTTAATTGGTCTCTCTCCCTTCCCGATTAGGTGCACACACCAACCAGCTGAGAGAGAGCTGAATTGAGACAGGAAAGTGGTGGAAGGGGAAAGCATAGTTCTGATATATTTTGCAGCCTAAATGCTGAAATGTGTTTTCAGATAGCAGCATCAGTGATGTGGTACAGTGGTCTGTGACAGCATTGGGGACGCACAGGGCACCCTGATGCCAGCACTCTGCTCAAGCATACAAAGCAGGTTCAGGAAGCACCACCACCCTGCAGCCTCTCCCTGCTCAGCCACATCCCAAAGCCCCATGCTGGCCCTGCAGCAGATGATATTCTGAAAAATGTTTCTTCTGCTGCCCATGTGCATCACCGTGCACTTGCTTCTCCCTTCTGCCCCAGCAAGGAGAAAAGCAGGATGGTACAGTGGTGCACGACCCCACAAATGCCACGTAAGCTACATCACCCTTCCCAAAAGGTTTCTGCTAGCCCATCTGCAAGCAGAGATCAGAAACATTTCAGAGGTTACCCCAGAACACCTTTGGTTTTCCTGAGGGACAAACAGACCTTATGACCCTCGGTTTTTATCGGACTCACCTCTGTCCTGGCCCGGCCTGTCTCTTGGACCCAATCTGGGTGAATCCACGTCTCAGGAGGGATTGTGCAGCTGTGCAGCTCTGCAGGTGCTCTCTAGTTACATGGAAAATTTCTCAATAATCTGGGCTTGGCTGGGTGTGGAGGAGAGCACCAGGTCTCTCTTTGGGAGCTCCTTGTTGTAGTAGGATATAGGCTTGGCACTGGCCATATATGAAGAGTGGCTCTTTCCTCTGTCTAATTACCATTTCGAGCTGTGGGCCACGAGAAGTGAGCTCTTGCTGCCAGCTCCTTTGTGTGCAGCTCCTGCACAGAGGAGCCATCTGGGTGCCTGCCTGCTCCCTGGTGATGGAAGGAGATTCCTCTGAGAGGACTCCCACTGCCTCCCCCTTGGCTGGAGGTGTGACTAAGGGACAGAAGCTTCACCCCCAGCTCATCCTGGGGCCCTACCTTTGTGATCAGGCTTCTTGAAACTTGTTTTTTTCCTGCTCCATAAGTGTCATGTTCCTTGTCAGCAGGGGCTGGGGTCTGACAGGAGCATGGGATATATTCCCTTCCCTGTGCCTCCTCTTGAGCATGTTTTGCTGCCTAGTGGTTAAAAAGAGGCATTATAATCACTTAGATTATCCAGATACTCTTCCTAAGAGAGGCTGCAAACCAGATCCTATCTGAGGAAGAGGTTGATACCACCAGCAACCTCAGCACTTCTGCTCCCATAGGACACCATTCATGAACCTTCTGCATATTTCATGGACAAAAGAACAGAACACAGCCCTGAAGTAGGTGTTTCAGATCCAAATGGTGGCAGAAATTCAGATGTACTCCTATGTCTACCATGTCCTGATGGTTGCTCTGTCCTGATCCCTGCTTAACATGTAAAGCTTTCTGGATCAAGGTTTAAAGTCAGGAATCTTTCCTTGAGTAGGAAATCTAAGTGTCTTACTTAGGTGGTCTAGATTTTCCTGCCAGATATTTCTTTCTGCCTGTTGTAGCTGCCTGCTTCGTGTGTTGCAATCCCTGTCTTGCCCTTAGGCACCAGCAAAAGAGAAATAATAATAATCAAGTTCTATGTCAACAACTGGTTGGAAACAAACATATTTCTAACACACCATTATTTCATGTCAGGTGGAGAAGAAAGACCTATAGCACAGCAGTAAGAACAAGCCTCACAAATGCCTCTGCTTTTTTTCATGTTTCAAAGGTATGCATCCAGTTAGAAACAGGAAACAGCAGAGTAAGGGCTGTCAAAAATTTAACCTTCATGCATGTTCTGTAGTGGTCTTTTCCCCACTTCTCTTGTATTTCATTATGTTACCCAAAGCACTCAATTACACGTCTGAATTTCCTCAGCTTGTCAACAGAAATGTAAGAATTTGGCTCTTTTCCTAGAAGGGTACGGCTGCAGCTACAGGAAAGCAAGATTCTTACCACAGTTTTCTAATCAAGTGTTCTCTGTGGGCAAATATTCCCTGTCCCACCTTAAGTGTCTCTGAGGAAAGACACATGCTGTCCCACGCTCCACAGTCATCAATTATCTGAGCACCACCAGCATCATTATTAATGGAAGAGAGCAGCTTCCCACAGATATGCTTCTCATTTTATTCTCATATAAAAATAATTTCCAATTAGCCAGGGAAATATATGCTGCAGGGAGCACATGAAGGCTGCTGGCCACAGCTGGTGGGTGGATTACTCTGCATATGTGGAGGGGACTCAGCATGGACCTGGTAGGGGGCTGTCATGGCATCAAGTCCAGCCTGGGCTTCACACCACTGTGATTAATGAAGCATTTTTTTAAACCAGTGGCACATTGTGAATGGCCTTCAGCCACTTCTCTTTGACTCTCCAGCCTCAGTGACCACATCATTTACAGCAGTAGATCTAATGATCATATGATTGAGTGTGGACAGCCTGTAGCACAAGTCCATTGCAAAGGTTTAGTCATGTTACTGTGCCACAGTGTACAGCCTTTACAGCATCATTTACAGCTGAACGATCACAGAAGGAAATGATACACTTGTCATTGTGTATTTCTGGAATCTGAATGAACCTGTGACAGCTGCAGCTGAACAAATGACTCCTCTGCATTATGGAGAAGATTGTGGCCAAAGTCCCTACAGTGTCCCCTTGCCTTCTGCAATCACCCTTTTGTAGTAGCCACCACTGGCAGGGGTTACACATTTCTTTCCTTTCTCTGTCACTCTTTGGGCAGGCAACCTGTCCTCTCTGTCAGAAATACTAATGATCTAGCAAGAGTAGAGTGCCCCACGTTTATGGAAATCCATGTGGAAGAAACCACAAGATTTTTTAGTTGATCCACATGTCTGAATCTGCTGTGACACTTTTGTGGGCACATATGATGAAGCCAAAAGCAGAGATCAACCTGCCTTGACCTGTTTGCTGCCTTTAGGACTTTCTCAGCAGTCCTGAAGTTTTGCCTGAAGTAACCCAAAACTGCCTTTTACACTGTCATACTTGTTCTGTGGGGCTCACAACAGTTATCTGGAAAAAACTAACCCAAGACATTTCCAACAATAAATTAAATAAAATGAAACAAGTACCAACAATCAAAGATGCATGGATTCTGTGGGCAAAACCCATAACAATTTATTGGCTGTTTACATTCCTTTAAAAAACTCACCACTTATTCTAGAGATGTGTTTTGACTGCAGCATTTTGGGCAGCTGCCAAGTAAGGATAAACAGAGAGAGCTGGTGCTTATAGGGAAAAGCACAAGAAATGGAGGAAGGAAAGAAAAAAAACCGCACATGCACGTAGAAAACCCAAAGGATTTTGGAAGTAGATCAGGAAATGGGGAGAGTATTTAGAAACAAGTCTGTAGCCATTGAGCATTGAGAATGACTTTTCTGAGAGGAGCTATCACAGCACCAGGACATGAAAGGTATGACCACCCAGTGGGCAGGCAAGTGTGACCTCTGCTGACCACACTCACCTGAGATGGAAGCACAGGCAAGTGCTACAGGGCTGTGTTAGCATGGCACTGTGCTCATACTTTGAGGCAGCTGTGAGGAGAGCTCTCAGCCCAAACCTGGTTTATGTCTGACCAGCCTGAGGGTAGTGGGCATGCCAGGTTTGTCTGCATCAGTGTCTATGGGCCTGGGCAAAACAGCTTGGCTGAGCCACGGACTCCTTACGGACCACACTGGTTGATGAATTGGATTAATTGGTTAAAGACTAGGAACTCCCATAATACAACTATTTCATTATCAATTAGAGGGAAGGTGTATTTGGACTTTAAAGGTTCCGAAAAATGTTAAAATTTCTCCAAAAAGGAAAGTTTTGACCATGCCCTTTTCTGACAGCCCTTTTCTGCTTTTCCACCACTTTAACTTCCTCCTGTCTCAGTTTTACTGCTAAACCATAGATCAGTGCCACAACCTAGTGCTTCTCTACATCCTGCCTCTTATGAACATTTTGTTCCCAAAACTAATCTCCAGGTTTTTCTCTGACAGCTGTACTGCTTGCCTTTGAAAAAGTTCCCAAATCCAAGCCCTTTCCCTTCTCACTTTTCCAAAGAGCTCCCTTAGAAACTTCTGCAAAAGTGATGGTTATAGAGTAGTTAGCTAGCACCCAAAAGTGTCTGAACAGATACCCAAAATCAAAGATTTGGTATGTATATGCAGACCTGATATCTGAAAATACCCACCACTATCATAGAACAGCCAGGTGAAGATACATCTAGGAGGGAAACCAAAAACTAGGATGCTGTGTAAGTAGCTTAAATTTCAGAAGGATCAAGCACCCAGTAAATTCCACTGAGACCAAGAGAGTTACTGTCTGATTGTAGCTGTATTTAATACAAATTCCAGTAAGAGAGACAGACATAAAAAAGGCAACATTACACTGGCTGTGAATGTGAAAGCTGATTAAATGCATTTTCCTCAGTCATTGTCTGATGCTACTTGTCACTGTATGTATCTATTACTCATTCCTTCTGCATATCATGTCTGTGTTTGCCATGCTAAAGCCCACAGTGTTATTCAAATAGCCCAGATGCTGAAGCACGAGCCTGTTACATTTTGTGGGCCAGCTGCACAAGGAAGAGATATTCTACACTATGTGTATATGAGGTACTTTTTCTTATCCTTCTGTGTAATGGAAAACAATGTACAATCTCCACCTTTTAGAAATAATTCCCATGCTTTTATTTAAGTCTTTCAGGCTCTTATCTATGAGGAATAACAATTCTAATTCTTTGCATTACTGAACTGTTGCAGGTTGAAATCCATTAAAGTGCTCCCATACCATTGTAAAACACTAACGACAAATACCCAGATATGTAGCTCATTACCAAGTTACGTAAGTTAAAAGTCCCAGCCTGGTTTACCATACCTATTTATCTGATTACTATAATCTGATGAAAATACAACTTAACCCCAAAATACATTGCCTCTGGATATTTTAAGATCAGTGACTGATGTTACCTAGAGACCACATACAACTCTTGGTTGCTCATTAGGATGTGCTGTGGAGTGGACTGTGACACAGTGAACTGCTGCTGGCAGAGGTTTACAGTCCCTGTAGTCTAAGATATAAGTTCAGTTCTGGTCTCATACACCTGAGCTTTGCTTTACTGAAAACCTCCTGCCTCAGGAATGCTCCCACTGCCACCGCCCTTCCCTGCCCAGCATGTGGCTGGTGTTCTGTTCTCTTGCTGGTAATCGATGGGGGAGGCTCTGGTTAGATGCTACAAAGGCCTTGACTGTCCTCTTTTTCTTTAGACCACAACTGGAACGTACCTCTTGCTGTTCACAAGAACAATTACAGGTAAGTTTAATCTTGCTGGCTTATCCCCCTCTATCTGTGTATCAGCTCAGAGTACAACACCTAATGGAAATCCAGTATTTCCACAGTCCCCAGCACTGTACCTCAAGCATAAGTAGGAGGTGTGCAGGGTGTGAGGAATGTATTAAAAGCATATATATTTGAATGCCTAAATGCCTGCATTTGCCAGCCTTGCCTCTCTGGCCTCCCTTGATAGTCAGTGCAGACAGAGCGTCTCCCCCAGCGGGCAAGTCAGAACCTATATCCAAGGCTCTTCTCTGAGTCACCCCCAGAGGTGTTACCCTCATTCCCTGACTGAAGAAGGAGAGGGAGACTTATTTCTCTATGTAGGCATCCCAGTTCAGTGCACAAGCCTTGTCAGTGTTACTGTTCTCCATCTTCCCTGGATATTTTCTATTTTAGTTTCTTAAGGGAATAAAAAATAGTTAAAGAACTGCAGGTATTACAAGCACTTGAACTAAACCCAGACTAGAGAAAATAGACTCTTGCCACATTGGCTTAATGGAGAAACAAGCCCTGGCCAGGAATGTGTGACAGCAAAGTCTAAATCTGAAAGACAGACTGGGATGATACATGGTAAAGACAAACTTCCCAACTTCTAATGAATCCTATGGCGTGTATAGGCCCATAAGCAAGCGTTCCATATATGGGAGGAAACTGGTTGTCTTCCAGAGCATCCTCAACTCTATGTAAACCAGGAGGTGAGCGACTAAAGAAAGATCCAAAATGAGATACCAGATAGTTCTTTCATCCAGTTTTAAATATATGAATACATAAATCAATGTGCATGTTTATGTGTCTGGCTCCAATTAATAAGCACCCGTCCTATGCCTCAGGCTTCCTGACAAGCATCAGAATTAATAATTTAATACATGGAAGAATGATAATCTTGTGGTTAAGTAATTTGAAAGTTGGATCAGTTCTTGGCTCTGCCATAGATTTCCTGTGTGACCCTGGGCAAGTCACTTAATCTCCTTGGCCAAGTACCTCAAAGGTATGTAGGTGCCTGATCCCACCAGTTAGGCGCCACTGCTATCTTCAAAAAGGCATTGCTTAGCTGTTCCTTTAGTTGGTAGGTGTCTGATTTCTCTCAGTAGACATAAACAGGGTTTGCTGACATCATCCTACAAATTAATGAGCCACTTTGAGGCCTTATTCAGTTTCAAACTCCTGGGTCCCCACTGTGTCACAGCTGGAAAAGCTGGCTTTCAGCTCATGGGACCCCGTGTGGAGGTGCAGAGCATGTGCCTGCCTAGGTGGAGAGAACCAAGCAATTTTGGCTGGGGAAAGCACTGCCTATTTGCAAGTGCTTTGGCTGCTAGAAGTCCTTTCTCAGCTGGGAAGGCTTTTTCCCATCCATCCCATGTCTGGACCCCTGCACATTCAGTTAGGTAGCAGATAATCTCAGTATAGGGGACATTTTAGGAACAATATAGGAGAAGGACAGGGGCCTTAGCCTGGGCCAGGGCCATGCACCCTCTGTGCCTCACAGAGGGGGAGCCGCCATGCCTGGGCAGTGTGAGCCTGCCCACAGCAGCCCAGCAGTACCTGAAAGCTGTGTCTCTTGACTCACTGTCTCCTCTTTGCTGTGAGCATCCATTGCCCTCCCTTTCCTTTTTTCCTAGTGCTGCTGACTTTCCAAGGGGGAAAGTTGATGCTTATCGCTACGGCAAGTCCTCACGACAACAGCAAGGGTCAGTGCCCTGCCAGGGGAATTGCAGTTGTGATCTGAAACGCAGAGCAATGAAAAAGAAAGAATCCACCAAACATATTTGCCCTTGTGACAGACTGGGGGGACATTGACTAATGCAGTGACAGGAAAAATCACGCATTCCTCCCATTTCCAGCTATTGTCTGAGGGTGGTGTGAGCAGCATCTTGGCATTCACTGGCCAGAGCTATTGCTCAGAGGCCTCTGCCCATCTTTCCAGAAGGATCTGGAAACCTGAGCAGCCCCAAGTAAATCCCAGTGTGCTACGCAAAGGGTACAACCATAGGGAACTACTTCCACATTTTGCTGTACTTTTCCATATTCCTTTGGGAGAATAATGATGTTTTTAGACTCAGGAGTTTTACACTTTGAGGACTGGATTTAAACAAGTCAGTCATGTTGTTCAGGTCTTTAGCATACCTTCTAAGCTCAGCCAGTAGTACTTGATCCAAAGAAAGACTAAGGAGAGAGATTTTACACGGAGGAAAGGAGTAAACAGAAAACACAGCACTGAAATTAATTTAGTGGTTTAAGAAATTATTCCGGCTAAAAGCTCACTTAGTCTTTTAGCTCTTTTAAGATATTGCAAACTAATCAAAATTGTATAGAAAATTAGATTTTCCATATGTACTCAAATGGTTTCCATAAGAGTGTGTAGCTGCTAAATTTCATTAACCATAGATGAGAAAATTGAAGATTTCTGAGCACAACTGAAAGGCACTGAGCTACCAAGGTATGGAGATTTCAAGCTGATGAAAGTTATTCCCTGAGGTCAGTGCACTTGTGGATGTGCAGGGCTGTCTCTAGAGCATATGTTGTGAGGGTAGCAGCTTCAGCGGAGGAAAAATCAGGCCCTAATGGCTATTTCTCCTTCTGCTGAAAACACAGAGCTCTCTTTTTTACTGGCACAGCCCAATGGATTGAGCCTGGTTGCTGCTGCTGCCCACAAGGAAGAGTTCCCAGCATGCGGGATGAAGACCCTTCCCAGGAAAGCTTTGCCTGTCATTCCCTGGACAAATGCCAAACAAACTCCATTCTCTCCCAGTAACAATAGCAACTTGATGCTTCAGTCGTGTTTTGTTCCCTGTTGTTGGGTTGTAGCTTCTCCCTTCCTACAGAAGTGTACCCAGGAAGGTACAGAAGAATTACACAACAAATCTCAGCGGTGGCCAGGAGGGCAAAGACTTCCCCAGCCTTGCTCTGCGAGATGCCAGCTGGGATCACAGCTCCCCTGGCTCTTGGGTACATTCAATCAAGCTGGAATGAAAGCCAGCTTTACTGAGTTCATTGCAAAGTTAAAGAGACCAGGGTTTGACAAATTAATGCCCCTGATACACATTACAGGAGAGAAGTTAGGTTCAAGGTTTCTCCTGTGCCCCCATGTTGTCATGGAGTGCAGCATGGCAAAAATTAAAATTTAGGAACTCCTTTGTGACTTTTAAAGTTACCCAGAAACAGCTTGGGTGCACAGACTGGTGTTGGGAAGGATGATGCAGGAAGGCCTTGCAGAGATGGTTTATTGGTGAAAGATTTTAAGAATGTAAAACCTGCAGAAGAGATAGAGCTAAAAGCAAAATTTGAGCTATAGAATGCGAAGCAGGAAGATGGTGATTAAGTTATCTGAAGACCAGGCCCCTGATGATTGAACAATACTGCTCCTCAGACAAAGGGATAAGGGGTTGGGCCCTGCCAGGTGATAGGGGAAAAAGGTGGGTTTGCCAGGTTTTTAGTATGGTAATATAATAGTTCTCATAGGCTGTATGTAAATTCTGTAGGTTTTGTACCCTGTACTGGTTGGTTGATGCTAACCAGAGTATTCAGCATAGAAGGGAATAAATGGGATTGTAACAGGAAGTTCACTCTCTTGGGACCACGCTTTAGCCGGAGCTGGTCAGGTTGGCTGTCCCCACAAGCAATAAACCACGTGTCCAAAGAGCTTCCCTGTCTCCAGAAATCTCTCATCGAACCCCAGATAGACCCCAGCCTTTTCCAATAGACTGGGACATTACAATGACAAACAAACAAACAAACAAAAAACCCCAAACAAAGAAAACAAAAAAGTCAGGAGATTCATAAAAATAGCACAACATTTAGAAAATAAATATTTTAGAGAGGAAAGCAGTTCTTTTATCATCCTCGAGAAGCAATCTTAGTCCCAGTCTGCTGTCATTATAGTCAGCAACTGCCACAAATGCCTTCAGGCAGGACCAGGTCTTGTGCTGTCCTTCTGGGAAGGTTTTTTTTAAATTGATAATGTGATAGAGTTAAAAATGTGCTAGTTAACTCTTTTCCCCTTCAGCCCAATCATTATAAAGGTTGATTTCTTTTTGGCAGTTGATCCAGCATACAGGCATTGACTAAATAAATAGTGGATGGAGGCTTAGCCAAGAAATTAGTCTACCTGTAGGTGGAACACTGGTCACAAAATGTGGTGGAAAGGCTCCTGTGGTGGAAAGGCTCCCATGACAGCTCTTACACTACCCTGGGCCAAAGTGAAGATTTTTCCTCTTATTGACTGGTAAAAATCAACTGGTTTTTTTATGTCCTTGAGCCTCCTGGTCTAGTGGAAAGTGTCTCTGTTCATGAATGGGGGTTGGAACTAGATGATCTTTAAGGTCACTTCCAACCCAAGCCATTCTGTGATTCTATGGTCATGCTTTATTGTTTAAAGAGGATATAGCCATTGCTCTTCATGCTATGTTTTACAGGCACATAAGCATAAAACACTTTGTGAGATTAGCCATTATTATACCTAATGATAAGCATTTAGAAAGAGTTTATTAACATCTGGCAGTCATCAGCTTGTAATGAGAGTTAATTTTAATACATCCATTACAGAAAATTACTTTTTGATGCTTAATGGACAGAAACATTAGCACCCATAATTGAATGATTTTTTTAACATCTTCTTTCTACATATTTTCCTTATTTTCCTTTTTTTTATAAGTGAGTTACTTTTTACTTATGGTTGAGCACACACTTTACAGAGGAAAAATAATGGAGGCTTCCTGGTATGAGCCAAAGGAAGTAGAAAATAATCAAAGATATTTTAAATGGGTATTGCCAAAAAACCACATAATGCTTTTTCATGGGTCCTTTATGAAGTGTACATTTGCTTTATCTAGATTTTGCTTGCAGTTATATCAGAGAGAAGCAAGGTGATTATGTATTTGGTATAGCTACTATTTAATCCCTTTACACAGTTCTGTCAGGGGTTTGGATACCTACATAACTACAGGTCCGGTCAGTATCTACTCATGGGTTGAAGAGCTGCAAGATATAATTCATTTTTTCATATTTATCCCAAGAAGTCATCAGAGAATACTAGGCCAGTAAAAAACTATTATTTAGTAAATTAGAAATATGGAAATCAGAAAAGAAATCACCACTTTCTACAAATAAACATAAAAAGGAAAAATCTTAAAATAATGGTCATATATCTGTAATTTTAGAAAAAGATCTACTAGATGCAAGATCTCCCATTGTATTTTTACAAATATTCTTTCCCATGAAATTTTTTTCATCCTGTTTTTATTCGCATTTTTAAATGTAAGAAACAGAGTTGACTTCCCTGGAGTTTGATTGCTTATACTAATTCTCAATAGACATTGCAGCTTTTGGCTTAACATCAACATTATCATAGTTTATATGCAATTCTTCTCACAGAAGGTTCTAGTTCATTAATTTCTGAGAAGCTAATACTGCCAACAATCCTTTGCTTTTTTAATGCTATCATTAGAAAGAATCTTTTTACTTCTCAGTTTGTTATTTCTCCAGTGGTGTACTCCACAGTAGTAACTTCTTCCTTTCAGTTGCCCTGAGGTTCACCTGTGCTAGGATGGTACAAACTCAACTTCTCTTGAGCAAACATCCCACAAGATTTTACTCTGGTATAGTAAAGTATTTCATTGATAATCTAAGTTTTCCAGCATTTCAAGATCCTGAAGCAAAAAAAAACAAAAAACCAAAACACATATCTTGGCAGCCCTCCTGAGGGTACAGAGTCTCCCTCAGTTTCCTTTATAGCTCTAGGAGGTGGCCAGCCACTCAGGTGCTCCCCTGTAGCTTCAGGAATGAGCAGAGCTGAGGTGAGCTCTGCTTGCCACAAGCAGAGGTGAGGGTGATCAGCCTGTCTCAGGGCTAAATGGCTCACTGAAACCTGCCTGGCTGGCTCCCCAGTCAGTGCTGGTCATGGAGGCACCTGAGTTGGGGTGGAGTAAGCTGTCCATGGCACATAAATCCTTTATTGCTAAAAACACCTTGTCATTCAACACAAGGCCAAACTGAGGTATATTCCCCCCATTCTGTTAAGCTGTATGTTAGAATAAATGCTGGCATCCAAATACCTACCATGACCATTACAAAACTAGATTAGAGATTGCATGTTGGTCATTGGGTAATGCATAACACATGTGGTTTTATTTCATTTTCAGAGAACCTATAGTAACCCTGAAGATTTTAAACTGAAAACTAACAAACCCAACCTGCAGCTGGTAGTGCCAGCCCTGGGACACAGACTCCTCCACTGCTGAGTGGCTGCCAGGGGCTCTGGTGTGGCTCGGGGCTGTGCCATCTGAAAACCAGTCCTGGGAGAAGTGCTGGCCATGAACAGTGCCTAATGAATGGTGTGGGTAGTACAAGATTTCAGCAGCTTGGAAACACCATTTGGTTCTACCAGTCCAATTCACCTACCACGTCCCATGAATGCTACCATGCTGCAGGCAACTGCAGGACAGCTGTTCACAGAGAGCTGTCTGGATGGGATGAATTCTCTGAGTTTAGTGCCTCTGGGAATTTGGTATTTTTTTATGTGTTTCTCCCTGTGAGAATCAGAAATGAACGTCGATGTACAGCTAGCACAGTTACTGGCACGTGGGTCCAAGTTGCCGTGTACTCCCAAAAGCTTTTCACTTCAGGGCTCACTGGATGTTGAAATCACTTCAGGGCTCACTGGATGTTGAAATCCTCCCTGGACCTTTATGCTGGAAGATATTGGGTTCTCTCCTCCCATTGAAGAGAATTCAGTGGCTTGTGCTGGATGTATAATTTCTGAGGGCACTGTTTCCATGTCTGGACTGAGGCTTTGTGCTCTGAGGACAACAGCTCTGCTTGCCTGTGTGCTCTCCACTGCCCTGGGGCCACACCATCTGTGTATTTCCTGAAGGATTTAAGACCAGCTTGCAGTCAGGTAATGACTGCTGGTGCCATTCACCCCTATGGCATGTGTCCACTTGGAGCTGCATGTCACAAAAGAGGATCTAAATTTGGCTGGAGCTGGACTATCTCAATGCAATACAAACCTTCTCTATGTGCTCCTTTCTGCAGGTGTCAAATAACTGAAGGATGGAGGTGACATAGGTAAATAGCTGCACCATGACAGCCATGAGGAGGGGGAGATGCCCAGTCAGTACCTTTGTATTTTCTGTTTGGATTTGTCTTTTAGCCAGCAGATGATACCACGTACTGTCATGTCTGCTGCCTGCTTTGAGAGAAAGAAATTATGTCATACCTTTTTGTGAAGCAGACAGTGGCTGTGACAACACTGTAAAGACCAAAGGCATCAGGGGTTAAAGACACAATTAGATTCTTTAAATATAGACCAGAAGAATCCAATCATCAGTGCTCAGTGGGAGTTTCCTGTTGAAGTTGCCACCTAAACCACAAGCTTTTTAAGTGTTTTGGACAATAAAAATTGGCATAACTTCCAGTGTCATTCATATTAATTAAGAGAATAAACCAGAGTCAAGGCCAACTAAGGTGAAGGAGGTACTTTTCATGTGTCTTTTCATTATGTTCTTTAGACTTGGTTAATTGGCACTGAGGTAAAAGACAAATGTGTTAGCCTGGCAAGAAAAGAAAAGACAGTGCCACTTCTCTTTGAGACGTGAACACCGTTTTTTATTTTCCATTCATGAGGACTTTGTGCATTCTCTCCCTTCTTCTGTTTTTGGAAACAAGAAGAATTTTTAAATGGCAAAGCAAAAGGAATTAGTGGTAGAAAAGTTAAAAAGACAAATGGATCATCTCTGGAAGAAAAGGAGAAGGGTGCAGAAGGAGTTGGGAAGGGACAGCCGGGATAGTCAACCCCAAAATGACCAAAGGAATATCCCAGATCATATGACACCACCCTCAGCATGTAGAGCTGGGGGAAAATGAAGGGAGTGGGGAACATTGAGAGTGATGGCATTTGTCTTCCCAGTCACCATTACCCACGATGTATCCCTGCTTTCCTGGGGATGGCTGAACACCTGCCTGCCCATGGGAAGTGGTGAATGAATCTTTTGTTTTGCTTTGCATCTGTGCACAGCTTTTGCTTTTCCTATTAAACTGTCTTTATCTCAATCCATGAGCTCTCTCACTTTTACTCTTCTGATTCTCTCCCCACTCATGATCCATGAGCGAACAGCTGTGTGGGGCTTAGTTGCTGGCTGGGGTTAAATCACGGCATATATCTACTGGAATAGAAAATGTTACCTGAAAAAATACTCTCCATAGTTATCTCTTGCTTCCAAAAATGCTGAAAAGCTCCCAGGATGCTCTCTCTTACTGATTTTACGAAAATCTTTCTATCTGTATCACCTATAATCAAAGCAAATCATCCAGAAAAGCTCTTAAACTCCAGCAATAGTCACAAGAAGGCAGGGCAGGATACACAGGACTTCATTCTATCCACACCTTTACTATCACAGATGACCACATTACTGTTATGAAATTAGAAAGCTCCAATTCAAAAGACAGTTATAATACTTTGAGTAACATTAATACATTTATTTAATTGTCATTTACTTTTCATTCATAAAAAGGACAAAGCACAGTCCTGTTCTACTCATTTGAAAAGAAAAGATAAAAAGTAACTAAAAAACCAGTTCAATATTCATCAGTATCAAATAATAGCAATATCAATTTTCCTGAAATATAAGGAAACAACAAATATGTCTATCTATATAAACTTTAATTAAGAACCTTGCATTTTAAAGCAGATGATACATTAGTTAGTTTTTCTTGACAACAATTTGAAGCTGAAGGTCTCAGTCAAATTTACACAATTATGTGAAACAGAAAAGTCCCCAACTACCAGATCAGTATGTGACACCTACCTCATCCATGTTGCTGATTTAAAAAAAGAGAAGTGGCTTTCCTTCCCAGGTAATTTCCATGCAAAAATGAAACAGTTTTGCTTCTTACGCCGTGTATTAGAAAAGTAAAAGGCAATCATGCATTTGGCAAAAGATGTACTTGTGGTCGTATATTATATAAAAATGAGTCATACTGCAAAAGAACAAAACCAAATGAAGCACAATAAAATACATTTTTTTGTACAGAAGGCTTACAGCATATAAGTTTCTTATGTATGAAGACAGCTCATTTCTCTTTCAAATAATTATACAATTTATGAAACTCAGTAGTGTTTGACACTTTGACATTCCTCTACAGGGGAATTATCACTTTTGCCTATTTAAAAAATTTTCATCTTGTAACAAATTGTTAAAATTAAACTAAAACAATATTATTGATATTTATTAATGAAGACTCTACACTTTTACATGTAAATATATAGTACAAAATTATACAAATAAAAGAAAGGGGTGTAAATTATTAATAGACCTATCCTTGCTTCATGTAAATATTATTACAGACCTCTACAGTATCAGTTCTAAAAAGATAAAATCTATTTCTAAGTAGCTAGCAAGGTTGTGCTAATAAAATATGATTCAAAGCTTATAATTCTTGAAGCATCAGACATTGCACTATTACTTGAGCCAGCTGATTCAACATCACTGTGTTTCTTCATCATTCACACTCAAACTAATTCCCAGCATACCATGGAAAATAAAAGGAATGTGCATTTCTTTAACAACTTAAAAAACCCCAAACAAACCAACAAAGAAACCCAGCACTGAAACACTCTAGACACAGTCAGAACAAAAACATTCTCTATCTCTACTAGATTCCCATTTTGAAAAGGCCATAGTAAACACGTAGCTTTGACTAACAGTTGGGATCTGACTTTCACGTACTAACACACAGTTGGATCATCCAGTACTCTGTCAAATAGAGAAATGGTCTCAGAACTTTAAAACTCTTATTTACAACACTATGAACATTAGAATAATATCAAGTTCTCGAAAAAGCATATAGTTCTCCCAAATGTATGCCTTCAATACAGGAAGGTAACACCTGGTGTCTGCAGCATAAAAATGTAAATATAATAATTTTTTTACTGTGCTACTCTGCTTTTGCCATTTATTGTATATCTTTTTCTTTTTTTATATTTTAAATCTTTTCACTTTAAAAAATAACATACGTTTCCTACCATTTCATGGTCCACTTGGCTGATCTTAGCATGGACCTCATCTCCAAACTCCTCAGTGTTATATTGCTACCTTAATAATAACGATAGAAATAAGACTAAATCAAAACCAATACATTACGCTGCTTCCCTGAAAGCTGACATTTGACTCCCAAAACCAGCAACAATTACCATAACAGAATTTTTCAACAGAATTCTTTTAAGAAAAGAATATAATAAATCTTGGGTCAGCGAAGCACAGGTAAATTTCTTTAAGCTGAGCATGCTATCCATGTCTTGGGTGTTCTGAACATATTTAAAACAAAATATCCTTATCACTGACTTTTATTTCAATTCCTTCAAATTTCATCCAATAACCTCAAGAAATATAACTCTAAATAATTAAATGTTTTTGCTTTGACTGTCTCTCTAAAAACCAGTAATCGCAATAAATGATGATGGGGCTATTCAAAAATATGCAGTACACAAAACATATAGGATAGTACAGACAGACGTAGTACTCTTACATTTATCACATACAATCAACATTTCAATCTCTATTATATTTCACAATTTGTTATTCAAGTTAAAGCACCTACGTATGGTGATTTTACTTTCACTGTACAGCCTATGTTATTGGGTTTTAACACTGTAACTTGCCCCATTGGACCGAATCATGCAACTGTCACAGATCAGCATAAGTGTTTTATAAGGCATATTGGAACAAGTTAAAAATATTTCTTAGCCGTTCAAAAGTTGATTTACTTCATGAAGGAGTTCCTGGATGCCTCAGTCCTCTTAAAGTTCATAGGAAATCGGTAGGGTAATTCTTTTTAAAGTGTAATTTATTTGGCTTAGGATGGTGACACAGGAATCAAAAAGAATCGTGGTCCACATCTTCAAAGGGAGTCCTTTGTGTTGTGTGGAGGACAAGGTGAATCCAGCTACATTCAGAATCCCGAGCAGGCAAGGACACCCAGGGCAGGCATCACTAGGACCAGGAGCAGAGTTGGTACTCCAACAGCGGCACCTGTGCATCGAACAGAAAACAACACAGCATTGGTCTGACTCGGTCTTACTTCAGCACTACTTGCAGTGGGGAGAATAATCCTGAAGTCCACAGTGTACGGAGGCTGGAAACCAACTGGCATATCTCAGCACAGCCCCTACCTGTATGAATAATCTGAAATGGACAAAAAGACTCGTTACAGTACGGCAGAGGACTCACTCTTTTGTCCTGCAAGAGCTGCATGTTTATGTAGCACGTTTATAGGAGAAACAAGGCCATTCAGGACACATCAGCATATTTTGATTTGGCCAGTCCCACAAGCCAGGAGGTTATTATACCAGGAGGCAAAAGGTCAAAATAAATATTTAAGCATGTGAAAACAAAATTAATGGAGTCTTTGAAATGTGACAAAGCAAAGAGACACCTTGGAAATGTTAATGCTCATATGAACAGCAATAATCTGAGAGATGTCAAAGAGCCTGGTCCGTTTGTTTACCTGCCAGATTACAAAATCCAGATGGCTGACTTCTAGCAGTGTGGCATTTATGTCTGTTAAAGTCACAAGGGTATGTCTTAAACAAATATTTTAAGACATAAAATATGAATCTATGGCTTACAAACTTTACATCACTTGCTCTGGCAAACAGAAATAAGAATTGCTATCGTTAAGCGGTTTGTGTTGTGATGGCCCATATCCCTGTTAAGAAGCATCTATATGAGAAAATAACCCAGCCAAATTGTGCCTGGCTGTCAGTCCTGCAGATGGGCCAAAGGAGCCTGACAACTGGCTAATTCTTTCATCCCAGAGATGGCTTGTCTACATCAGGATGGTAGATAGGCAGTGCAGGACCCAGCTTACTGCTCAGCTTGCTGTTGAACACTAAACACAGAAGTGCTTGCAGCAGGTGCTGACTGTCCTGAGGTGCTGCTGGAACAGGCCCACTGGACAGCTCTCCAGAAAATGTTAAATGAAGAAAAACCATACTGAGAAGGTAATGCACAAACTGAGCAGCAGAGATTTCAGCAGACCTAAAAAAAAAACACAGCATGACAAACCGTGAAAGTACATTTATCTTATTTTTTAGTGATTTATGACGTGCATCAATATTTAGTTTTTATTCCTAAATATCAAAGTAGAGGTTCTTAATAAATGAAGCCATAGGGGAAAAACCCCAGGTTTTGTGTTTAAGAAGATCCACAGAAAATGTATTCTGCTTTTGTCAGACCAGGGTAATGCAGTTGGAAAGACACAAATAAATATTTCGAACGCTTCTAATGGAGGAAAACAAGACAAAAGTTTGCTGAATGAAGTTGAATGATGTGCAAGTATGAGAAAACATCTGTTTGCATGTTACTATTCTACAAAGAAAAAGGAATAATAAACCTTCCCCTGAGATATCCTTACTGGCTCCAGAATAGTTACTAATTCACTTCATTATAGTGGTTCCTTACAAGGTTTAGGCACTGTTGCAGAGATATATTTACCAGCTTTCTTAAATAAAGCAAGTCCTATCCTTGGACAGCATATTAACAGAACATTAGCAGAATAAATGCACATTAAACAGATCATATTTTTCTTTCTTGTAAGCATCCATACTTTACTGGAAACACTGTTTGCCATTGTATGACAGCCAGTACGCTCCTGTGGCTCATGAATGAAAGTTAAGAAAAGTTTTGCCTAAGAACAGACTATAAGATTTAATTCTAGCAGTAATGCAATTGTGATCTGTCAGTTTTAGCAACATTTAAAAGCTAGAGAAATGCCAGAAAAAGACTTAATGGGTGTGTACAAATAAACATGTGGATGTAAATTAAAAGAGAAGGATTATTAAGCTCCCTCTGAAGTCTGGCTAGGTATGAGCTGGATGTATGTAGTGCCTAAAGATTCTTTCTCTCCTCAGTGAAATGTGTGATCTCTCCTCTCAACCAGCATTTTATGGATCCAGTGTGCAAACATTGCAAACTAAAGCCATCAGTCAGTGTCAAAACCAAATCAGCATCACATGACCCAACTACCCCACTCTAACGCACCATGTGTGAACTTGCTACCAAGGGGCCTCATTTCTTTTAAATAAACAAAACACATACCCTTAAATTTGTCTGGGTTTTTTTGTGTGTTTGTTTGGTTGGTTGGTTGGTTTGAGATTTTTTGGTTTTTTTTCCTTACTACTGGTAAAGAAAATACTGGTCTGGTATAAAATTCCTGTAGTTGATACTTTTAACTTTAGTCCTAAACTATCTACAGAAACATGTAGCCAGAATGTAGTTTAACATCAAATAAAATCTGTATGGGATGCATGCAGTTAACCTAACTTTTTTTCTGTCTCCTATTCTCGGGAGCCTTTCTTACACAAGTGGTTGTTCATCTGTCTGAGTAAAAGAAAAAAAGAACTGTTGGATGGCTTTTTCTTCAGCAAGATCTTTATGTATCACAGGAGCTCCTTGCAAAGTCCCACTAATCCACAGCTTTCTTTTAGTATTTTAAATTCTCCATTGCCATCTCAATCACATAACATCCAGGAAGAAACTTTGACACTTCTGAAAGGAGATATTTAATTTTACTGACATCTTGAACAGTATGCAACAGTCTTCCAAATATACTCAAATAAATTAAATCAATGCCTAAATGAAACAGGCATTAAAACAGCTCAGACTTTGATGTATTTCCTAAGCCTTTGTGACAATCTGTTACCTCATTATTTTCTTTAAATGTTACTTATCATTATATATTATGTTTTTGCCCCTTTTCCCAACATCAGTGTCTTTTAATATTGGATTGTGAAAGAAAAAGGACCTTTGAGCTCTCCCAGACCACAGCAAGCTGCAACCTCCCTCTGAGTGGGGCCTCTCAAAGCCAGCAAACTCTCCAGCATGCTATGCTCAGAGGATTGCTGATGAATGCTAAGGACAGAGCTTGGGCTGATAATCCCACTGCTTGAGGCTCAACCTTTGCCTGTTGAGAAGATGCAAATGCATTCAACACGAGCTCTTCCCTGAAGTCAGGGAATTATTCACATACTCCTTCAGGTCTGTGTGCATGTCAGTGTGAATATCCCACAGAAAATACTGTGAATGTTGCTCTCTTAGATTTGCAAGTATGTTAGATTTGTAAGTCAGGCCTCCAAGAGAGTTACTGATGTGCCTACAGTAAATTCCACAGAATTTTTTCTTGTTCGAGTTAGGCTATTGATTAAGTGCTGTCAAGTTTAAGAGCTGCTAAAACCTCTAGGTCTAAACCCTTGGTCAAATCGAAGGCCAAGTTTGGTAAGGGGGTCCCCTTGAAACATTTTGACTCAACTGGAGAGTCTTCCTTATTCCTTTTTACCTTTACCCTTCCCCATCCACACCTTTTTCCATTCCCTGCCTACATGTAGAAAATTTTAGGTTGATTTTAGTTTTAGACTGATTGATTTTAGATTTTATTCTGATTTTTCTCTGTGTGTTTTGTCCATCTAGTAAGCAGAAGAGTGCACCTTGGCAACAAACTTTGTCATGCTTTCATTTTTACATTAAATTGCTTTTGCTGATACCTTTGCTGGTGATTCTTCAAACAACCTAGAAACTCACTCATGACAGTCTGACTTTGAGCTTGTTTTGCAAAATAGGTTTCTTTTTTTCTGAAAGAATGACTAAACTCCTACCCATTTTCCTGTAAATAATATTCTGATTTTGGTGCAGGATCCAAGGACCTATATTCCATTAAGGCTGTCTGGTTTTTAGCTCTCCTTTTTACTACAAGAAAGGTTAATTGCAAAGCCTTCTTATATTCTGTTTCTCTCTGAGTCCAAGTTTGTCCAGTTCCATGTGAAAAAAATAGGCCATCTGAAAAAAATGAAGGGATTTTTGCCTGTTCCAGTCATTAGTTTCTTTATCAACTATTAGGCTTCATTTCTATCTGTTTTCTCAGTGTTTTCATATTTACTCAAGTAGAGCAGAAAAACAGAAATGGGGTGAAGTATCATTTCTTTAGGTTAAACTAAACTGCATAAAAGAAAGAAGTGGGTTTGTTGTTCTTTCAACTGGCTATTGAAAAGAAATAGCTTTTGTCCCAGCTGGAAATACTGTCTTCATGAATGAGTATTGCAAAAGAAGTAAGCAGTATCAGCTGACATGATTTAAATTCTGTTATCCCTGTTCATGGTAAATGGAAAATAACTGAACTAATTATAATATACTTATCTTGCATCACTGGCATCATTATTAAATCATGCATCCAACTTTCCCTTGTCTAGGAAACCTTTGTTTGTGTACGAGGAAATTTTACTCTTGCCTGTGCCATAAACCTTTCAAGAAAGGCACTATGGGTGATTCACAACTCTGTGATTTACTGTTTTTGCAGCAGAGTAGATGTATGGAATGGAAACAAAGCTGTCTGTCCATCTGGCCATGCTTTGTGCTGTGCTAAGGTTTGCTGTGCATCTGGGGAACAGTTTCAACTATCCTAAGAAAAACATATTTGAATTGCTGCTGATGGTCGGGGTGGTTTTTCCACTCCATGATGTTAGTCTGTCCTCTCCTACTTGAAAATTCAGTCAAGGAAACATTTTGTTTTGTTCTGGCAATAGCACCTGGAACTTTGGCATTGTCAGCTGGCAGCAAGCATCTGGGGCTTCTTTTTCATTGACTTTAGCCCTGCCACAGACCTGGGCTGCCAACATGAAAAGATGACCTGGACTGCAAGAAAAATCAGAAAATTTTCAGTCATTGTGTTATTACTTAGCTGTCAATAAACATAGGTTATTTCTCAAATACCTCTTCCCCTTCACCTATACTAATATTCATTACAGATTCTTTTGCGTGGAGAGCAAGGTAGAAGACCACTGGTAATATTTTTGTATAAAATGTACTATTTTTAAAGTTGTGCACACAACAAATAATAGCATGAGGAGATTCTCCTGTGACCTAGGCAGAGGATCTTTTGCCAGCTGGCATGTCTTGGGATCTCTACTCCTCCTTGTTCAAGAAAATAGGGATTTGTGAATTTCTCTTACAAATAAATTCAGCCCAACTATATCCCAGATGTGTCACTCTTTTTGATTGGCAAATAGCCCACATTTAAAAAAACACATGGTGCAATGGGCAAACAGCAGAAATTCTTCAGGTAAAAAAGGGTGGCACAGCCTCCCTCCCTCTGCTTCCTGACTACTGCAGCACTGCAAGGAATGATCAGTGGGAACAAGCAGCACCAAGGGCTGGAGAGTAACATGAAAAATATGCAGACAATGAAAATAATGGACTGAGAACCAGCAAAGAAAATAAATTAGTCCAACAGGACAGATCAGCTTCAATTTGGTCTTGCTCTTCAGCAAGGCAGAAAAAAATCTTAAACTGGGCAATATAGACTAAGAAAATAACTAGATATGAAAATATTTCCACTATCTGTCCAACCTTTGAGTTTGACTAGAAGAAAAAGAGAAAAAATTGAAATTAATGAGAACATGGCTTTTCAAGAAAACACTTGTTCTATCACTGAGTATGTTGTAATACGTGGAATTGTCACCTTATTCAATCAAACTAAGGCTTAGAAGGAGGCAATACCAATAAATTAGAATTAAGATGAAATGAAATGTGATGATGAAGAAAAATCAAGAAAACTATCAGAGAACAAAATATGTTGGTTTAAGCATATGTATGTACCAGGCTAGAGGGCATTATGAATATTTTTATTACTTAATTTTTGAGTCATGAGACAGCAGCAAATGCATTTTGAAGATGACTCTTAGAGGAGAGCTCTTTCAGAAATGTACTTTAGTTTAGTAGAAGCTTTTTGCTTCTACTAATGAATACTTCTACAAGAACATTCTTGTACTAGATGCATAAGAAGTTCCAAGGCAAGTAATAAAGGACTGTCATGCCCCAGCTAGGTAGAGTCTGTTTTCTCCAGTATTACTTACAATTTTTACCTGTGTTCTCCTCCTCTTATTACTACAACAATCTTTGCAACAGATGGACATTTTCAAATCATCATCAAAAGACTGTGATTATACCACATGAGAAGTGAATGATCACCTGACTTACTTGATACTAATATGTGCAATAAATATTTGTCCCCTTTCAAATAGTAATTTAAAAAATTAAAAGATAAATAATTAAAAGGATTGTGTAAATTACTACAGGCAAAATTTATGGATTTTCCTTTGAAAGAGCTGTAGTTCAAAGTAAATACTATTTCAGGATCCTAAAATACGCCTCCGGCAAATGGAATTCATGTGTATATATATGTGTGCAGTGAACACAGAGAAACTGCAATTTTGTCCTCTTGCTATAAGCATATACAATACATAAATTATTCTTTGTCCATGCCACTATTTAAACTGAGACATTAACCTGATTTCACATGTGAAGCTGAAGGTGTATTGTATTTTCCTTTCTTCCCCAATATTTATCCAAATAAGAAGAGTAACCCGCCCCTCTTTCCCACCCTGGATGAAATTTTAAAACTTGAGAGCTTGATTGTATTTTTCCTTACTCTGGCATAAAGCAACTGCACTGAGTGCAGTTACACAAGTGAAGTGAAAAAAGAACCAAGCACCATATGGTTTTAGTTCCTACTGATTGCAAGATTGTTTTGATTACACTAATATTAGTAATATGACAAAGCACTGCAATTCAAAAATCATGCAAGAGACAAAAAAAATTCTCAGCCTTTACTATATTTCAAAGGAAACAGATAAGCCTATTATTAACTGTTGAAAGAGACTCCATTGGTTAAAGTCATTCCAACCTTCATCTGGTTGTGGTAACTCAAGAATGAACTTTAAATTGTGTAGCTCATTAATTTGCTATAATGGGCTTGAAAAAGCCAAGCTCCTTACTCTACAACAGGCTCTGGCCAATAAAATAGAAAAGATCATGGCTGTATTATAGCTCTGTGCTGGAATGTACAGAGAGTGATTTTATGATAAAAACTTTTATTTCAAGATGTTCACTAAAAAGAAATGCATGTGAGATAGCTGTGTTTGGTAAACTTCATTTAGATCACTCTCAACTAAAACTGAGACACTTCCAAAAGTGTATGCTTTTGAAAGCTGACTGGTTACATGAGAGCAAAGTAGCTGCAGAAGATTTGCCTCCCCCTTTTGCAGGTGACTGGGTTTTCTGTGAGATGGAGGAGGATGAGGAAAACAAAAAGTAAGTTTTTCCCTTGAACAAGGAATTGAGATAGAAATAAAATCCACTTCTAGTTTCTTTTACATTTGACTTTCAAATGTAATTATGTTAGTTAAAACATGCTACAATTTTAATTCCTGTGTTAGGACCTCAGGGCCAGTTAGTGCTCCTGAACCTGAAATATAGGATAAAAGATGTGTGCTGGTGTCCTGTCTGGCCTCCACCTGTGTCCTGGGGTGACTTTATGATGCTGAATTGTATTCCGATTTATCTGTTTAGCCCAGAAAAAAGTTTCATGCCTTCAAAACTTGATCTGAGAGCAAAGCAGGGGAGAAGGAAAAGAGGTGGAATTTTTTTGTGGCTGTATTTGAAAACATGCTGGTAAGACCTTCAGCTCTCTCTCAGTGCCTGTTGTCTGCAGCATGGACAGGGTGCGGGAGAGAGCTCCCCTTTGCTTTTAGTTTTTTTAGCTAACTGAGGCAGAGAAGTTCTCCAGACTGTGGCTTTTTCTTTTCCTGGAACTGTTCAAATCTGCTCTGGGCCAAAATCCCAGAAAAAACACTGGGAGCTCACAGCTGTGGCCCACTGGGGGCCCAGGATGCTGCATTCCAGTGCTGGAGAGACTGAGAGACACTCAGTGAGCCAAAAAACACCCACAGAAGACTCTCTGAACTACAGAAGGGCCTTCTGAGTTTGCCATCTCTTCAAAACAGCAAAAGGTTTTATTGTTTAATATTATTCTCATTTTTATGCTTATAAATACTTGTCAAATAAACAGTTTTTTCCACTTTTCTTGAAGGAAATTTATCACCCAAGCAGGTGGAGGGAAGGACTGCTGAATTTTGCCCGTCAAGGAAGAATACCTTTGGAAGTTCCCTTCCAAATCTGTCCCAAACCAAGACAACCTGCCTATCCAGAAGGCCTCAGGCCCCCTGTATTTCATGTCATGCCTGTCAGAATTATGTCCCTGGATGTAGCATTTGAGGTGCCCCAGTTTACCAGGGACATGCTGGGCCATCTCAAATGCTACAGGCTTTGTTTAAACATTCTGAATTACACCCTAGATGACAACTGATTATAATGGGAGCTTAGACACCTCACTTAGACACCTAATTTATGTAGATTACTTTGGATTTGATACCCAGTGAACAGCAAGAAAACACCCATCTGGATGATACACTGGTGTTGTAGACACTCTTTAAGATCTGCCATTCATGATCAGCATACAGCTATTTGGAACCTCTGCCCCAGATGCCTAATTCTCCCCATTCATTTCTGCACGGAATTAGGTAGGTTTGCAAACTCTGGAATCGGATGTCTAAAGGCCATGTAAGGCAATACTCCCCTCTGAGTTTGGTAAGATGCCTTATGTTTTGCTCTAGCTATTGCTTACATCTCTGTGTAAATATGTAACTTCCATTTTGGTCAGTCAAACACCAAAACATGCATTCCTATCAAACTACAGCTTCTCTTCTTTGCAATTCTCAAAAAAAATTCACTACTCTATCATTCTTTTGGGGCAATTATTCTAAACCCTGATGCATTACTGGAAGATTTCCTTAAGAATAAAAATTACCAGACATAATTTGCCATGTGTAGGTGTTAAAACTATACTTTGTTCTGCTTTTTGGAAAAGCAGCCTAGAAATAACCTGAAATTCTCGCCCGATTTGCTGTATACTATGTATTCCAAAGAGATTACCTTGCCTTTTGTCTCTTTTTCAAACTTTCCTAAACTGAGTGCAAGGAATCCTGTCTCTGTCTAGGTCACCAGAGGCACAGTCCCTGTCTGTCTAGCTGGCATATGGTAGAATTTATGGATGAGAACTTGTCTGCAGTGTGGAATACAGTTCAATGCAAAACTCTGCAAACCAGCATTTGTAGGGTGCTAACTCTCCCAGTGGTGCTCATTCTGTACAGGCATACTTGGGACAGGTCATAGTCTTGGCAAGACTGATCAGCTTGGGCTTGATGTTGTGCTGACACAATGCTCTTGGTCTGGGAAGTAATCTGCCAGCTGTGACCTGAAGGGTCTTTGAACCACACCAGGGGCGGGTAGTAATGCATGTTTGATACAAAGATACTTAGGACATACCCTGAAGACAGCAGTTGCTTCAACTTTTTTGCAGTTTATAAAAGATGTTAAAAGTGACTGTCCCAGTGTATGATAATACAACACAATATATTTCAGCTTTTTATGAGCGGTTGACTTATTACCCCAAAATATTCTCATAGAACATGGTACATACAATTAACACATATGCTAAATGGATTAAGAATTCAGTCACCAGCAGATTTCAGAACACAATTATTGAAGAATGCCCACTGAATTTCTAGTGCAATTCTGCGCTGAACAGCTGTAGACTGAATGCAATCCAAATATTTATATCAAAAGTAAACACCTATGGAACCAAAATGGCAAATAGAGACAACACATTAACATAAAAAGTCAGGTGGCACAGGGACTTGAACCATTCAAACCACCTGTGCTTTGTCATACTCACAGGCAAAATTAAACACAAAGTTGAAAAGAGACATGACACTGTGGTGGTACTCAGAAAACGATGAGACACTGTATCCTGGAAAGCAACGATTCCAGGAAGGATTTAGAGATGGTGTTGGACAAACAAGATGAACATCATTTCATAGCCCCATGAAAAGTAATAAATGGCTAATAAAAGCCTTTCATGAATAATTCTGGAAGTAGTTAAGTGCGGGGAGGCAAGAATATCTCTGCAGACAACTGAGTTGAAACAGTGCATATATAGTATCTACAGTCGTAAAGGAAGTCTTAGAAGCTGGAGAGGTGAAGAAAAGAGTTGATGAAATTATTTAAGACCTGATGAAAATGTAATCATGGAGAAATTCAAGGCACACAGTCTTTTTAACATTTGATTAGTCACTTGGCTAGTACAGATACATTTCTTAATGGGAACAATGTATTAGATATAAAATTACTCTTTAATCTGACAACAGCTACAAAATGAAACAATGCTCAGAAACCAAAGCCAGAAAAACACAGATTAAAAAATTAGGCAAAAAATGTCAACTGTGCAGGTGTTCATTAGAACAAAATACATACAAAATACAAAACATCATACAAACAAAAATGGTGATACTCATGAGCTCACAGCAGATGATATAAGTTGTATATTTTTGAAAACCTGCAGATGGAAGGTCCACTCCTTTAGGAATGGGCAGCTTCCCTCACAGCACAGATAATACAGCATAAGCATTGTTCTTTTAAAAAAGCCACAATAATGACTGCATTGCTTCAAGAATATTGTTGACATTTAATCCTTTCTATTCCCCAAGTTAATTTTTTAAATTAAAAAGACAAGAACACAGTGTAAGTGTTTGAATTATAACCTTGCAAAGATACTATCCAATTCCTTCTCTTTCATACTAGATAGTGCCAAGGAACTACTTAAGATAAAAAAACTAACATGAAGGAGATGTGCAGACCATGTCTGAACTTGTATTCATAGTCAACATTGAGCCAAATTTGAATTATCCTAAGCCATGGTCCCTTCTCTTCTTTACCAATCATCCAGACCACTCTTAATTAGAGCATGTGGAGTTTCTCATTACTTATTTTTTATTTTTGTGCCACAGACCCCCTTTTCACTCAGAAGTGGAACTTTCCCAGCAAGTGGTCTGTGTGCCACCGTGGACCACTCCTTTTCTCTTATTTTCCTTTCAGCAACAGTTGAGAGAGGAATGAGATAGAGGCAAAAGGTGCTAGGAACTATGGGGTTAATGCAAGCTGACACCTAGATCCTGAGGTCTGCTCCATGTAGTTATGCTTGTAGGACACTACTAGAAGTGGCAGCCAACCAGGAGCACCAGTAGAAGCACTCTGGTATTTGGAAGATAGCAATGCTTCCAGGATTGAGCTGGACTGCTACAGAGGTGTCCTGTGTGTGCTGAGTCCTCAGAAATGTTTTAAGATATACTCTTATTCTCAGTGCAGTCACCCCTGAAGGGTACCTTTACAATTTTGGGTGTGCAAGAGGAAAACACTCAGTCCAAAATTTCCAAGAAGTGTGGCAAAGAAAAAGGGAAGTTATCTGCTCACCTGAAATTTTTATTTGGGCTACTTCTCCATCTCCTCCTTCACTGTGTGCTCGCACCTCAACAACATATTCGCCATCGCTGGGGACTGGGACCTCTATCGTGTGCTTTCCAGTGGAAAACAATTTGCCTTCATGCTGTCCATCTGGCCTATAGAGTACCTAGGAAAGTCATGGTAAATATAGTTATTGAAATGTTACATTTCCATGAAGATACATTTCTGTATGTACAGCATGTCAATGAAAAAGTATTGGGTTTTTATTCATATGAAACATTATATGCATACATACACACACACACATATATATATATAAAACCTTAGTGGCTAATAAACTTTTTTCCATATTTACACAGGGTGAATTTAGACAGGATGTTTCCTCATTTTCTATTACAAAATTATCCCTTCTTTTGAAAAATAATTTCAGCACTTATACACAAAATAAGTAATTAAGTGATGGAGAATAATAATGCAGGGTGGCAGAGACCATCAAAAAAAAAAAAGAGAACTCAGCTGGGTTTTCTGACATAAAATTTATAACCATTTTAATAAATAAAACAATTATCAATTTTACTATTAACTTTCAATGATGCTAAACTATTGCAAATTGGATGGTACATGTCTTGTGGGACCTTTAGAAAAGATCCCACTTCTTTCTGAAATAATCTCTGTGAAATACTAGTAGCAATTCCCAGGAAAGAGTTCAACTCCTCAATCAAATTTGCAAATGAAAAATATGATACTAATTTTCTTACTGCCAAGCAAGCAGCAACATTAAACAGGAATTAACTGCATCTAATGATGGTAGAGGTCCCTTTCCTTCCTTTACCTTCCCAGAATTTTAAAACTCATGTTTCAGGAACTGTAACCCCCATGGAGATGGTAAACTGGAACAATGCATATTGATATCAGAAAAAACTATAAAGTGTAAACTTTTCTATGCATTATTTTAAGCCAACAGACAATAAATGTGACCATGTGGGAAATGTGCTTGTTGCAGTCACTGCTATGAACTTCTCCATAATATGGTTTACCACCCAAATGAATTTCAGTGCCCCAACATTTTATCATCACACTGACTAAGCCCACTGGCTTTGCCCTAGGCCTACTGGATGGTTGTGACTGCTGAGCACAATACCTTCCTCTTCAGCATTCAAGTATATGTAAGTCTGATTACATACAAAGATTCTACACTGTCTATAATAAATGCGCTACATGAAGCATACATAGAGATAAAAAGTATTTTCAGATATCTTACTTTGTATCCTTCAACGGCAGACTCATTTGACATTGCCTTCACGTGATCCCAGGTGATGATGTACCTTGAACCAGATCTTACAGAGCTGATAATTCTTGGACGTTGGCTTGGAGCTGAAAAGCAACATATGTATAATGTACACATAAATGAGATTTCATAAATGTTCCATGATGTTTTTATTAAGACATGTAAAAATGTAAAAATCTGAAAGTGGAAATTAGGCTGACATATATATGAGCAAGGGATAGTCTCCTTCCTGGAATGAGCTGTTATAGCTCCAGCCAGGCAATTTTGGATGACTGTACAGTGGCTGCATTGTGGTTCTGCCTTTCTGTGCTGCCAGAATGGAAGTGGCCAACATTACCCTTCACTGTGCTGCTGACCACCAGTTTTGCTGGCATGCAACTACCTTCAGAACCTCTCAGAAATGTGGTGTAAGTCCTATTTATTAACTGAGATAAAATATTCAATCAACTATTTACAGCCATTTCTACATCATGTAACTCAGATCAGCAGAAATAACAGTACTCCACTGCAGAAACCATTAATTATAATTTACACTGTAAGCTTATGAAATGGACACTGATTAATGAGCCCTGCAGGTGCAAGTTGCACAATACACTGTTTACTGACAGAAATCCTCAAGTTAGTTGTATGCATTTTTAGGTCAGATAAATGTGTTTTAAATACACAAGATGCTTTTCTTACATTGCTCAGTCAATGCTAGTGCTAGGTATCCTCACTGAGTCAGGAGAAATATTCAAAAACCTGTTATGGTATGTTAATTCTAGGGTGAGATTCGGATCACTCTCTTCTCAAGGCTGCCTGAATCTGCCGCTCTGCTGTTGATGAAAATGGCAGCTGGTCACATTTTAGTCATCAGAATCCTTCTTGCTATAGACTAAACAGAAAAGCAGTGTATGCCTAAGTGATAGCTGGTCTCAACTGCTCATCAGTTAGAATATTGTGTCCAGCTTTGGGATTCCCAATACTTGAAAGACACTAGTAATCAGGAGTGAGTTCAACAGAGCAATACCAACCTGGTGGAGATCTGGAACACTTGATTTGTGAAGGAAGGATGAAAGACCTGCACTTGTTCACCCTAGAGGACAGACAGTTTTGGAGGGGACCTAAGAGGCCCCTGTCCTAGCAGGGAGCTTGCCAAGAAGGATCTAGGCTCTTGGATGGCATGGCAGGAGTAACAAAAACGCACAATATTGATTAAGAGTCTCAGACCAGATGCTCAGAATAAGTCAGGGACTGGAATGGGTTTCTCAGAAAGGTTGTGCAGTCTCTATCCCTTTAGGTTTTCAAGATCCAGCTGGTCAAAGCCCTGAGCAACCTGATCTGAGCTTGTAGGTGACCCTCCTTTGAGCCCATAATCTTAGCCTCTTTACTGCATTTTGTAAGATATCCCCATTATACATGGCAACAAAAGAGAAGAAGGAGAATTTTGGCAACATTGGGTATATGAATGAGAAGCCACGTTTGAAAACACGACGGATGTGATTATCATTAAGCTAATGCTCCAGGTACTTACGTGCTTTCCTGGTAACAACATCAATGGTGCTGCTGGGAGGGCCATAGCCTGCACTATTGAAGGCAGACACGTCTACATGGTAGCGAGTGTTGGGCTTCAGGTTTTCCAGTTTGGTTGAATACTCTTGATTGCTCACCTGTACCCGCTGTGCAGCTGCTTCTTTATCATGAGCGGCCCAGTAACGAATCTGTAAGCATGCCAATTGCAGGATTAAATTTAACATATTCAATCATAAAGAAATTTTATTTAAAAATGATGTTTTTCTATACTATATATTCGGATATAAGCCAGCTAAAAGAAATCCAATAGCAATAACATAGAATTCCTTCTACAGGCTGTGATTTTAACCAAGTTGTGTACAGGCATAAAGAAACAGAAATAAATGTAGAATTTATTATGTAAACTTTTCTCACAGTGGTTTAACTTGTTCCCAGCTAAGTCACTAGAAGCCTGGGAGCTGGATAATGCCTTCAAAGAACAGACTTTTTTCTTCTTGCTCTTTTGTTTTTGCATTCTATGCTGAACTTCAGTATTATTTTCTTACACTAGTAGAGCCTAAACTCTGAGAATGTTTTTTGTGTATTTTGATTTGAATGTCTTACAAATTTAGGCCTTTTGTACTTCTATCTGCGGAATGCAAAGTATTCAGTTATGTTTAGCTGCATGTGTAGGTCTGGATGGGTGTACATAACCATTTTCTAGAGTTTTTCAGCTAAACTCAATCAGGTTTCATAGCACAATATGACATTGGTCAAAGTAGATGAAGTACATGAAAATACTTAAAATATGGGAAAAATATGACTGTAAGCTTGTAACACCTTAAAAACCAAAGCCAATTAAGAGTACACAGAAATTCCATTAGTTTTTTTTTTTCCCAAGAACTTGCTCCATCTTACTTTAATTCATTATGCATTACAAAGCATCAGGTGAAAACAGTGTAATTCCTATGGAGTGATGCCATTCCATACAGTCACTCACATACACAGGGTCCTATTCTGCATGGTCTTGTGAGATGCAAATGAGAGCAAAACACTGTCAGTCTCTGGGTTTTGTCTGGTTATAACCATTTGCATAAGACTAAATTACTGCACAAACCTGAAAGAGCAGAAAGCCTTGCCCATTGCATTTTGGTTCTGTGTTTTCACCCTCAACATTTCTGCTTAGCTTCTGCCTGACTTCATAATGATTTTTGTGTATGCTACATGAGGGCGTTTTACATTTTTTAAGAAGTTAATACTGTTGCTAAATTCAGGCTCTAGAAAAATATTACTTTGTAAGACATTACTGGTATCCTGTCATCTTGTCTTTTAAATAGTATCTGCTTTAACCTTCTGTTCTTCTGACTTTAGTTGTCCATGAAAACTTCATTTAGGGAATAGGTTAGAAGAACTGATAGTCTGTCGAAGTGTTAATATCACAGTTCTCTTTACAAGTTGTGGGTACAACCCTTGCTTAGTGAGGCTTTATTTTCTCCAATTTACATTTAAATTACAATATTTAATAAAAATACTGCTTTCTTTTATCTTAGAATACATGCTGTGGTTGAATAAGGAGAGATGCAGGGGATTAAGTAGGGGATTTCTCTTTACCTACTTCAAATGTCTTTGGATATGCGAACAGTATCACTACACAGAAATTACTGTCAACCAAATACTTTGTGTAGCTTGTCTCTTGTCAATGTTTTTTGCCACAGTCCTTCCCACAGGAAGGAAGGTAGTCCTTCCTACCTGTGAGTACAGGTTACTGATTATTATAAATGTGACATCTTAGTGGCCTTTGTCACTCTCTCCTGCTGCAGGGAGAATCACACTGTATCTGCAGACCAAACTGGATTCTCTTTTTAAGTTCAGCATGCACAGCTGATTTTTGCCAGGCACAAAGAGATAATCTTCAGTTCTATAAATGTATGTCCTGCATTCTGTTTAGAAACTATCATCCACTATCATCCTAAACATCAGTTTACTGTAATTTAGGCAATCACACCAATAAATTCATACTTATGAATTTATTCTGGCTATTCTCCCAAGCAAACAGCCTTTACCCTAAAATGAGAACTCTGCACCCAGTCCATTCTGCAGGCTTCAGCAGTAGAGTGGCAACCTGCACCAGATGAATGGTTTCAAACTGGCATGGATCTGAAACTGTGACAGCCATTTCAGCTCAAGGTCTGATAGTGATCTTCAAGTCAGAGTTTCTTTTATATGATTATAATTAACGTAGTGTTGTAGATAAGCAGATCTTGTTGAAGGCAAGCAGCTGTACACCATAAGGTGTTACCTGTAAGTGGCTGACTCAGGTGACAGAGGGTGCATACATCAGGAGCTACAGAACGTCACGTCTATCTCTGTCTCTAAGTTCAAACAACTTTCTAGCCTGCAGCAAAAGGATGTCTGTAAAGTTCTAGGTGGCCAAAAGTTTATTAAGCATGTCAGCACCAATGGTAGCTTTGTTGTTGATTTTAGCTGGCCATTGAAAACGAATTATTTTTTAGTATGATCTGTTATGCTAATTAAGTAACAGCTTTACCTAAAGATAGAAAACACACTTTATATGAAGCTTTTATTAATCATGTGGCATATTTTGGAAGCCTTTGAATTCCTCTGCCTTGCAAAGCTTGTAACAGTCTTAATGTTTATTCACAGTACAGGGATGCTAATGGTGTAATACAAGAGTGACAAACAAACAAAGAGCATCAAACAAAACAAGCAAGAACAATGAATGAAAATGCAAATTTCTTCACTGAAAACATATTACATTTCAGACAGAAGTAATATAATTTAAAAAATAAATAAAATTTAAATCCTAAAAATAATAGTTCTTGGCTGCAATGGTGTGGACTTTACTCCTATAGTGCATGAGCTATATGTCATGAACACAGAAAGTTCATCTGTAATACACAGCTATATTTGCATATTTGGAACATTGTAACAACTCCTGGAAAAAAAAATTACTTACCTGAGAGCTAAGAAAACTACTGTCTTCTTTATATTATTCCTACATTTCTCACTTTATTTTAAAACGATTTCAAATTTTCTCAAAATAATTTGAAAATTTCTTTCTTGCCTCTGGAATTAAATGCCACATTGCTTCAAGGGGTCACATTTACCCACTCTACTGAGTAGCCCTTTTCTCTTTTTTTTAAAGAGCTTATGTAGTAGCCCCAGACAGCCTTCTTATTCCTGGTGTTCTGCATTTACTTTGCTGGAGTAATCCATAGGCAAGGAATCCCCAGAGGACACAGAAGGGGATTTAAACCAAGCTCTAGATTTTTTGTGAGAAATAAGCCAATTGTGATTTGTGCGAAGGAATGCCTTAGCCATCATGCCTTATTAGCCCTCTGTGCTAGAATCAGGGAAAACCTTGTCTTTGGTGGTCTTCTCTATTCAAACTTTAATATACTGAAGCTGTTTCTGTAAGTGTTGTGGAAAAAAAGCTTCTATATTCTTGGAAGTTCTACATAGGACTGACACAAAAATATACTTTACTCATATTGAGAAAGAATGCTAATAGCATATTTCAGTCTAGAAGAGACAATGGTGGTAAGTAGTGATAAATTTGTTTAATGAAATAAACCTACATTTATTGGCACTACTCATAGTGTCACTGGTGCTGCGTGCACTGCAGAGATGTGGCTGCTAGCAGTCTACTGTAAGAACTCATAAATCTTAAATTCTCTATATGGATGGAGATGGTTTTCATACTTTATCTCTTCTTTAGGTGTGAGCTGAGGATACTCCTCTGTAATGGCAAAATGTATCAGCTCACACTCATCACCATGGGGGCAGTCATCCTGACAGTATGCATTAGTGTCAGGAAAATCTGACTCCTCCTGGTGTGAGAAGCACTGTGTCACAGGTGAAATACCTCAGGTTTTTTGCTCAGGGCACTCCCACCTCTTAAACTCTAGCATTAGAAAGTTAATTATGCAATTTTCAAGAAATAATAAAGACCAAAAGGAAACTGAGAAGGTGCTCTGGTGAATGATGGTTTCTATTAACCTGTGTTACACCTGAGCAGTAATTTAAAGGTAACTATTGTAGTATTTATCAATGCCAATAGACACAGAGCCTTCCAGAGACAGTCACTAGAATTTTATAATGCACTTTGAATACTCCTTCCACCACAACTTTTATTGCAACTTCACAAATGTTATCTGTGGCCTTAACCTTCCAGAACAACCCTCTCTATTTTTCCCACTCCTATGGCTCCTTCAGGATTCATGGGGGTTCTGTGCTTCAGAACACAAGTCTTTCTTTTTATTCTCAGTGAAGAAGCATGGGCTTCCCTTTTGCTGCCTTCACTTCTACTAGAGTGAGACTGGTGGTTGCCCTGGGGAAAAATATCTCAGAATTAATACCTTATTGAGCATTGTGGGGCAGTAATTTGGGGCTATCAGTCTGTTTATCATCTAGCCAGACAGAATTTTTTTACATAGTCCTAATAATCAAAAGATTGTCTTAGAAAAAAAGGAAAAAAAAAAGACACATATTCTAACGTAGCTCCTCACTGTATATGTACAATCAGTACAAGCCAGTCGGTTCACGCTGGATTTGTGAAAGTGTATTTAGGAATAGGTGGATGAAATTACACTACAGCTATCAAAACAAGGCCACACCTCAAACACCCACAGTCCATGTAGCAGATGGTCCATTCCAGGATATCCCACCTTTCTAACAGTTATTCTCTTTTCAGCCCAAAGATCCTGCACATTTCTTTCTGATTTTTTTCCTTTTTTTTCTATTGACTGTTCCATTGATCCTGGTCTTTCCTGCTAAATCCTCTCTCCTCCCTTTTCCCCTGATGACCCCTGACACAATTCAGATGTCTCTGACTGTCCAGCCTGGACGTGCAATGCTGCTACAGGGCTGTCCAAGCTGAGCTCACAGATCTCAGCTACAACCATCAATTTGTCCCTCTTATTCTAGCTGCAAAATCCCTATGAGACACCAAACCAGTGGGCTGCTTTAGTAAATTAGGAGTTACTGCTGATATTAGTGTCTTAATTTCAAACCTGTGCCCTCTGTTTGTAATTTTAAGACTTTATGTCTGTACAGTATAAAATCAACCTTCACATGGGACACTATTCTTGTTATGGTATCACAAAAGTTTTACATAAATCTCATGGAGACAGAAACGGAGATGAGGAAAAAAACCCCAAGTATTACTTATTTATTCATAGATTTTAATTTAAAAATACATTCCATGAGATTACTACTCATTTGTATGTCCTTATTTTGGAACATAGAGGATATCTTCAAGTAGCTGAAGATTTAAATCACAAGGCAAACTCTGGAAGTTCAAAGTGTCCTCAGATCAGTGGGATCCCAGGCTCTGCAATACTTCCAAACAATAACACTCACAGGGACTGTCAGACCCCTATTTTGGGTTACAGCCAAAGTAAGCAGACTGTACACTACAGAGTTTGTCAGCATCCACTGGGCATGGATGTTAAGACTTCCCTGGTAGATACTACATGGCCATTTCTCATTGCCCCCAGCCTGTGGTTGTCATCATCTCTGCAGAAGGACAATTTTCACCAGTAATGCCATTGAGATGGACCAGATGCAGCATGCCCTAAAGCTCTTTTTTATGTGGAGAATAGAAACCATCAAGAAAGCATTTTTCCACAATAGGAGTGTCTCTGTTATAATGGATTTTGATATCTGTCAAGTAGTTCCACTTACTATAGGGTTTGTGGGTGAAATATATTAATAACTGCTGGTAATTTAAGTGGGCCAGAGTTAGTTACATTTTCACATATGTGTTGGAAAAATTTACACCCCAAATTTAATTTCATTATGTTTTAAGAAGCTACAGATAGGCATTCAATTACATGAAAGAGACAATGTTCTTTCACTAAATAATGGAGCCTTTTGTTAGTTGAAATGCAAACATACATTTCTTAATCTATTTTAGTAATTAAGTACATAACACCAAAAATAATCTGTTTCTCAAGATGCAAAATCTTCATGGAACATGCTAGCTAAAGATAAGTGAACTCTAAGAGATGGAATGCCAGAGTAGGAATTATTGTTGGCTATAACTACTGACAGTAAATGAGTAAGAAGATTGACAGTGTCGCTATGAAACTCACCTGATATCCCTCCACAGATTTATCAGAAACATGGTGCCAAGAAACAGACATTTCAGAAGATGACAAAACCTTTATGCTCACATCTGTAGGTGTTTCAGTTGGAGCTAGAAGATAAAACATATGTTAAACATTCAATCTGATCCTGTGGTAATGTTATACTTGTTTACAGGGATTCTCCTCACTTCAATAGTTTATATTATTTTCAGTATTTTATATTTTTTATATTTATAATTTTCCTGATACCATTGAGCTAAGTGTTAGTATTTAATCTGGTTTTTCTTGAGTAAACTTCAAGTCCAGTGATGATCTGTAAGGAAAATGACTATGTAAAAACAAAGCAATGATCCTGTTACTTGGCTCAGACTGTGTATTTTTATGCTTCAACAGATTTCATGCTGAAATTTGTATGAACTGAAAACAACCTTTGATAAACAGAATGAAGCATCCAATGATCTTTTACTAAATGGGACAGCAGCTCACATATTACATACATGACATTTTGAAAGTTACTTACACACTAATACTTGTGTATGTCGCTTAGTCCTAACAATACAAATTTTTTGTGAGAGCAGATATTAGATACACAGCTATCCAGTGGCACATACAAGCTTGAATATAGGTGTGAAACAATCCAAAGCACCCTTCAGTAAGGCATACATCATAAGGTTGATTTTGTTTGCACTCTTAGTTCTGAACAGCAGCCAATGCACAGTGCAGACCATCATAATGTGATAGACTTTTATCCAGGGCTTAGAACACTACAGTCTAGTTTCATTTCACTGCTGCTTGACTTTTAAATGAGGTAAGGAATAAAGAAAGGCATAAAATTAGCAATGTCTGTAAAAGATAAAGTTTTCTAAGCTAACAACAGTTCTCCGTCGTGAATCTTTTGAAACAAGTTGCAACAGACAGGCATGGCAGCCCTAGCTGAGGAAAGCTTTCATATACTTAATCTTCCAACTGGGCATCCAGTCAACTATGCATCAAAACAGCCACTGTTAAGAAAAAAATCACTAACATCTCTCATGAAAAGTATCCCAGGTAACAAAATAATCTTATATGCAAAGTTACCTTTTGTAATTGTCTTTCAATGGCTGTTAATAATGCAAATGTCTAATTAAAAAATTATACATTATTGCAAAATTGTTTTCACAATGACAGGAATTTAGATAAGCAAGAGGCCTGTGCACTCATTACTAGCAATCATTACTCACTACTAGCAATGGCAGATATGACTAGCAGTTGTCAGACATGGAACTTGGCTTATTCTGTGGGAACACAGAAATTCCCCAGTCACTGAAGGGAATAACAATGCCCACAGTTACAACTAGAGAAAAATACATCTATTATAGAATATGCAACTTAGTGGAAAAGCTGTCACTATATTTATGTATATACATATCTGTATGGAATATTGCTTTAAGATTTCCCTAATACATTTGAGAAGGTGTGTTGTTTAACAGTAATAATATCACTTCCTGACTCAAAGGTATAGAAGTACAGGTGGAATAGTTGTGATCATCTAATCTATTCCCAAATCACTGTCAGACTCTTCTCTATTGTATCCATTACAGAACTTTCAAAAAAATTTTATACTGAAAAGTTTCAGCTGCCTGGGCTTTTGCTAATACAATACTCTAACAATATTTCATCTGCTTATGTTTGTTTATGAGCTGCAAATAATTTACATCCCTCTTTGTCACTTATGTTCTATAAATATTTTGCAGCCTTTCCTGAGCCAGAAAGATGGCATCAGTTGCTTTCCTCCAGCCTTCTAATTCAGTATTTCTACCAATAAAAGGAGAAATCATGTGGTCATCACAATATATTCTCTTCACTGAAAATATAGTGGTCATCACACAATTATCTTCTAAGCAAAACTATACAAAGTTCAGGCTGGCAGCCAGTAAGCACAATACAAGGTATGGAAGTGATTTTGTTCACGCCCTGATGCCAGGAGACAACTGTCTCAATGCACTTCTGAGTAACTTCCATTACGTCTCTTGGAAAAATTCCTTCCAACCTGCCCTGAAGTTCCTGGATTGTATATAGGCAGTAGTCAGGGTCACAGCTCTGCACAGGAGCTGTGAGCAGTACTGGTAAGGTTTGTACTCTTGTGCTTGAAATCAAAGAACAAGGTTCATTAAGCTTCTATTTCTTCTGCAGTCTGTATCTGGCATCCTTTAGCCACAAATGTTTTTTATCAGGTGTCTAGACTTTGCTAAAGTCTGTGTTAGAACACCAGCAGCCACTCAAGTGACCTCTTTATCTAGAAGCTGGCACTACTGCACATTTGCTTTTCCTCTGTCTTTTTGAGCTACTAGGTTCTACCATGTCCCTGAACTTGGAGACCATACAAACACACTTGCCACTCCTGACATGGTGTGGATAATCCTAACATAAACACGTGGGAGCTTATCAATCAGTTGTCGATAAAGTCTCTGAGCAAGGATGGATACTTAAGTGGTATTTGACCGATATTGCTTTCATTAGCAATTTACTTTACAGCAATTTACTAACACATTTATACAATTGCAAAAATACCCTCTGTGTTGCTGCAGCAGCTGTTGGAAGATGATTTCCTAAGGTGCGCTTCCCTGAGAAAAAAGATCAGTATTATCCTCATCAGCCAGCTTGGTATTAAGGACTCTTTTGCCTTTTCTCTGTGTGTGGCCGACTTGTGAGAGAAGTTCCCATTAGCGCTAATGGGAACCATGAACATAAATCTTCCATAAAGTACACAGAGTACAGAACAGAATCGGAAGTGTGAGAATGTGGCCCTGTTATCATATTCCTCCTCTTGGCTCTTTGGCCTACATCTGTTGACTTTGTGAAGGAGATTTTGCTCTATGGAAAGAAAAATACCAGCAATGGTTTGGGTTTCTGGCAGGAATTAATAAACTGCATTTTTTTTTAGAACAGGCTTGAGTGATGATAATGCAATTAAAGATGTTGTATATATTTTTTCTGATTTAAGGTAAACCAGACAGTACTTTCTCTCTTCTGCTAAGTTTGGAAATGTCATTTAAACTTCAATCCTAAAGATCACAGCATGTGAAACAATTATAGTAAGAATTAAGAAAAATACTTTAATGAAATGTGAAAGAGGTTTCTATTAAATTACTCACTTGATAGCTCTAACACACAAACCGGAATAAAGAATGTAATAGGGATAATTTTCATGACTCTAAACATGCTGGAAATGTAACTAGATACAATTGAACTATCATTCATTCACAATTTTTGGCTAAATTCTGATACTGATCTATTAAATACTAGACTTTAGTGTGGTCTGTTAAGAAAAAAAAAATTAAGCATGTATCAAATACATGTATTAAGATCACAGAGACATTGCTGAATAGAGATCTAAATGTTTTAGGCAACCAGTGTGAAGATAAGAATTTCTTTTTCTATATTCTTAAATCTTTTAACAAGCTGTGTGAAGAATCTTGCATGCTGCTGTGTATTGCTTATTGCCAGCAAGTACAGCCAAGTGCTCTGCATCACACAGAAAGCAGAAAGTGGAAGTTGGCTGTTCAGAACAAGTATTTTGTGTAAGCAATGCACACCCTCCCTGAACCTGAAGATGTATCCTGCTATATCAATCAGTGTCAAGGACCAAGTTCTACTGATGTTGGTAGGGCTGATCTGGACCCACAGTGTAAAACTCATTTGGAACATTTACTCACCATCTTGAGCTGAATAAATGACAGCAGTGAGACTGAATGGCCCATCCCCTTTGCTGTTAAAAGCTTTCACTTTTACTTGATACTGAGTTGAAGGTGGCATTGATTCATCCTTGTGGACATATCGACCAATTTCAGGATTAGTAACTGTAACTCTTCTCCATTCTTTCTCACCAAATGGCTTGAAGGCCACTATATAACCAAAGTTATTGCCATAGTGGTATTCTCTTGACAAAGGCTATAGAGACAAAAAATAAAACGTTAACTTTTGCTAAAGAGCTAGGTCTAGAATGAAATATAAATAATGCAGAAAGCATTGATATGTACATTGTAAAAACACTGAACTAAACTTCCATTTCATCCTGGTTTCCTTTAATGCCTTGCTTCTACCCCCTTTAAAAATAGGCCCTCTTAGATCAGCAGTCTTAGCGTATTTGCTAGGAAAACATTTTGAGATCTTTTTCCTCATTTGAACTCAGTGCAACACACATCATGTTACCTCCCACAGAAAGAAACCAAGAATAATTGTGTAATAAAACAGCTGTAGCTAGCAAAAGAAGACCTAAGGAATGAGGCACAGCAGATATGTAACACAGACATATTATGCTAGTACATGGGTCCATGTATGTGTGGAGACAGATATTCTTGCAAAAGAATCACAGTGAAGAGAAAATCTATATGGCTGGCCCTAATTACATTAATTTACCAGAAGTTTGTCACCTAGGCAACTGGCACAGCTGATAAAGAAAGATGGACACATTCAAAGAATGACTCACGCTACCACTTTTCACCGATGATGGAGGGGATCCAGATGCTGATTTAGACTACTTAGCTTCTAAGTGGTAAATCTTTCAATGAAATGACTCCCACTTTCAGTACAGGCATTAAAGGTACCTATCCAAAGTATTTATTAAAACTATAGCTAATGTCCTATACCTAGGAATACTGGAAAATACAAAATTAAGGAAGACAATCGGCCAAAATGGATTTTTCTTCTTTTACCAACACTCTACATTCACTCTACATGACACAGCACCCAACCAGCCAAAATCACATCATTCATCTGTGCATCAGGAGGTTGACCAGAAGCATCCTTTGAAAATAAGCTTTCTGCATCACCTTTTTCCTTGATGGAAACCTCGTGGAGATGAAATAGCTTATCTTGAGGCAAAGGTCTTGGAGCAGTGACACAGAGAGTAATTATTCTCCTTAGATGTTTGCCCTCTACTGCAGCACTTCAGCCAACGTTTGGAGATATTCTCAGCAAGGTTTTATGAAATTTCCGTGTAGCTGATCTTCTGAATCTACCACTGTAACTAGCTGCTTAAAATAAACCAGAATTTGATCTCATATGCCAAAGTAAGCAGACTGGATGAGGCCCTAGTCTCAGAATGATTTTCAGCCAGAGCAAACTTTAAAAAGCCAGGACTGGCATAAAAATTATATTCTGAAAGGTCTTATATGAAGTTTCAAAGCAGCTTTCCCTCCAATGGCTGCATATAATAAGTAGGTGTAAGTAGCTGAATAGTTTGTAGAATCCACTGAAAACTTTGAAAAAGAAAATGGGAGGGGGAAACACAAATGGGGAAAAATGAGGAAGAATGGGCATGCCACTCCTAGCTCTCCTTCTCAGTTCCTCTTCCAAAACAAGTCTTAGAAGAGCTTTGATTGCATCTCTGGCTGTCTCATTCAACCTGGGCTTATGAATCATGGAAGAAGCTGAAAAGGGGTTGGCAGCAACATGTGAACCTGCCATACATTTTGTTCTTCTCTTCTTAATTAAGGACTATTTAGATAGCATATGCAAATGTCAGCACATTTGGGGGAATCAATATATATTTTTATCTTAGCCTTACAGATAGATATATTGTTCTCTGTCAGACTCCATGAATCTACAGGCTCTATTTAAAAACCCTTGCTAGACATAGCGTAGAAGATTCTTGAGAAACAAATACTTGAAGTCATGCTTAATTTATCTCACTAAAGGAACTACTCAGAACAGATGTGAAAAGCATAACATTAGGTAAGAGAAATGAGAATATAAATCTGCCTGGGTGTACAGGAAATACTAAAGCGGTCTTGTACTTCTGGTCTTGCATCAGTCACTATTCTCCCAGTTACATTTTCTTTGTTTAGTTTGGTCACAGCCAAGTTATCACTGTATTGGAAATGCCAGGAGTACCAGTCTTTACACACAATGCAAGAAGCAGTTCTGTAGTTTGGTAAAGTTTTTAGAAGAGAAGCTTGTGAAGTAAAATAACCTAGGTCTTTTGCACCTGTCCATTGCGTGTGTTCTTTTGCTCTTAAAAAATAAAGAGACCAGAATTAAGCCAATTGGGACACATTTACTTCCTAATCTATTATTAGGGGAACTAAGATACAACCTCTCCAATATATTGTAACAAAACTGTGGACCTCCTTTTTCAGAAACTTATAAATATTTTCTTCACTTCTTCTTCTAAATACTTAGGAAGACCGAATAAATATTTTGTACTCAGTTAAAAAACTGAGGTTTTTTACCCCAAAACCCCCCGAAAAAAACCCTGCCAGGAAAGCACAAATCTGATAGCTCAAAGATATGGATGGCTATTTCTGTCATATTTAACAATTTTCACAGATAAATGATCAATCCTAAGTATAAAAAGAAGGAAATATGCATATGGATTAAAATCTGCATATTCATAAGGAGAATCCCCATACAACAATACATGTGATAGGAATTATTACATCTTTACATTACTTCCCCCAAGAAAAAGCACTCTTACTAGAGGCAATTCAGCTGCTACATATGAAAGAACTATTCCCTAAAAGACACAAATGGCATAATGTGCCTTATGTATCTCATAGCCTTATGACAGTGAACAGAGAGGTCAACAGTAAACAAACTTGCTAATTTTCTCAAGCATAACACAACCATCTTTCTTTGCCAGAGATAATGCTTCTGTAATTCTGTCTTTCCTGGATACTGATAAGCTCTGACATTAATCCAACAATCATTCTTTTATTTCTTCTGCCTAGCTTTCCCAAATGCCCTGCAGTAGATTTCAATTCTCTCTTTCATGCTACTTTTGCCTAAGCAACTTTGTTTATAAATCCTTATCCTCTCCTGTGCTGTGGTATGCTTTCTTCTTGCCTTGGTGTCTCTCTTGTTGCTTAACCTATATCCACAGTATAGGTGAGTTTTCAAAACCATGGCTTCAATAGCAGAATGAAGACTGCTTTTAATGATGCATTATCATAGTATGTCTTTCAATCTCCTTGTTTTAGAATGTTTTAGATGATATTTTAGAAATGTCCAACATATAAACCCCTAAGGTACTCTCTTCCTGATGCCTTTCCATGTACTTTTTCATGAGAAAAGTCTGAAAACTTATATACAAATCTTGTTCTCACAAGACCCAGAGACAAACCATCCACAGGTTTCAGGAGGAGCAAGATGAGATACAAGATAGTACAGATTTCATGCCATCTTGCATGCGCAATACTTACCATCCATGTTATTGTCAGCTCTCGATTGCTTCCACCCCCTCCTCCAACATCAGAAGGAGCCACATTAGGAGCTAGTGAAACAGAAGAGACAAGAAAAATTACTACAAAGTATGCAGCAGACAGCTGTAAGGCCAATGAGCACACGTGGCACACACAATTAAAGTAATGATGGTGTGCAATCTGCCAAGACTAATGTATAGCTACTGCTTCAGGAAATGTGCCAGCTGTAACCATAGCTAGCAATCATTCTTCCTTCTCCCTCTATTATCTACAAATACTTAATTGAATATTCAGGAATGGAAAATTTCTTGTAAGTCTTCAGAGAAACACACTGTGTATTGTTCTTGTGCTTTCTCAGATGTTGGTATGCCAAGGGCTCAAGCACTGTGGACTTGCACATGCAATTACCTTAACAGACTATGAACAGTTACACCTACTTTAATGGATTTACTTGCCACGTGTAAGGTTAAACCTATGGGTCTATCTTTAAAGCAATGGCAGCCTGATTGTATTCTAGATTAGTGCCACAGGTCTTCTTGATAGTCATGTTCAGGAGGGGCAGATGTACCTAAGCAAAACTGGCATAGCACTTATAATTTACTAATTGCATTTTACACCGATATGCATCCTGTCATGTATTCTTTAGTTAGAATACAAACCAAATGGCCAATGGACATTTCCCTTGTTAAATACATACATGTTTTTTCCTATGTCCTGAACCATGGTCCCAAACATGTACATGCACTCATACACACAAAGCCTGGCTGACAGATACAGTAGGGGATCTCTGAAAGATGCACTGTGATTCTGTTTCAGCAATGAAGACAAATTTGCCATATCATGATGTCTCTTTTCTGTCTGCTTTGATGCTATCACATCTTCATAGTTTGGTACTTGCTTACTACCATCTGTAGTAGTAGGTGGCTGAAAATATATTCTTTGCACACTGGATCATATAAACTGCTTTTTTAAAAGTAAAGCCTAAAATTACTAAATTGGTGAACAAAAATGTAAAAATTAAGAAACACATTTTAGAAAACCCTGACATTTTCTGTTTACGTACGAGCGCCTTCAGTTCTAATCCTCGGTGAGGGCATACTGGGCTCTCCTGTCCCCAGAGTGTTGGTTGCTATTATCCGGAATTCATATTCCATCCATGGAATTAAATCGATCACTGTAGCAGACTCCATATTTCCTTCAATATCTGATGGGTCTAAAAAAAAAGATTAAATGCTTTAGAAAACAGCATTTTCACTTAGGTCAGTAACAGTGTGGATGATTGCAATAAAACTTGCACTATTCTGCAACCACACATAGAAAACTACAGCAAACTTGATGTTGTACATTAGGAATATCACATTTTACAAGGAGCACCCACAGCAGTGACTGAGAATTTGGAAACTATGACATTATCTTGGATAAACCTTTCTTGACATGTAAGTTTTAACTGGGTGTGAACTAGTATCTGTAGTTATAAGATTTCCTTACTAATTACATATTGTAGCTATGGAATTTTTTTTTTTTCATTACATGGACAGACAAGGGCTAGACATGTAGGGTTCAATCAATTGATGAAGAGTGGTTTATAAATGCGGTCCTAATTTGGTGCACCTAATTAGTGAGCATGTTATAACTTGCTATCTGGTTCTGATCAACAAAGGTAAATGTTCTGGTAATTCCTGTGAAAAGACTTGTTATTGTCATATGGATGAGCTTCTTTATCATAAATAAAATGAGTAACTCATGACTGTCTGCAGTTCACAGACAACAGAGATTTTTTCTATAGCTGTCTGCAACTATAAAAAGACAGAGGATTTTCATTTATATACAAACAAGAGCTGTTTGTCAAATTAGACTCTTGTGTTCAGAGGAGGATGAGAACTGAGATATTTTGGAAAGACAGCTGATCTGGAATTAAAATATAAATGCAATGCCTGCAAAAAACACAGGCAACAACAGTGTAAGCACTAGATGGTGACACCGCTTCCCTCTTCCTAATGATCATTAAATTTCATTCCAAAGTGAGGTCCTGAAGGAGAAAGGAATATAGTTTCCATTTTTCTTTCTACCTGACCACCATCCTCACTCATCTTTACTCAAATTATTTTTCTATCTAGTCAGTAAAGCTATTGCAAACCTGCCATGTCATCCAAGTTGTAATATAAATTTAGCATTCTTTTAATGTCATTCCTGGGCTACATCTGATCTCTTAATTTAATTTTACTATCACACAGATTCCCAGGACAATTATGAACACTTGGGACAATAAGAATCTGATCCCCTTAACTGGAAAGAGCAACATAAATGTAAACAACTTATTACATAATCCATTCATATATATTTCCATACTGTGAAGTAGAATACACTTCTTTCACAAAACACACTCGGTATTATGAAACCTGAGATGAATGATTTGGTTGGGAGAATAACGTTAGTACTAATAATAACAATATTTCCAAAACACGATGCCAAAGTCTATTTTCTTGTTTCACACATCGAAAATTAGCAGCATTAACTGATAGCCTAAACATTTGGTGACAGATCAATTTGGACTGTTCATGATGCTTCATTAATCTGAAAGGTAACAATCAAAATGGGAGCAGCTCAGCAACTAAATAAAAGCTTGCAGTGATGCCAGTGATGGTTACTATGGTGATTTTACCTGTTTTGAGGAAATCATCTGTTTATCAAAATTCCTAAGTGTGGTTCAAATGAAAAAGTAACAATTTTGAAAACAGCAGAATAGTTACTTTCAACTTTTCAGAAATTAATAATGTATATATTTTGTGTTAGCATCTTTAAAAAGGAATTCAACCATCTAGATTCCTCTCTGTCCCACCCAAGATATAAATCCCACTCAGCATTCTTTAGGGTAACATTCAAAGTCTGTCTGCATGTCTCAAAGACTATCCCAGAACTTCAGAGATGCAGAAAAGTTCATCCCATCATGCCTATAAAATTGCAAGTAGGGACTCTTCCCAAGAAGTGAGAAAAGTGGTTTCAAGTCTCTGCTCTGAATCAGACAGAATTAAGATCTGAAACCAACTTATTAACTCTTACATCTCCATTTTCAGTTCCAGTAACACACAGCACAATACAAAACAGTATCAGTTGCCACCTGAAATTCTTCACATTTCCTTATTTTCTTTCATTGAAAACTACAGAATGGGTAAGAAATGAAACATATTGATAGGAAAATTCTGTATAGTAGCTTAAAAATAGTTTCAAATTTATGCTTTTATGTTAAATCCTGCAAAAAAAATTACGTTAGCATGGTCTGTGATCAGGTAGGTTCCTCTTTAACTGCAATTTTGTGGCACAATGACGACATCCAGTGGTTAGAAGGATAATCTTAGCTATGTTTTCTCTAGGGGTGCCAGTTTTAATGCAATTGGAACTTAGTGTGCTCCCAGGAAAAAGCAGACAATTTTAACCAGCTTTCTCCATAACAAATACAGAAATGACAACATCCACTTTTCATCCAAATTAACCTGTAAATAAATTTTTATGATTCCAGTAGTTGATGTTGAATATTTCAGGCAACAAGGAAAGAGGTACAAAACCAGGTAGTAACTCTAGCTGGCTCTTTCTGTATTTCTTGATATTCAGTTCAGGCCCTCCAAATGCTGGGAACAAAACTGTTGACAAGACACTGACAGGACAGTAAAACCTGCAGCAGACATCAGTAGCATCCCAGGTTTCCTTCTACTGTGATTACTTTGTGGTTAGTCAAACTTTCTAGCAATCATAGTTTAAAACTTACTGTCTTTATTACATCTGGCGCTACTTTACCTGTTTTGGCATCTTTCCACTCTTCAGACAGAAAGGTTTTTGACTGGATAGTGTATTTAGAAATAGGACTATGATTGTCTGTTCCACGACTCCAGGTAAGTGCTACAGCGGTGTCTCTAATTTCTTCTACTCTTATACCTCCAGGGGGGCCTGGAGGACCTGGAAAAGGAAAAAAAAAAAAAACAGATAGTACAATTAACAAATTAAATACACCGAAAATATTAAAGTTCATAAACTCCTAATGCTCTACGGAATGATTCAGAGGACAGCTGCTCTTGCATTTTATAACTACCAAATTAAACTTCCATTATTCTTGCCTATTCAATATTGAGATAATCCTAAGTGAAAAGATGATACTTTGAAAATCTTTTTACCAAACAAAACCGAACTCAGAAAAAAACCCCAAAAATTTTTCTTCTCAAATTCCACCTAATGATTATCTTATTTGGGGCCCACTTTTGACCTACACTTCTGCTTGTGCCATATAGGCCCTGGCTGCAAGTTACGTGGAAAACCCTGTAACTTATTTTAAAGAAAAATCATACCGTAAAAGAGATTTCTATAGATCTCTTCCCATTTTTCTTGGCCTTCATATTACCCCAACATGGTAAACCCCTTATCAGGTTCAAAGTTCCTACAAAGTTCTGGTTTTGCTATTGTGCTTCTGTTTTACATGATACACAGATATCTGATACATATTAACTGTTGTGTAAAAACAGATACAATGCTTTAGGACTACTGAGACATAATTTCTGCTTTAACATTCAGAGATAATAATATGCCAACATGATTCAAATCATTATCCAACAACCTGATTGAACAAGTCCCAGAGAATATTAAAAAAACCCAACAATACCATAATGTATTTCTCTGCTCTATTTACAGAGAAACCACAGAGAATCAAAACAAAACAACAAAAATGAATGGAAGGAGATTCCTACATCAGATCTAAACACACAGTGTGCCAAATGTGTTTTCAGCTCCTCTTGAGCTCTTTATTTTCTCCATACAGTAGGGCAAATGGACTCCAATGAAATTAACTGAAACAAAAGCTTATACTAGCAAATGTTGTTGTTCCTTGGTTTCTATGAGTATATCCTTCAAGCAAGCAATTTCATTCCTTGGACCTCCCTTTCAAGGTAAGGACTAAATACCTCACTGCATGTGGAAACAGCTTCTTACTCTTCACAAAAGAATGCATGAAGTAGAAGTTGTTGGTAAGAGCTGATTTTTAAGATGAGGGTTGTTGGTAAACTCTCCACCCTAGTAACATGCACATTTGCTATCCCAGCTCTAAGAACACACACAAGTAAGATCTGATGAGAGACCCATTCTTCTGCAAGACTGTTCACTTCAGAAGCCCTCAGGCTGGAAGGTATGGAAAGGTTCATCAGTCCCAACAACTTTCCTTCTTTCTTCAAAAGATATCTCTTACAGCTTCTCACCTCACCATCAGCTTCTGAAAACAGCATGTCTCAGGATACACCAAGGGCCATAGGAAAAGGAAAAGGCTCCACAGGAAAGCTGATACTGGACCCACAACTAAGCCCAAGGTTGGTAGTTGCTTTAGCAAAGGGGCACAGTTGCACTGGGTCCAAATACAGCGGGCAGAGCCGGGTGCTGGTATGGGAGTCCCAGGTACCAGGGACAGTGCACTGGGTGCACCCAGGTGACAAACTGCTGCATAAATCCAAGCAGCCCATCCTGTATGTCCTGTAGGAGGCAGCTACCCCCAGCACAGGCCTGAAGCACATCCAGGAGGCAGAAAGAGCTGGAAGCAGGCGTGTCTGTAACACTGCCCCAGTGAGACCAGCACAGGGCCAGTGAGGTCTGCAGGGGCTGCAGAGTCTTCAGTGGACCAACATCACTAGCAATTTAAACAAGATCACATAGAGCAATCCATATTAACTGTTAAATTGTTTTGTGGATAGACAAAACATCTCCATGTGCCTGCAGTGACAGTGGCTATCCTTTACCACTCCAGTGATGAGATGCTCTGGAATACAGCTCTTTGTTTCCTACTCTGCTGTTGCCTCTTCCTTACCAATGCAGTGAAACTACAATCCCACATTTGCCATGTTTCATAAGATATTTACTCTTGGGCTGGTAAGATGCTGAGTCTTACACTCACAAAAAAGGCAGCAGTAAGGAGCACTGTGTTCATTGTATTAAAATCTGAATTTTGAGAACAAAGTGAATGCTAATTTCTTCTACAAAATATTCTCTGAGCAATGACTCTAATTACTGTGTTGGAAGGGGAACCAGAAGCTTGATAAAGCACCTTTTCTTTTAATTTTTAAAAGGAATTGCTAACATAATACTAAGGCATATGAACAGATCCTACTCTGTTACTTTGAAGATCTATTCTTTAGTTTCATCACTTACCATATTTGCTTTGACATTTTATCCAAATCTGATGACATTTCATGGGCTGTTAAAACCCAGCAAAAAATTAAATGCCGAAATATTCAACTGCACAACAACCTGAGATAACAGAAGTTCAGAACCACAACACTAGCTATATTTCAGCTGCTACACAGCTCTGTGGTGTACCTCGAATGTGGGCCAAAACACAACAGCAAGGCAACTCAACCTACAAGCTATATCTGTTTTGAATTGTCAGCAAAACAGAACATTAGCACTTCAGAATGTGTTATGCCCACAGGCACAGAAGAGAGCAAAATGCCCCAAGGACATTAACTCATGCTATTAAAACTCCACATTGTAACAGATCTTGTAGGATTCATACTGTATGAGCAAGAACAGCATTTTGAGACTGCAGTAACACTTAACAGACATGAGTCAGATAAAAGCTGAATGATAAACTTAACCTCAGATGTCTTGGTTTGTGTAATTTGAAAACTCAGAATCCTTTCGATGTAGGCCTAGTATTAGACACAATAATTTAATCCATACAGCTTTATGAAAAATGATGAGTGACTTTGAAATGTACCCAGGATATACATTGAAATGATCCTTGAAATCTATTTTTAATAATGAACACCAAATTAAACTATATAAAAATTGTTTTCACATAAGCAAAATATGCATAATCAAAAAATTCTGATTTCTTTTCACGAAAACACATGCTCAGTTATACCTCTAAATGTCTGGAACCAAATCAGTACCCTGAGTAGACTTTTATGACTTTGCAGGTTTATGCACTCCTCATTTTAATTTATGCCATCTGTTGATGAGAAATCACGTATCCTAAACACTCAGAAACACTCTTGTCTTGGTGCCTTGTCCAGGTGAAAACCAGCCACGTTTCCATATTTCTTGGAGAAGCTTACCTCTTACCACAAGGTCAGCTGAAGCTGAGGAGTTGTCCACGATTGTCTGAGCAGTGCACATGTACCTCCCTGCGTGCCGCAGCTGAACATTTTTAATCAGCAGCTCGCCATTGGATTTAATCTGTCACAAAAACAACACTTAGTGAAACTGGTAAACATCCCTGTGCAGCTGTGTGGTACCTGTCTGCACACCCCTCCCCACTGATTTACAGTGGTTACTATTTCTAAAAAGTAAGTGCTTGCTTTGAGAATGGATCACCCTCAATCATACATCTGATTTACAGGACAGCTGTTGGAAGTGTCCCATGTTTCCTGAGGAGCTGCAGCTCTTTATTGGACATTAAAAAACTGGACACCTTAGTAAATGATTAATAAGTCAACATTTTCCTCTTACTTTTTGAAGACCATAACTTAACACTTAATTGAGCCAAGATGTTCTTCATAAAGCACAGTCAGATGATTTTTCTGCACCACTTTTTTAAACAAATTTGCAGGATAGCATGTCATGGAGTCCTACACACAGAGCAGTTTGCTGTTTGGCTCTTCCTTTTTAATCCTACAGCAGTACCTGAGTTTTTATCTCCAAAAGGCTACAAGCATAGCCTAAACAAAGGTGCACCAAGACCTGCCCTGTACTCCTCTGCCCTCCCTTGTTGCTGAGGCCCCTGTCAGGCTGGGCATGCTCTTCCTCCAGCTCAGCTCTCGCTGCTCCTTCACAAACAGCAGGACCCCAGGGAAGCAATTTACCTCTCACAAGGCTCATACACTCATCATCCCAGACCCTAACCCTTCCTTAACACTCTTCACCAATGCCAGACTACTGGGAAATACACAGCCATGATTTCATGATGTGGGCCACTGGCTACCTTTGGCTGTACAGAGAGGCAAACAGAATACAGTATTTTTATCCTATGACACTTCTGAGTAACCAGACGTGCACCTGTAAAACAACAAGCAGACCACTATGTGCACCACAGCTATTGCTTAATGAAAACCACATTTTATGTGAAGACTTTAACTTAAGCATTAAAAAATGAAATATTTTGAACTTGAAATATTTTGCTTATTCATCCTGTATTTTATTCCAGAAAAAGATTACAAGGCTAAATCAATGGGTTATACTTGTGCTGATCTTAAGGGATTTCACAAAAACCCCAAATGTTCTCTCCAAAATACATCTGAACTTTCATGGGAATAAAAGCACTTAAAAACATTAACATGGATTTATACCTCACTGTATCAACAGGGGCAACATTCAGATTCCCTAATTGGCTGAAAATGNTGAGATAACTTACTGCAATTCATAGACCATTACATGCAGGAATAAAAGAAATTCAGATGCAAAATGGTATGTACAAAAAGAAACTGCAAAAATAGGCGTAAGAACTAGTGCTATTATCATTGCAGATTGTGGGTAACAAAAAAGACCTTTGAGACAATCTCAAATACTATGGGCTGTGTCCTGTATTTAGAAATTCAGAAGAAATGAAATAAAGCTACTGCCATCCAGTTTATGTTTCCTGATTGAAAAGGATGGGGGGAGAAAGTAAGGTTAAATCTTTTCCAAATGCTCTGAAAAATGAATGGGAGCTTATAGTCTATATTTAGGGGAGATTAAAATACCCAGATAACACCACCATTTTCCTTTCCAGACTACAGTGAGGATTTTGGTTGCCAGCTTCAATTTCTGCTGTCATAAAATTTCAGCAGAAACTGAAATCTGTTGACATCAATTTTTTTAGGTCCAACATAACAATTCACATATTTAAGAAATTACTGTGGTAAATAAATAATTGGATAAAAGAAGAATGAAGCACACATAACAGAAAGTTCTTGATTTGGGCTAGCAATACTTCAGCTGATTGCCTTACAGAGTCAGCCAGAAAGGCAGGTTACACTGTGCCTTCTCTCCTTCTGAATGACACAAGTGCTGCTAGCAAGGATCAAACAGATCTGCTGGATCAGTGAACAATCCAGTATTCCTGATATATTCCAGATCAGTTCTCTCCTAGTTATTATTAAACTATTTCCATGTGTATATATATATATTCATACTTTTCACTCAAGGCTAATATGACATGGCTTTTAATTTGATTTGTCAAAGTGCATGCAGCCTACAGAGATGAGGAGAGTCTGGGATAGTGTCACTTCTGTGCTCATGCCTCCCCAGTTTATTCATGGGAACTCCAAGGAGACTGCTCTTGCAGACAGCATCCTTTGAAAATCAGCTGGAATTACTGCATAAGTGAACACTGTCTGCCTGAACACCTGACTAGTCACATGTGAGCCCTACAGTGGGCTGAGCAATTCTGTCAACAGCTTCCAGGGAGAAACGTCAGTCAGTGTCAGTAGCTCTGTGGGAACAAAGAAGGCAGCTACCTGCTCCTCTGTCCTCCAAAAAATTACAACAAAGAAACCGCAAAACATCAAACTGAGTTTTCAGTTCCTGATTTTTATTTGGTTGCTGGTTTTTGGTGTATATTGTTTGGTTTTTGGTTTTTTGGGGTTTTTTTTGGTGGTGTTTTTTTTTTTTTTTTTTTTTTTTTTTATTTTTGTTTTTTTTGTTTTTGGTTTTTTGGGGTTTTTTTTTTTGGTTGTTTTTTTTTTTTTTTTTTTTTTTAAATTCTGGTCTTATTGGCTTTGGTTTAATAAAAAAGACAAACAGTTCCCTATGTGACTTCTGCACATTAGTTCGTATTAGTTCATTAACATAGCTAAATGTTATCCTAGAAAGAACCACAGTGCCTGTGATTCTCTGATCATTGCTTCCGTATTTATCTGCAAATAAGCAAATGCTGGGCAAAGCAATAAGGTTTAGAAACAGACCAGAATTCTCATAATCGTATTATTACTTCAATAACAAATGATTACAAATTCTTACTAGGACTAGTACTCACTAATTTCTATTTTAGCACTTTAATTAAAATAATTTATTGTATTTATTAATGATGTGCCCATATACTTGCCCTAACATAATTTCCCTTATGGGAACTTGGTCTCATAACTTAAATGATGAAAAACAGATGGAAAAATGTAACATAATTTTAAAAATCATCAAAAAATCATAGATATGGTGCTGTATCTTGTTGTTTCAGATGCTCTCCTAGAGCAAGGCTTTATCCAGTTGGTAATGAAGCTTTCCATACCTCAGAAGAAGCCTAAGTTCTTGGTGGTAAAAGAAGAGCTTACCAAGCAAATTAAGAACACAGGCATCAGCAAATTCTGTCCACAAATTAGATATGAATGTACTGTATGTTTTCATCCAAAAACCTCAGCTTGGCTATGTTTAAAAATGCCTTTCTTAACTCAGACAAGACTGAATCACAGACTGGAAATAGTGATAGCAATACTCAGGGATATTCCAAGGGTACCTGTGGTTCACCACTCAGTATTTACCAAGTTTCAAGCAAATACTTTCACCATATAAGCCCTGTATTTATGATTTAATAGTGATGTCAAAAATAGCATTCTATGACCTATTTCTGATAGTCACTGGTTTTTCTGACCACCATCTCTGCCAGTGCACTAAATTTCCGAAACCCATCAGAATGTGCCCCTGTACAATTAAGTATCATTTACAGGAATCTAGTGTTTTGATCAATAACAGTGTCTATCCACTTTTGTTGGGCCCTCAGAGATAACAAAGGAACTTCTGTTAATATAAGACTTACAAGCCCTTTGTAATAAGAACGTTAACTTGGCAGAAATAGAAGAATCCAGTGAGCAGAGATGGAGTGGTTTTTTTAATTCAGGTTCTAGAATTAGACATCTGAGCTTCAGCATTGTTTAATACACAGTAGATGTAAAATGGTAAGAGAATCAATAAGAAATAATATGGAAGAGATGGGATTCTTGGTGATGAGATCAGTTAGTCCAAAGCTAGAAATAATTTAAAAAATATTTTTCTACTTCCTCTACATAGAATTATTAACTCTAAATGAGCTCATGTGAATTGGTTTGATCCTGCCGGTACAGAATTAGCTGTGTGGTTGCTAAAACCAGAACAGAAAATCAAACAGCTGTTGAGGTATGTTAATGTAAATGTGATTTCAGACGTTTTCCTGATATTGGCATCAGAGACATGGGGACAACACCACCAGTGCAACACTACTGTCTTAATCCTATTCACCTGAGACCTTGTATTGTTTTATAAGCCATAGTTACAGATAAATAAAAAACTCAGCAGGATAATGATGACAGTCATTCCCACTAAAGAATCTTTTCCTTCAGTGAGCTATATTCATATGTAAGGGATATACAATGTTAATTCTATGCCTGAGATGTGGACTGGGAAGTATTTCCAACAAATATATAATTCTTCTCCATTCAGCATACCACTGATAATTCCTGAGGACACTGTACTTTGTATCAGCATCCCTGTGGTAATGGGCCTTGTTATTTCACTTATAACAGCAGAAAAAGCCTAGGTACTTGGTCACTTATGCTCATTTCTCACAGCTTTATGGGTGATGACAAAAATTCACAATACATTTCTATGAGTAGTGTTCACACCTGGCTTTCTCAGCTCCTGCTATCTAACTAGAGATGGTACATGGATTTTGGTAGCCTGGTAAGTCTCACAAACACATAAATGTTACAGTCAACTGCTTTTGCAGAGTATTTTTTAATTCTAGCACAGAGGTTGGCAGATCTTCATCTTCTAAACTAATTATAATTCTTTGTGCTGTAAGTAGAGTAAGTTTCCTCAAAGGCTTCTGCCAAGGAAAACTGCTTGTTGGCTTCACCCTCAGCATTTTATCTTCTGCTTTCCTTCCCCTCCTTGCTCTTAACCACTGACTCCATCCATCTCATTCCATGCTCACTAGGTTATTATTAAGCCATTGCCTCTAAATATTACTCCAAACCTACCCAAAATTGGGTAGCTTTGGAGTAATATTTAGAGTGACTTCCAGCTCACTCATGTCTAAAGCACATCCCTAATACATCCAGGCACTGAAAGCAGTGTATTGAGACAGTACCTTGAGAGAGTCTTGGAACTCTCTTTTACAAAAAAAAAAAAAAAAAAAAACCACAAACCAGTAAGCAGTTGATTTGGTTAGTCATGCATCATCAACAATCACCTGCTACCTTAATATATTCAAAAACTGTTCTAAATGAGCTCACTACAACTCTGGCTTTGTTCTAGTCCATAAATAACCTCTTTTCCTAATCAGTGTGTAACTGAGCTTTCCTATTTTGAATAACCTGATTTCAACAACAAGGTTACCTGTTTAGTGGGTGAGGGAAAGGCTGTGGATGTTATCTGCTGAACTTTAGGAGAGCCTTGAAAACCATTTGCCAAAATATTATCCTGGAGAAATTGGTTTCCTATGGCTTGGATGGGTGGACTGTTTGCTGGGAAAAAACTGGCTGGATATCCAGGCCCAGAGAGTGGTGGTGAATGGAGTTACATCCAGCTGGCAGCTGGGCATCAGTGGGTATCCCCAGGGCTCAGTACTGGGGCCAGTCGGGTTTAATATCTTTATTGACAATCTGAAATGAGGGGATCAAGTGCATGCTCAGTGAGTTTGCAGATGACACCAAATTGGGCAGGAGTGTTGGTCTGCTGGAGGGCAGGAAGGCTCTGCAGAGGGATCTGGACAGGCTGGATCAGTGAGCCAAGGCAAATTTTATGAGGTCAAGGCCAGGTGTGGGTTCTGCATTTGGGTCACAACAACCTCAGGCAGTGCTACAGGATGAAGGAAGAGTGGATGGAAAGTGGCCTGGTGGAAAAGGACCTGGAGGTGCTGGTTGAGAGCAGCTGAACATGAGCCAGCTGTGCCCAGGTGACCAAGAAGGTCAGTGGTATCCTGGCCTGTGTCTGAAAAAGTGTCTGGTTTGACCAGGACCAGGGCAGTGATTGTCACCCTGTATTTGCACTGGTGAGGAGGCACTTCAAGTAGTGTGTTCAGTTTTGTGTTCCCTCACAGCAAGAAAGACATCGAGGTGCTGGAGCAAGTCCAGAGAAGGGCAGCAAAGGCTGGTGATGAGGCTGGAGCACAGGCATGATGAGGAGCAGCTGAAGGAACTGGGGGTGTTCAGCCTGGAGAAGAGGCTGAGGGGGGACCTTATCACACTTTATCTACCTAAAGTTGTTGGTCTCTTCTCCCAAATAACAAGGGAAAATTTCTCCATGGAAAGGGTTGTCAGGCATTGGAACAGGCTACCCTGGGAAGTGGTCAAATAATCAACCCTGGAGGTATTTAGACGTGTAGTGGCACTTAGAGACATGGTTTAGAGATGGATTTCGCAGCACTGGGTTAACAGTTAGACTCAGTGTTCTTAAAGGTCTTTTCCATACTAACCTATTCTACGATTCTATAATTCTATCTAAATATTTTACTCCCATTCTTCAGTTCTCTTGGACTTTCTATTAATTTCTTGGTCTACACCTGGAGCTAGACTAAACACTCTGCAATGAGGATTACCAGGGAAAGCAATGAAGAAAAATGGAAATCAAAATCCTTGTGTATTTTCTGATGCAGGTAACAGTGGAATCATAGAATAGTTTGGGTTGGAATACAGATTTATACAATAAAACTAAGTGTCTCCATAGCAATCTATTGAAGCAGGAGCATTCAGCAGAATAACTTTGTCTATCCATGTCCAGCCAATGAACTGCAATTTAAAATAATGCACAAAAACCAGGCAGCTATAAATCTCTATTTCTCTAATCTGATTTTTATAGTTCAACTTGTTCTTTGTTGTTTTTAAAACTATTGATTTTGGAGAAGAAACAAAATGTTTTGGCAAACACTGTCTCCCATCTAGAATTCATCTCACCTCTTTCAGAAATCTGCAGTGTGAATTTTGGTATCTGTACTAACCACCTTTAATAATTAAACAAAGAAACAGGCTCTTCCATGTGTGTTGCACTTAAATGAAAAGTACCTGTCTGTCTGTGTATGTCCAGAATATTATGAGTGTCATCCCAGAGGACTGTAAAGCTTTGTACTTCAAAGAGAGATAAAGTAAGAGGAATAATATTTGCATAAGGAAAAAGCAAGCTTTTCAGTATTCAGAGAAGTCTACACTACTGCAGGTTAACCACAAGATAGCTGCAGGGATACAGAGCTGGTTATGCACAGACACCTTGCATTCAGAAGCTACTTCAAAGCTGAACAGAGCCTGAGCCTGAGCTATGGGTCCTGCAAGTTCTATGCTGAAGGTCTTTGTCTGTCTTTGTACCATGTCCCTGCACGGACACTGGAGAGAACACTGCAAACTCAGAATTCACCCTTCAGTCACTGTGGATTCAGCAGGTTTTACTTCCTGCTCTACAGAGGAAGACATGCAGTCATGACACATGCAGTGTGTCACCATGAGCTTCAGAAATGCCCCTTTATGTGAGGAAATCTGAGGAGTTAACAAGTCAGCTGTCTCTATGACAAAATTCGTCACCTGGCTTTACTGAATCTTTCCATCACCACTTACTCTTTCTTTGAATACCTAAAGAAAAAAGCTGTTTGCAAGCAGGTCAACTTCCTGAACACTTGTACAGCAACTCAATTTAACTTATTAAAGATAAAATGGTGATAAAAATATCAGGGTTTCAGGTTCACTGATATCACTTAAGACCACTAATAAATAATGTCACAAACAGAAATACTGCTGGTATGGGAAGCGTTTTAAAATGTATCTGTGTCATTATGTCACTAAGACAGCTACAGTCCAAATTTGAACTCTTCCTAAGTCTGTGTACAAGTTTCTGACTTGAACCAGTTAAATTACAGAGCTCCTTTTCCTGACTATCATACAAATGGACTAGTGGGACTCAAAAGTATAAAAAAGACAACTCTTTTTTTGTAATGAAATTAAAGGAATATTCTTATTTGGATACTGTATGTATTTTTAATATAAACATCTTAAAATTAATATTTTCAATCTTTAAAACTATATGACAAAAACAGATCTATAAATAACAAACAAACATTAGAGTTTTCCAGATTACTTGAAGAGCTGTATCTTTTGGGGACTTTAAAAGATGTGTTAATGTTTAGTTCCTCAATCAAATAATCACAGAAACAACCATATATAAAGTTAGAAGTAATCTATTTAGTAGTAAGATTTTGAAGATTCCATTTGACTCTTTGGAAGCTAACCAAATCTTTTTTTTTTTCTTTTTTTCCCCTTTACATACTGCTGTCACAGGAAATGAAGACAAAACTGACAAATGTCCTTTTGAGAAATTAATTTTAGTACTAATGTAATGCAAATTAGCTTTGCCTTCTGCAATGATGGAGATACCAAAGTTTGCATTTAAAGAAAGAAGAATTATGCAGGTGTTTACCTGAATTTAATTAGCATTTCATTATGTCTATATGACAATAATAATAGTATTATTTTGAGAACTGAAATACTGTGGCTCTATCAAGTTTCAGCAACTTGATCTACATAGTCACATAAATTAATAGTGAAATTATCAGAGGAACAGATGACGATCCTTCATCAACAGGAAATTATGCACATGCTTCATATACCCAGTAATCTGAATATTCACAGTGGAATATCTTTTTTTTGTGTGTTTGTGAAGTGCTGGTGAGCACGTTTCAAGCTCAGCAGTTCAGGCTGCTGCTGTCAAGAGTAAACCAGCTCACCCTTTACCTCCAAGAGAGCCTGAGCAAACCTGCCACCCAGTGACTTCAGCTAGAACTGCCAGAGAGGGAAACTGGCAGGAGAAAAAGAGAAAATCCCTTTGCTTGCCCAAGAAGGAGAAAAACCCTTAATGCAACAACACAATAACAGATGAATAGAACAGAAATGCAGAAAGTGCATATTCATCTTAATTATATCCTACATAAACCATTTCACTGGATTTGTTGAATTTGTTAAAAATTCTGCATTTGTTAATAACTTAAGCACTGAGCTACCAAATACCTACAAATGCAGACTTCAAATGTAATCCTACTGTCCCCTCTGTCCCAGAAAAAGACCAAGGTGCCTGTGGAAAAGTAACAAGGACTATTTGCACTTGCTTTGCATTTGAAAGCCCGGAATTAAGGCTTATGAATGCAAAACAAGAAGACGCCTCTGCTAAAAGAATTTCTACCAGTTTTGACAGATCAAATGAAAGAAATATCCTTCAGGAAGAAGGATATCCTTCAGGGGTTATACACTGACAGGTAAATTAATTGATATTTAGATCTAAAGTACTTAGAGGTCTAAGTGAATTAAGAATTCTTGAGCTTCTTTTGAATCCTGTGTAGTATCCATCCCTACAATCTACTGAAAAAGGAAACATTCCAGCACAAGAAAGATTCAATACCCACATGAAGAAAAGCACCTTTTTCCCTCCCTCTGCAGACCACAAAAAGTCTATAGAGAACAAGGTAGTCTAGAAAAGTTGGGGTAATTTGGTTTTGAAATTAAGCACTTCAATAAAGGGTCTAAAATACTGTGGAGATAATCAGAATTTGAGATCAGGAATCCAGGACCACTGGCTATCTGGAAGATGAAACAGGTAGCTGGGAACTAAATAGTGTCAATCTTCTAAGAGAATGACACATTTTCTGAAGGCCTTATTTGGTCCCATATTTGGCAACTTGAAATGCTTTGCTAGAGAGTGCCCTAAAACGAGGATTACATTTCAGAATTAATTTCCCCTAAAAGACAAAAAAAAAATCCAGTTTACTTCTATTTTCATTATTTAGAGGAAACCCCAAAAGCATATATCAATGATATAAAAAAATTTTGTTTAACATGTTCAACACATAACTTACAGATGGAGAAAGTTCAGGGTCCTTTCTCTTGCACTACAAACTCTTCTGATGAAGTCATTTTTACCTTCCTTCCACACCAAAATAACAGATTCATCGACACTTTCAGACTGTTTTTCTGTTCTATGGAACAAATTTCTTTGTGTGACATCTGTCAGGTAGCTAAAAGCAATCAACTAAATAAAATCTGACACAGACTGATTTTATTTTCTCTTTTACAAGGATTAAGTTTACTGGGGCTTTAACCTTTAAGATGACAGTCAGACTCATTCCAGTCTTTATCTAAGGACAAGCTAATGCAATTAGGAATCAATTCAAGCTTTTTCAAGGTATTCTTATGCATTAATCACTCTACTGGAGTGTAAATACAGACCTATCAAAAGTGTGACTAAATAGCCACCTGCAAGAAATGTTTTGAAAGATGCCAGTGTACTGGAGAATAACTGCATATTGATTCCTGAGGGAACACAAAATACACTGCAGACTACTTACTACCCTGCCACTGAGTCTGGACATAGACTTTCAGGAGATTTATTGCAGAAGGGAGTGTATGTCTTTGGGTTTCAATGTTTATCAGCTGATCTTAGCATACTTCTACTGGCGTGTTGGACAAGGACAAGTTCTCTCACTGAAAGAGAGCAGTGTGGCTTCTTAATTATGTCTTACAACTCAGTAAATGAGCAGGTTGAGGCAACTCTTGACTACTCAAAGGGCTGTTTTGTTCCAAATCAGACTAAAATCAGATTTTAAACATCTTTTCACATGGAGATAAACCGATACTGAAAGCAAAAAATGGCATCCCTTGGTCCAAGGAAAATCAGATAATACTTCCAGCCTAGGAGAAGGACTCTTCAGGAGGCACTGGTACATAATTTTGAACATAGAGCTGAAACTGTCATCCCTGGTGTTCCCTAATGCTACAACTACCATTAGCAAACTTTTCTCTCCATAGCCACAGTTTCTCTTGGGAGCACAAAAAAAAAAAAAGGTATCTAAATATGAGGATTTTTGTATAATTTAAATCCAGAATAGCAGAATAAATATTTACACAAGTAGGCAACCCCCTGGAGGTTGCTGAATGCTAGGCAAATCAGCATGTGATTAGACATATCAAGAAAGGATTTCTAATAGAGATTTTAAATAAACCTGATAGAAGACTCTAAAAACATAACCATACATGCAAATACAAAGGAACTATGATTGTTCTATATGCCAAAATGAGTGTCTTTGTATTAACTTATTTAGCCTTCTCACAAACTGTTCTTCCTCAGTGTTTACAGACTGTTTGACTCCTACCCACCATCTGGCCCAGTTTTGTGCCAAATTCCAGAAATGTTGATGATAAAAACATGAGTAAGTAAAAATGAATGCATATCAAACTTCTCTGACATTCACAATCAGGTTATCTACTTATCAGCTATTTTCACTGATAATCAGAGTGGGATTTATCTGAGGTACCAAAATACTTACATCAATTTAGATATGTGATTTCAGGTCCCTGCCTGCAAGTGTCTATGTGTCTGCAAGGTGTCCGAATTGTAATTCTATTTTATGTTCTTGGCCTAATGGACCCTAACCAACACAGAAAAGACAACTATTCACAACAAAGAAAACTAGGCTTTCACGTATTAAATAAGGATCTATAGACTCTTACCATAACATTCCGTTCATAATGTTCGTGTTCTTTCTCAAAATCTATTGCAAAGCCATTTAGAGACCAAATAAATGTCAGGTCTAATGTGGGATCATGGGATGCAATGCATTGCATGGTAGCATTCTCTCCAACGGTGACATCAACATTCAACGGAGCTAAAGTAATCTTGGTAGCTTCTGTGAAGTTAATGGCAAACATGGAAAATTCCAATAAATAAATATTTATTTGAATATAAGCTCAGCTCCATAACTGTATGATCATACATTAAACCACTCCCTAAGTCTAGTTTACATGTTATTCATATAACTACATTTCAAAGGATCAAACTGAAGACAACAAAGTTAAAACCTAGGCTTGAGCTTGCTCCAAGGAGCACACTCCAATCCATCATACACAGGAAAAGAAAGTATCCTCAGTAAGCTCAGTATTTTGTTACTCTGTCTCAGAACAAAATCCTTCCCCAGATCCAACTCTAGTAATCTAAAACCTGCTTAATACCAAGACTATGAGGATGGCACAACTACTGCCTTTTGCAATATGGAGCATCTCACAGTGCATTGGAGCAATCTGTTAGCATCTGGTCTCCAGAGCCTCACATATGGACACATGCTTAGGACACTTGCTCCATTCCAGTGGGGTGGTGCCTGTGTGCTCAGCACCAGGATCAGTCTAAAAGGCTGCTGAAAGAGTGGACCAGGGGCAGGGAATGAACAGCAACCAGGAGAAACCATCAGAGTTTGCAGCACCTGTCAGCTTCAGATTTAACTTTTTAATTTCCTATAGTCATGTGCAATGTCTGATAAGTTTTGTGGGCCACACAACGTGCTTGGGAACGCCACTTTCAAAGCATTATTCATCAACTCTCATCCTAGTGCCACAACGTAAAAATGATTTTGAAATAAGTCAACTGATCTTTCTGTTTCTGCTGTGATGCCTTATACTCTTGGTCATTTTTAGATGAATCAGAGCAGAATTTTTCAAAATTTAAAATTTCTTCTTACTAGTTTATAAGGTTTACAAACATATTGGTTTTTGTTTCACTGTGCAAATTTAGTATGCAAATGTTCTTCCTGATTTTCGAAGACATAACAATTAAGGGGCTGGATATATTTATTTACATAAACTTTCAGAATAATTAAATGCCTGATGATAATATTAAGATATATGAAACAGCAGAAGATGATAAAAAGTAACTACAAATATCAAAATACAGTTTTACATTTCATTTGGTGCAATAAATTTGGAACATATCAGCCAGAAAAATGCTTTCATATGATGCTACAGATTAACTCTTACATTAGCACATCAGCATTGAGCTGTCAGATCCAGCATGATTTCTGGAACAGAGATTAAAAACCTATTTGACAAATGACTCTTCCACTATCTGTGGTAGTTGATAGACATAGGTGTTACAGAATGCTGTCCTTCCTGTCTGCAGTCTACAGTTATTTAGTTATTTGACATCAGATTTAAAATACATAATTAAGGATATCAGTACTTAATCAGTAAATAAAAATACTGATAAAGGAAAGTAATTTAGAAGTGCAACCATATGGGTACACACCCTTATCTCACAAATTTCATGAATATTTCTTTAACAGCAATGTTCTCTCAAACATGCTTATACCACCACCACAATACCAAAATCACCAGCAATACAAACAAACAAACAAACAAACCAAACCAAACCAAAGCCCCTACAAAACAGAAAACCACAACACTAAGGAAGGTCAGCAGGAGTTCAATTTCTCTGAGTCATGGCCCCAGAATCACACCTTAGCATGAGTGCTAAGCTACCAAATAGAGGGAATGCATTAAAATTTGTAATTTAATGTATCTTGTTTAGTAATCTCTTAAGGAGAAAACAATGCTGAAAATTGAGATACAGTGTTAGAACTGATGCAAACATACCCAGTTTCAAATGAGCAATATGCTTTAAAAGCATCAATTCAGTGTTAATGAGCAATTCAGTTAGAAGGATGTAGAACAGCTTGAAAAAGCAGTGCAATGCTGGAACAAAAATTAGTCATTTTGAACTTAGGGATTCTACCCAAAACAAACTAAAGTAATTCTGAGGCTTACCTGTCATTTCTAGAACACCAGTGCTATTGGCTTTCCCTCGGTTATTTTCTGCAAAACAGGTGTAGCGGCCTTCATCCAGCTTTGTGACATTGATAATTTCCAGGCTCCCATCATCCCAGATACGTATGCTATGGAAAGTGCAAAAAATACACTAAGAGAAATTAAAGTCTATATTAGAAAGCAATGCTTCCTGTAGAACTGTAGTAAGTGAAAGAACAAACCACAAACATCGTTTGAAACCTCACATCTAACTACTGGATTTATAAACACTCCTACAGTAAAAAATATTTAAAGAGACTGTGGCATGATTAGACGTGTCAGATTGCTGGAGCGAGAGAATGTACTTCTATTGACTTGTACTCATTCAAGGATTTTTCTTAGAGTTTTATGGTACAATTCAATTCTTAAACCAGACTGGGTAAAGTTGGATACCATGCTAACTCTTTGAATTCATACTGGCAGCAACATTTTGGCATAATATTTTCCTGAAGTTACACATTCTCCTGTCCCTGAAGTCTGCAAAATGGAGAATCATCCTACGGGACAGACAGACAGATACATAAGGTTACATTTTTAAGGCTCAAAGTGTTCAGAAACAGTCAGTACTAACCGGCTCCCATTTACAAGCAATTCTGTTCCTTTGCTCCAGGAGAATTTTGGCTTAGGAGCAGCTTTAGGCTTGCATTCAATGATTACACGCCCCCCTTTAGCTGCTAGGATTTTCTTCTTCATAGGGTTCAGTTCAAAAGTAGGAGGTGAAGCTGAAAGCAAAAATTAACACAAATACTGCTGTTAGTGATTTTACTGCAAAATAAAATTTGTTTCCAACATACAATAAATGACAGAACTATTGAATTGTTTACAACTGTTTATTATTCAGACTGGTGAGAAAAATATTAACGATACAGAGATGTACTAGGAAATACATGGTGATCTACAAGAAACAGGAAAAATCATAATGTAGTTCTGTGCTGTGTTACACTAGAGATTTCTTTCTATTGATTTCTGAACTTTCATCTGAGTTTAATCTAACAAGATCAAAGTCCACTGAAAGTTCTTCCCTTTCAAAAGGCCTTTTGATCAGTCTTAATAAAATCCAGCTTCCTGCAGATAAATTCTTTAACAAGTTGCTCACTCAATCGTAATTCTAAAGAATAGTTGGGTTTACTTTTCAGTGGTTTTAGCCCTCTCTACAAACTAAAATTGTGCCCTTCTTATTCTCTGTGGTTTTCTGTTTGGCCAGCTGGCTGTAGGTGCACTCTCAGATGTGCAAGAGTATTGAGATGTGACTGTCATAAGCACCACACTTATGTTTCTGAGATCAGATCTCTGCTTACTAATTTTTTCTTTATTTGAAACCAAATAAAAGAAAAAAAGCTTTTAATTATTTTGTATCTTGGCATACCCGCAAGTTAATCATGCCAGCAAGACAGTGCACAGTCTGAGGAAATAAGGCTATTATTTAATCACAGAAGAGCAAAACTCTGACCAATATCCACATATTACCAACACTGAATTTTGAAAACGCACATATAAAAAGTGCTCATTTTGTGTAAATCAAGCTGGTAGTGAGTACATAGTAATGGAAGAACAGTGTAGAATGAAGCATGGTTGTGCAATGGTTTGGGAAAACCAAGAATAGTTTAGTTCTTGGGAAAGTCTGAAGGCAAGTGTGAGATGGAAAGAACAGCAACCACCACAAGGAAATCTAAAAAAATATGGCATACAGCCAGTGTGGCTGCTCTAGTGAAATCAGTAAAAACATCAGAAATTGTTTTAAGGCTGAGAACTCTGGATCTGAGAGTCAAACTTTCAACAGGATGCTCCTCAGGAAAACACAATGGTTTCATAACTACATCCAGCCATCACATGGCACAGCTATATGGCATACAAACATTGTGACTTCAGTGTAAGGGGTTGCAGAAAGCAAAACGAAAGGGGAGAGCAAAGACAAAGAGCTTCAAAGGCCAAGTAAGTGACAACGTGGTTTCTTAAAAATCAGATTTTGCCTCACAGAGGAGTGATTATATGTGAGCAAAAATGAAAATGCTTCTTAACCAGTTTTGCAAGCTTAAAAGTTTAGGCTGCAACTCTATGTGCTTCATATAACTTCAGTACTGTCAGTTACTCTGAGGGGGAACAGCAGGAAATAAGCATCAAAAATATGAACAGAAAACATGCCCCACAAGTTGGTAAATGTATTCCTCAAGTTGTTGTCAAAAACCAGCTAGAGAGCTCAAATAAACCCCATCTCACCTAGATTGAGTGAGAGTTCTTAGCTTCATCCTCACAGGAATCTGCTACCAAACAGTACTTGCAAATATAACTGCTATCTTACTCAAGCCTGAAATAGTAAATAGAGAAATAATCCCACTGACCCACAATCTTCAGTTCAGCATTTGCATAAATAATTCCATGCATGTTTTCTGCTATACACTGGTACATGCCGGCATCGTCAAAGGTCAGACCTTGCATTCTTAGTTCACCTTTCCGAAACTAAAACACAGAATCAATAAAATAATAAGATATTAGCATAAATTACATAAGCTGAAGAATCCACACTCATCCACACTTTTTTTTTCTTTCCTTTTTTTTTTTTTCCCCTTTTTCGGTCACATTGGGTCCACCTTTTTCTAAAGAAAGAGTCATTGTCATTCAATACTTAAGTTTCTAAGGAAGTCCTAGTTGAGTGTCAGTAGAGAAATTTACTCTCCAGTCCCCTGTTATCAACCAGTGCAAACACTACTGATTCAGAAACAAGAGACAAGGAATTAAATTAATTTTATGCACATAAGTTTTGTTATGCCATGCTCACTGGTCAGTGCTTTCTGTTTCACAGCATTTTACAACAGGGAAAAGTCAAAGCAAGTCCCACTGAGGTAGGAGTTTTTCAGAAGATTCCACTGGGACATAGTACAAACTATTTTCTATTACTTTGTTTTAATGTAGAAAAGAAAAGAACAGTCAATCAAAAGAAGGTAGTTAAGGTAGGGTATTTTTATAAATGGAGATGTCAATCAGGTAGATCATGTTAATGTACTCTGTTTTCTTGTGAAAAACAAGCTGAAAGCTTTAACTCATATCTAAGTACACTGGAGTACATGGAGCAGTGGAAGATTAAAAGAATAGTAGTTAGTTGAAAAGAGAACAGATTAAAGGAAACATTTTCTGATATTTTATGTGAAAATGTTTTAATCAGACGTTATACAAGGAATCTTTGTTGTGCTCTAAATGAAAGGCCTAAGTACAAGTTATCTGATTTAGAAACAAATTATATTTTCAAGGCAATTAACGTATTTTATTATCTTCCATTTGGAAACCATCTTATCATCATAGTAACACCCAGCATAATCTTCTGGTGCACGGCTGGAGACTTACACACTGTGTTCTGCAATCCAGTGTGCAGATTTTGTCAGTGAAAGCCAAGTTCAGTGAGGACCAGCAAGTAACTCACTTGTTCAATTATTTGTTTGCAGTAACTACCAAAGCTAGACAAAAGCTTGTTTTTCCTGGTTTAAACCACCTCCATACAGCAGATGGTGACATCCCTGTTTTGCTTCCAACATCATACATGTTTCTTAAATATACAGTCAAAAACCAAGCTGCCTCATTGTCTTTTTTGTTTGTTTGCCAAGATAAGAGTCACTACAGATCAGCAGATACAGAGCTGCATTGTGCCCTTGTATTCTCCTGCTTTTTGTAATCGTTTTTCATATAGTGCAAGCAATATACTTTGAATAAACTGTTGAAATGCCTGAACAGGTTTTTCCCAGAGAAGTTGTGGCTGTCCCATCCCTGGAATTGTTCAAGGGCAGGCTGGATGGAGTTTTGAACAACCAGGGCTAGTGAAAAGTGCCCCTGGCCATGCCTAGGGGTTGGAACTAAACAATCTTTAAGGCACCTTCCAACACAAACCATTCTGTGATTCCAGGATTCGAGGACAGAAAATCTACTGTGTTTAAACCAAATACCCAACATAATAAAATTAAATTATCAAACAGTACTTATTTAAACTTCTTTTAAACATCACCTAAACATTTGCAACACTGTGTCTAGAAAAAAAAAAAGTGAAAAAATACAGGATATAGAAAGACCACTGATACTTTAAAAAGTAATCTTTATTGTCGTATCTCCACTGACTATTTTGTCTTATATTTTTAAAGACACATGAATGTTTAATGTGATAGAAAGGATTAATTTTAAAGAAAAGCTGACATTTTTTATCCAGAGTGGAGAGCATTTCCTCAAACATGTTTGGAGAAAAAGGGATATCCAATCTCCTAAACACATGGTCAAAAGTTAAATTCACAATTCAAAGCTGAATACTAAATAGCCTGAAGAAACAAGAGAAGATTGAGATGAAACTTTAAAAAATAGATTTTAATGTCTCATGCAAGTGGCATCAGCAAATATTTGGATCATTAAAACTAATCTTCCTTTAACCTTTTAATAATGCATGCCTTCAAAAAACTGTTTCCATGATCTAAGCACTCAAGCCTGCGTTCCCTACAGCAATACACTCACCGAGGCACCATTCTTCAGCCACCTAATTGTTGGAATGGGCTTGCCCGTGGCTACACAAGGCCAGTACAGGTCACTGCCTATATCCCTTTCTGTGTCATTGATATGTTCTACCCACTCAGGAGCAGCTGCAGAATAAAATACATGAAGCATTGTAAATATAGCACATACATATTTAATTAGCATTATGTTGTATTAATTCCACTGCTTTTTCCATGATACTTAAACAGGCAACTCAAAGTAATGATGATAAGTCAGCAATGCACCAACACAAAAAAGAAATGTTTGTCTTACAGCATAGATTTAAAAAAGCTTCAAACTATTTTTTATGAGAAGAAAATATGGAATTGAAATAATGGTTCCTGAATGACAGAAGACATGTGATAATACCATTTACATTGATCTGAAGATTATTCAGTGTGAAAATTACTCAGTAGCACCGTGAAAGTGATACTTAAATTACATGAAATTGTGCAAAACTGTGTACATACTAAAAGGATCTCCAAGAAATTACTCTCTTGGTCCAAACAATATATGTAAGAAATTAATATTTAAAACAGTCACGTATATTTGCTTTTGTAAGCCAACAAACCAATTTATTAGCTTTACTTATTATAAGCAGTAATAACCTTCCCACACACTAATTCTGAGTTTGATGTACTGAAGTTTTAGCACTTAAGTGAGGATCTTAACTCAGAAGATCTTCTGTACAGGCAATGAAAGAGACAGAAATCTTTGAGGGTGGTTCAGATGTTACATGTGACCTTTTCACGTCACGGCTGTGTGGCGTAAACCTCAGACAAAAAGCCAAGTTACTTGGGATGATTTCACTATGAGCAGTAAGATACAATTTTTGGTTACCTAATTTAATCAAATGCATAAAGGGAAGTGACAGAGGGTGGAGGAATAAAGAACTGTGCCTAGCTAATAAGACCAAGAGCTAAGACAGAAAACACAAACAAAATGAGAAAACAAGAAATCCTAGCAAACCTAATGGTCCCTTTTTCTTCCCAGTAGCTCTTTCACTTTGAGTACTATAAATTGATTTAATTTACATTATGCATAAGTATATTAACACAGAACTGTCAGAATGTATATACAGCTGTGTAACCAAACTGAGTAGTCTTTCAATTAATACATAAAAATCATGACTGGCATTTAATGCAAAAATTTTGATGGTGCTCTAGTAAGTTGAACAGCAGTGTGTGAGGATGATAGTACAAATCAACACTGACATCAACCGTGAAAACACAAGACATTTCCACCTAAGTAAAAGCAACACAGATCATCAAGAATAAAATTGTTCTTCTTACCTTGTACATAAACTCTTGCTTGGTGTTTATCTTTTCCTTTGTAGTTTTCAGCTTCACACTCATAAAGTCCTTCATCTTCATATTGAATATTGAAGATCTTAAGAACTGCACCAGACATGCTTATCTCAGCAGAGGCTGGCAAGGGTTCAAGGTATTTACTCCATCTGAGTTCAGGAACCGGACTTGAAAAGGTACAGTAAAGTACAAATCAGCATGTTCAAGAACTGGTGGTTAAATTGCAGACTACAAAAAGAGCATTTGATCATGAAATATGTGCTTTCATTCCCTGCAATATGAAAGCAATTTGTGCTGTACAATAACTTTAAAACACACTCACTTTCCAAGAGCAAAACACTCCAGTGTTACGTTTTGGCCCAGCAGAGCGTACGTGTCCTTGAACTTCACCTTGATATCAGCAGGATACACTTTTGCTCCTAATATGAAAAAAAAGATTCTAAGAAATGTCAGAAAGTTATACAGCTATTAAAATTACCACAGTTCAATAAAACTTTTCTTAAAATTCCAGACAAAATCCTTCTTTACACTGAATAAACAGCCTGTCAATTCATAAAGTCTGACTAAGCACTTAACTTCTACTAGTAAGGCTTAATTGTTTTACTCAGCCACTAGTTATCTTTCTCTGGATGACAAATCCTAACATTTTTTACAGAATTTGAAGCGTGATGATGTACTCAGTATGTGGGTAGACAAAAACCTGAGTCTGTTTTCCACAGGTTTTTTACTGGATAGAATATTTTGAATTATTTTGAATTTCAGCTCAGTTTTTTTCTCAGTAAGGATATGAAGGAGCTAGAGCAAGCACATCTACAGTTTAATGAGCTCACAGGGATGTAAATCTAATCAAACCTCCCTACTAGCAATTGCTGTAGGAACCCTCCTGCAGTCCTAGATGAAGATGGCAGAGTGAATACTGGAATATTTGGTCAAAGATCACTAATTTGAAATTATATTAATTCAATTGGTAATATGGAAAATTGTACAGATAAAAGGGTTGCTGAAAAATTGATGATCAGTTCATGAGAATCTAGTGACTGACAGCCTGAAGTAGCAAAAAGGAATCTGGTTCCTGTTTGGAAAATATGCAGTTCTCCTGAAGAAACGGTGGCTAATAATCCAGTAACACAAAGCCACAGAGGTGTTTTTAGGACATTGACCATGAGACACAAAGCTCTTAGGCCACTGTTGGATAGGGAGTTTCATCAGGGGAAAGGATTTTCCTTTTTCATGGGGGATTTTCTGAGGGAAAAAAGTAAATCCTGAAGCTGTTAATCAACATTTACATGAAGTTTCTGCTTTACAGTCATACTCCTTTGAACCAATGCCAGGACTAGAAAAGATACAGAAGATTTTGGGATGAGATCAGGGGCTTATCACATAAAAGAAATGGGGATAAGAACTCTCTTCTCAATGATTTGAAAGGAAATTTGTGAATTAATCAATGGAGATTTTTTTCACAAAGCTTTCACTGTGTATGGGAATGATTTGTACCTCTGCATCTGAAAGTAACATTGTGCAGTAGCCATTATAAATTGCCATATAATTCTCCTTACAAAAATGAAAGCAGTTATGAATTAGCAAAATTATAATACAAACAGTTAAAATGCTGTGCATAGTATTTCCGATAAATACTTACGATCAGATTGTGGAATAAGTGGGATAAATTTACTGAATACACTCTTTGTTATCGAAGGGCTGGACACAAAACATGAATAATTGCCCTTATCTGATGCTTCCACATTTGCAATGTAGAGATTGCCATTCGTCTGTGACACAAATCGTCGTTTGTCCAAAGCAATGAACACTGGGAACTCATTTAGAAGCCAGCGATAACTGAGGTCATCTGGAGGAAAATATTTTAGTCAATATTAAAACCCAACACTGTCAGCTATTTAAACCACATAATACTGTCTGCATATAAATCACTTTAGTCTGATTTCTAGTTTAAAGATCTTTCTTTTGCAGAGGGAGCTATGTGAGAGAGAGTTATGCATGTCTCAGCAGCCAGCTCATTCCTGTCTGCACTGAACACTGGGGCACTGCTGCTGTCAGTGCAGGTTACTGGGGACCTGGCTGCAGTGTGCACACCTTGCCCTGGGTACAACCATCCCACAGAACTGGAGTGGGATGGGATGAGAGAGGCAGCTGGGTCTCGACCTTATGCAACTGAGAAGCTGGGATCTTTTCACCAGTCTTGTACTTAGACAAAATCTTACAATATTTTAACTAGTAGTATGTCTCCATTCCTCAGCTCCTTGCAACGCTTAAACTGAGCATGAAAACTAAATCATCATTCCATTTTACAAGGTAGAAGAGATGCTAACAGCCAATTTCATCCCTCATGATGGAACTCCAGATGCTCGAGATTACGGGTGTAACCCATGCAGAGCTCTTCAGTAGCTAATGATGAGAAAAAGTCACTTCCAGAGAATAAATAACCTCATCTCTGACCCTCTCAGGGTGGTTCTGCTGTTCCATGATTTTAACAGAAGCCCATGATCACAGCAACTGAGTGACTTTACTAGGTGGAATGAACGGTCAACATATGGTCACCAACAAATTCAAAACAGAAACCTAACCTAAATGGTGATTCTCAAGCTGCACAAAAGTTACTGTTTAGGTGAATATAAAGGAAACTCGCAAAAAGAAATATTCATTTGTCTTTAACTTCTAATACACTGAAAATGAAGCACTTTTAGCTGAATTACCTGGGTAGTGGTAAGGGGGCTCACAAAGAAGCACTGCTCCAACACCTTCTCGCACTTTAACCTCATAACGTTCCTCAGGTGGAAAGGGATCCAGATCTAGTTTTTCAAAAAGCAAGGGGAGGAGAATAGGGATTTTAACTACAGTAACTTTTTATTATTATCATGATTTTCAGTCCTGTAGAGATTAGTATAGAAATACATCAATACATGGCAGATAGAAACTTGTTGACCCCTAATGCCAGTTTTGCTTATTTGTCATTACCAACTGATTTTTTTTGTTATTTTTGTCATCATAATTGTAAATGCCAGGGGAAAGAAAAAGGTGATGCAGACTTCAGCTCTAAGAGTAGTGAGGTTTAAAATATTTTCATGAGTGTTAAGGCACCAGATCTAAAAAGTATGTACAGTATTGTCAGATGGACTAATTGATGAAGTATATTAGAGAATGTGGGTTTTGTTCCACAGTTTCAGTAAATTTGACAGCAAAACAAAATTACTGCTGGTCAAGAATTTTTAACTCTTCTAAGTGGTTGTTGACATTTTTCAATTGGTTTATGCATAAGCAAAAGAAAATCACTAAAGATCAGACGTTTTCTATATTAACTTTAGCAACTCTATTCAGTTCTTTCGAAACAGTGATTGTAGAAAGAATTTTTATATAGGTGATCATTAAAAAGGACAAAGGAAGAAATGCAACAGTATAAAGAAGAATGAAAGCAGGCTTTTTTTAACAGATAGTTATCAGTTTCCAGCTATCTTTTCACTATTCCTTACATCTTTACCCTATTTGAGTTTACATATTGAAACACTGTGTATTAGAGCTCTGTTCATAATTTTTCAGTATACTATCAACATTCAGCTCATGCAGCCAGTGAGCTGGTAGGCAGAAAACAGGCCTCAGACTGTTTTGGTTCTATTTTTTTCATCTATTAGGTTTATTGTTTGGTTTTTTTTTAATCCTATTGATTATTCAGGACTGACACAACTGAAGCCTGCTTTAGGTATAAATAAATATCCCATAAATGGAATGTTGATGTTTTCTCTATTAAAAGGAAGTAACAACCTGGCCTCCAATTTTTTTTCTAGAAGATACACAGGTAATTACAGACCAAGACTATATAAACGATGATATGATCCATCAGCTCATTATAGTTTCTGACTTTCCCTAATATTTGTGGTCCCACAGTCTCACAAGTACTCTCAGAAAGCTGAACTTCTCACTACATGTCTGATTTTCTACAGCAAGGAGTGAATTCTACTTATGGAGGCTGGTTAAAGACAAGAGGGGCACCAAATCCTTAGTGTCAGGGCACCTAGGGCTTTGTCAATGGACCCCAGCTAGAGTGGATTCCTTTTTTTGGGGATTCTTTTTTTTTGCCCTCTGATGATAAAATATATCCAAGGAAAAGGCAACTTAAGGCAAAATAAAACAAAAATCCCAAACACTGTCTTAAGTCTATGAAATTTTGCATTAACTTTCATTTAGTACATCAATTTTTTACAATTCATGTATTTGGTGATACGCAGGTGTGTACATGTACATGTCTTTACATGACCAGCTCATGACTGTCAGAAGTTGACAGAAATTTCCCCCAGCAGGGTTTTTTCATTGTAGCCTTGGAGTCAGGGCATACTTTATTAGCAAGTGCTCTGCTTTCCTCCTGCAGCTGTGCTTGCCCTGCATCTCACCACCATATGCCCTCACTCGAGTCTTTCTTCTGTGACTATTCCCCCTCAGGTCCTAGCATGGCTTTAAAAGAGTCTGGACATCATTATCTCCACATCTGGCTCCATGAGTCTCTTCAATTAATAATTTAACAATAACTCATGGGGAAGGCTGTTATGTTATGTCAGCTGAATGCTAAAGAATATAAAATGCTTACAAATTTATTTCGTGTCAGTCTCTGCAGACCAAGGCACTTAAGATACTGTTTTCACAGAGCAATACAGACACAGCACACATTAGCAGAATACACTGCAGTGTAAAACATTGGGCATTCATAGCTAACCGTAATTTTTCTATATTCTGACACAAACAACAGCTTACATCCAAAACTCAGAGTGGCTTCAGTGCTTCTGACAGTTCCAAAGGTATTCGACACTACACAGACATATTTTCCAGCATCCCTTGACTTCTCTGGATTATTGATAACAAGTCTGCCCTCTACCATAAAGTAGCGTTCCTTTGTTAAATCAATATCCCAGTTGTTGAGTTTCCACCTATTAAAAAAGAAAAGCCAGATGTAAGATTGGCCCCAAAAAGCAAACTTGGTATGAAATACGATGTGAAAAATTACTCATAAATTCTGAAAAAATATGCAGGAACTTGTTAATATACTTCTATAAAAGTTTTAAGCTTTCCTTCAGCAAGAGGCACAGATTTGAAATCCAGAGGTCTTTTAAACATATCGGTGTCAGTTCTTCCTTCTTAGAGACATCACATGGTTTGTTAAAACACAGGTGCTGGTCAAACAGTAAGAGATGCTTGAGCTGGCTGTGAATGAGCTAGCCAGTAACCAAACACACGGATTTTAAACATCTCTCAAATAAATATCTAAGGCCAGACTGGATAAAAATATAGTCCCTCTGCACTTTTAAAGTATGGGGTAATGTGAGATTTTTTAAAACCTGCTGCAGGTAATGAAAATATTTTATAAAACTGCCAGTAAAGTCAGTGCAAAAACTGTGGCATGCTTCATATAATACCTACTTACTACTACTTCAGTAAATTGCTGGACACTCTTCCCTTAGTTATGGTAAAACCCCACAGCCAATTCACTGAATTACTGCAATTTCCACTTGAGTGATTAAGACAGAAACTGGCTGCCCACTTCTGGCCGATTTCTACTTATTTTAAGGAATGTTAAAAACCGCGGAGTGTGCACCTGTACTCATGATTTACATTTGTGTTTATTACTGTGGCCACAAGAGGGAGCCATCACCTTAGAAAGGAACTGCCTGGTTCCGAGGCACAAACAGCAAAGATGCAACTTCAATACATTCAACGATCATAAAATTATTTCTGCATAAATATTTTCTTTTTTCATAACGTAAGGTTAGGCATTAGATTTGACAATGATACTACACACGCCACCTGTTCAGTCACTATTGAAGATGTGCCAAAATATGCAGAGTTCTCATTTGGAAGTGGAACTTGAAATTGTATAGAAAGAAACAATAGTAAGAGTGGCAAAAAAAAACCAACCAACCAACAAAAAAAAAAAAAAACAAAAAAAAAAAAATAAAACAAAACTAAACAAACCTAAACAACACAGATTTTTAAAAATCTAATGAAATAGAAGAATTTTAAAGATGCAGCAAATAGCATTTTGATCTTACAGAGTTCTAGAGGTATCACTTCAGTCCTGTGAGACATACTATATGTCTGTGTTAGGAAAAATAAATATATCATCTGTTCAGAAATATCTAAGTATAAATGTCCTGAGGACAGCTCATACTGCAATGAAAATGGGAAGAAGGACTTATTTACCTCTGAGGTAGAAGAATTTTGACTCGATAACTGTTAGGGGGTTGAGATGAAGAAAACATATTGAGGTATGATAAAAATAATATGGCAGGAAATAAGAAAAGTGGCCTTATTCTGTACTGCAATTATCATCACATCACTTATCAGTGCTAATTGTTAGATTTGTTCCTAGACAGAGAAGTTTTGGACGTGCAATGCAATTCTTTTACAGTGATTTTGCTAGCTCCGATTTTGCTGAGCCCACAATAGATAAAGAAGAATGTAAAAGTTTATTTAAAAGCTGTAATCATCTATAGCTGGTGTGTTTACAGTCTTGCAGACAGGGTTGGGGAGTCTCTGGACCAACTGGAAGGGATGTGAAATACACCAAAGGGTATAAATTCTTAACATATATAATCTCTCCACACTTTCCAAGCACGGCAACAGAAGTGCAACAAAATGTCATGTAGAAGGGTCATATTCAAATGGTGGTTCTGTACACATAGACAACCTGTTAGCATATTTTTCAAAGGGGCAATGAAGATTAAATAAGCTGTTTTGATGGAGGAATACCATAGTTGACCACAACACTGTAGCAGATTTAAAAGAATAACCAGCATAGTTGACTGGTTTTTCTGTTCTAGGAACCAGTCTGGGAACACACATGAAGTGAGTACTTGAGGCAGGTCATAGGGTAATTTACTGAAATGGATGTCTTTTGCCAGCAAGATATTGTGTCTGTCTTTAGTACAATGACAGCAGTTTTCTGCCTATGATCAGGCTGTGATTTAGTCACAGTCTTAATATTGATAATCCTAAGTACATTTCTCTTTACACAATGATAATGATAATGTCAGATAATGGCTGACAAACTTACATGAATGCACAACAAAGCATTGATTTCTACAATAATATAATTATTGTGAAAGAAGTAATGTGGGAATCTGTATTAAAACTAGTTGAAATGTTTTTTCAGAATGATGTTTTTCATGTCTTCAGTAGCACAGCTGACACATTCTTGATCACTGCTCTGCAACACACTGGATGAAAAAGCAACATGGGATGTAGAATATCCAGGTTCAACAACCAATACTCCTTTCAAAGCAAAATAGAATTTAGAAAGCCTCTCTGAATCAAAAAGAACGAAGACTCAAATCTGTGCCAACCTCAGCCTAAGCTGGCAAGATAGGCTCTCAATTTTTTTTAAAGTTCACTTTTTAAAAATTTACATACAGATCAGTATTTCTTTCAAAAGCTGAAAATATTTAACACAATATACTGTTTCTAATACTGATTAGACATTCTGGCAAACTGAATCAAGATGGAGTCTTACTCAAAAATTGCATATCTCTGAGTTTTTTCCCACCTTCAAGACTTTGCTCCAATCTTTTAAGACAGTCAATCATTTAATAAAACAATCTGAAATAGCTGAATAAAATATGCAAGATCTGAAAATCAAAACAGGAGATGTTACCTGTAAGTAGGAGGAGGAACTGCTCGAGCTCTGCAGTTCATTGAAACTCGTCCATCTGAAGATTCTTCTGGATAGATGGTATCAATAGGTTGCTCCTCAAAAACAGGTCCATAACCTTTGTTTCCTTCCTCTGAAAACGGAATAGAGTTTCAAATTAATCACTTTTTACCTAGGAGACAAACTGAAGACAAATTTGCATCACACATTCGAGAATTAAAATGTGAAGGCAAAACAGTGAGTCACGCGAAGTTAAATTCTATGTGCTTCAGTAAAACTGGAGCAGTGCGGCTAACAAAAGTTACTGACTCCTGCCTTCTGAGAACCAAATTAACTCACATTTTGTTCCTCTAATACTACCTTGTGTGCCTTCTCTGAAATTATTTGTCACTGTTTAGGCCAGATGTGGAGATAATTAGGAACCGAAGAAATGTCCCTTAGAAATACAGTGAGACCAACTTACTTCACAGAGAACAAGTTCTGATCAAAAGGTCCACATCCAAAACAACTACCCATAGATATTCCTGATCTTATAGCCTAATAATCTCCAATGATTTTATGTATTTAGAAAGAATCTTTACTACATCAGACAAAAAACCCCTTATGTTGGGTATCAAAGCTGAAAACTACATTGTTTCATTAACACACCCATCTTTCCTTTTAAGCTGAGGTATGTATTAGCTTCTACACTCGAAAATACAATTTTAAAAAGGTCCTAAACTGAAAAGAATTTCAGTTTGTCAAGCACTTAAAAGTGAATAAATGTAAAACAGCTTTGAACACAAACTGTATTTTTTAATCTTTATCTTTCATTTCTGCATGCTGTAGTAAAGTTGGTAGGGTCTGTCCACCCCTGTTGCACTCCCTTCTCCTTTATCTCCTTCAAGCATACAAGGTTGTTCTTTAGGGTCTAAAAAGCAAGACTAAGAGCAAAGGTGAAATGTTCTGGGAAAATTCTTCTCAGTAAATCCAGGATGTAACTGTTGGTTTTGTTTTGTTTTTTTTTTTTTTCTGTGAAAATGTCAAATATGCATTCCAGGTACAGAATGACTCTGTGAGGAGGCAGTGGATGCTACATGTAGATAAAATTTTGAAAGAAACAGTTGTCTAATTCTCACAGGTCTCTACTGAAACTGAAATAACAGTTTGGACACTTGTAAGCAAATTCATGGGAGAACAAAGGAGTACATGACTGCTAACGGGTTCACATTCCATTCAAGTTCAGAGTCTTGCTCCAAATCCTAGAGATACCTGAGACTTTTAAAATGACTGCGAGAATCTTGTAATACAAGAACAAACAAAACAAACAGAGTTTTAACTAACAAGATCTTCAGAGATGGCTGAATAATTTAACTCAAAAGCAATGGTTAAGGACGGAAAAATTCTAACATTTTGCAGCAGTATCTGTGCTGTGTATAAAAATTTGCTACGTCTTGTAATTTAAAAAATCTTCTTAGATCAGTAAATAAACTGGCAGTGTAAAAGATGAATGTTTGTAAATCAAATTATGACTTTGTACTCATGCCCTTAAAAGTCCTGTGTTTGGTCCTAAAATATTTTAGACTAAATTAGACACCTTTTAGGAAACCTATAAAAGAAGAAAGAGTCTCTCTATATAACTAAGGAATGTGAATTATACCAGTGTAAAAATACCACATATACATAAAACCCTCTGTTTGCAGATATCTTTTTTATTGTTTCTAAATTCCCTATTCACAGATGGACACTGGATTACAGCACTAGAAGAAGACTGTTTGCAGATAAAAAGCAAGTTCCCTTTTGACTTCAAATCTGGAGTAAAAAAGTCACCATTTCCCTTGAGGACAGGAGCAGTTACAGAAGACGCTTTTACGATGTGAGATACATGGTCAGGAAATTTAATTTTTAAAGCTAATTCACATAATGAGAATTCTTTCAAAGAAGCAAAGAAGAGCAGCTAGAAAGGCAGAGCTTTTGAACAGTGGTCTGCTTTCTTTCATATTTTAAAGCACAATACAGTATAAAAATCTACTTACTGCTAGACTGAAAGAAGAACTAATTTCAGACTGAAAAGGCAAGATTCATGTACTTGCTCAGAGACTGGAATGACTAAGCCAGAAACCTGATGGTATGTTCTGTACAGTGCTCAACAACAGCCTCTAGCAGCAAATAGCCATATCATATGCAGCTGACTCTTCACCTTAGGACTCAAATGATGTTACAGAGCACTTAGGCATTTCATGGCATGCAGTTTTAATGCTGCCAGCACTATTAATTATACTGAGTGAATGCCTGCTTCTCACACCTATCAAATGTGCTCGATAAAGGCACTTCCGCTGCAATCTATTCTGAATCTGGTTTCAGGTGTCTGTCTGAGCAGAATAAGATGTGCACACTGAATTTCAGGTATGGCAAATAATAAACCTTCCATTCTCAGCCACAAGACCACGTATGGACCAATGATATGAAACAGCACATGGGAGAAAAGAGAAGAGAAAGGGGTTGTGAAAAGATCTGCAAGAAATGTTCACACTTTAAGTGAAGTACCATGACTGTGTGACAAAGTCTGGAGAGTGACAAAGGGAAGACTAATAGTACAAGGAAAAGCATCAGCTCACTGAAGCTGTGCCTACATGAGAAAGAGAAGTAGAGAAAGAAGAAGAAATGGATATATTAGGAAAACTGAGGATGTGATGAAGAGCACATTTCCTATGTTTGGATCCTGCTTCAGACAAGAGGATGGACTATCTGACCTCTCAAACAGGGCCCGGTGTTTTGGGTAAATTTCTTGTAATTTGTATTTTAAATTGGAGCAGAAGCTATCACCTGACTATTAGAGGCATTCTTCAGTGAATTCTGAAAATAAGAGTCAGACCTCAGCACTTCAATAGTGCTAAAATGTATTGGAAGTCTGTGCAAAGGTCAAGAAAATCTTTCCTCAACTGATGAGATTACAGATTCTGCATAAGAATCTTTCCCTCTGGAAGGTGGTCATGTCACCTGTTCTCTAAGTGACATTTTCTAATGTGTCTTCTTCTCTTTCTGCTTCCTGTACACCTATCTATTTCCCTGGCACTTAACGTTGCCAAAAGGGGCTGCCTGAGGCAGTAGTTGGGTGTGAATATTGATCTACCCAAAAGTGTTGTATCCAGTTACATATTTTAACATGAGAGAGGGACAAAGATCTGTTCACATGGTGCATGGCTAGATTAACCTTGAGTGCTAAAGGATGCTGAACGTAAGAGCCTTGGAGTCATTCATTATCAGTTTAACTAAGTTGTCAGGCTCTGCATTAGCCTTGCAAGACCAGAAACCATTTGATACTCAGAAGTAGATCTTGTACTGTTTTCATTATGTTAGAGAAATGAGGACCCACTTGTGTCTGAGAAGCTCATGCTCAGAAACAAGATGCTCTGGGAATGAGCCAAAGTATCTCTACCAGGCATGCAGGGCACTGGGCACTTCCACATTTCTGAGCACTGTGATCACCAAACACATTATGATTATTTATTTACAAATGTCAGACACTCAGCAGTAGCATGAAATGGTCTTCTAAGGTCCAAGCAGGGACAAGACAGACAAGGTAAACAGGTATTAAGTATATCCATCCACTTTTTTTTTGGAAGAAAATTACTATCTCTCTAGAAAATGTGAATAAGTCTATATGCTGTGATAAAAAGCTTTAAATAAGGTAGATTCTAGCCCTCAGTTCAGAAATGCCTTTTTGAACCTACTGTTCTGGAAAATGTCCAAGCATGAATAATTAAGGGTTTGGGGGCTTGATTGTTTTTTTCTTCTCTCAATCATGAGGGAAAAGTTGTACTTGGCATTCATGGAAAGCTTATATGCTGAAGCAATAATGTGTTCATGTTGAAAAAATTCATAATGCAGAATCACCACAATGGAGAAGAGAGGGGTACATCATAAGTGTAAATCATCAAGATGCTAAATGGAAATAATTTTCCAAGAGTCAGTCAGTACTCAAACAGAAAAGGTAACCACTCCAGCACTCCCACTTTATATTATTTGAAAGACTAAGATTGTCTTTGGGAAGGCTGCCTCTATTTTTCTGGACCCAAAGGAGCAGGAGAATTACTGCTATTTTCAATGTGCCAGTGAGGACATTGAAGAGGTGCATAGTTAATGATGTAGTTTCTCCTTTACAAGTTTCAAGTATGAAAAGCTCCAGCCCCTGGCAGAGCGAGTTTCTCCACTTGTGCCTAACATGGTACAGTTCTCTTGTCTTTTCATACTGCCAAGAGGAATGTCAGCCAATACCAATAATTGTATTTTAAACATATGTCCATTTGCCTATTCAATATTTAAATTTTAGGTGGTTATTCCTTAAAAATCTAAGTGTTACTTCAAAAGTGACTGAAGAGCCTAACATGTTGATCCCATGGGAAAGCCAGTGACGGGCAAATTAGGGATGATGCTGAAGTGCAGTAGTCATTCTGCACAATCTCCCCACACAAGCCTTCCTTGGAAGGAAGGAATATGGAATATCAACAACACACTCAGAAATTCAGCATCCTGTCTAATGGCATCCCCATGTACCCATCAAAACAACTGCCTTGCACTGAGGGGCTCTGCATCTTACTGGCTTTCTTGCTTTACCAGCCTTCTCTGAAGTTTTACTTCCTAGTGATTTTTGGAAATTTGGTTGCCTAAAGAGCAGAAGGGCTTTTGACATTTTTACCCCTGGATTATTGCCTCATTTTGCACAATTCAGAATAGTTTACTAAAGTGATAAGCTGCCTTCTAAGGCATGATCTGACCCAAACTCAGATACTGTCTGGCTCTGCACTATCAAATCTCAACGTAAAAAGTAGAACAGTTTTATGAGAAATATATTATCAGAGGGACATTTTTCACTATTGATTCCTTTCACAGCCAAATGTAATCTACTGTTCATTAAGCACAATAAAACACAGGGTCATTGCAAGTTTTGATTAGTCTTTTGGAAGAACAAAACAAGCTGTAGCTGAAAAACATTCTTAGTTTTTTTGGGGATAGATTAGTATCCCAACTGAAATACACTTCAGTTCAGTGATTTACATGGGAAGTAGCAGATGACAGAAAAGTTTGAAATTCATACATAGCAACAGGACATGAATCTAAAGGGGAGTCAAAGGCAACTTGGAAGTGCATTGAAGAAATGTCAGGGGGAAGTGGAGAAGAGTCAAATATTATCAGTAATAGGCATGAAATAACTTTTTTGGCAGTGGACTGACAATCACTGACATGTTCCCTGAGGAGTGATTTGCTGCTCTCATTTGCCTTGCACTACTCAAAGTGCACACTCTGAAAAGCAACTCCTGTAACAACTGTCTGTTCTGTCAGTAAGTGGAAGAGCGAATTATTTATGGCTTTTTCACCAGTTTATATCTGCAAGACTACATTTCAAGCACTAATTTACCTGGAAAATAAATACTGCTCCTGTCTCATTGCAGAAGATGGTCTATGCCTATGCCTCTGATGCACTGATTCATAAAATCTTTGCTTCCCTTCAGTTAAGTAAGTGCACATTCACCACTGATGAGAAATGGCCAGTCAATGCAACAGTTCTCAATTTCTGCCTTTGATTACCACAAAATAGAACCGGCTAAAAAAATCAACGTGTTTACTCCAAAGCAAACTCTGAATTTCTAAAAACATACATATTGCACTTCAGGAAATTTTTTTAGAATTTTCTGCAGTGAGGAAAAAGAAAAATTTGAAAACAAATAAAACCCCTCAGCTTTTAGAGTCTCAAAATATCTGTCATCACTTCAGGCTCAATTCTGAACATCTCAAGTCAGTGCAGCTTCAGGTTGCTAGCTCTCTGTTTCCCAAATACTTCTAGCTGTTAAAGTCTGAAAGCTCTCAACACAGTCAAATACTTGAACCTGGGGACACTCATAGGGTGAGACATCTCAAAACAAAATGTATCTACAAGGTATCAGTTTCCTGTGTCCAGAGAGTTAATATAATAGGTCTGTTTAGGAAGCATGGATTGCAGAAACGTAGACTACAGATTCACAGATGAGTTTGCCAAAGGCAATTTACAGAGTAGAACCACCTAGAACTGTGAATCCACCACCACAGAAGGCAAGAGGAGACAAATATACTTCTAGACAAAGTGTGTTTTGCTAAAAAGTTCTAAAACAACTTGTTAAACACACTGCTTTCAACATCTGCTTCCAGTTAACTTGTCTCTTCACTCTGGAACTTGGTCTGTCTTGCTATTTAAATGACAACTCATGATCTTTACTCCAGTTTACCCCAGTTACTTTACCCCAGTTTACACATCCTCCATTACTGTTGACACTGCCAGCATTCCCCTTGATAACATCATGTGTGAAAGGAACACGCCCTAGAACTTGACTTGTCTCTCTGATTGTGCTCCTTCTTTCTCTTCGGTATCTTTCAATTTTTAACCACATTGAGAACACTTCCAAACAACCCATTATATTTCATCTTGGTTACAGAAGATACATATTTTCTGTATACAATGGCATTTTCATTGCCAAGAAATACATTCAAGACAATTAAGACTAACTGCCTATTAGACAGCAGCTCTCAAACCCATTTGAAACAAGAAACCCTCCAGCAAGATTCAAGTGCTGGGGCTGAGCAAAGACTGCAACACCAGATTTATACAGCCTAGATGGGTGCCATAAACCCTAAATGATAGAACCAGATTTTCTCTCCACTCAAAAGGTTATTTAATGATTTATGCAAAGTAGAGCAGGTCTAGGAGCAGACAGTGTGTGCACTACTCAGCCTTGCAGTAACAAACACCCTCTGATTACATAAAACTAGGAATCTTCCACATTGGAGGGCAGTGCCATACCTTTAGAGACGGTCACAGGTCTTAACTTTGGCTTTTGAAGAAAAATGCAAGCAAGTATTTATTCCATGCCAGAAGACAAGTTAGGAAATTTCTCAGAATGGTAACAGCACTATTAGAACCTGCCCTGGATTCACAATCCTTCACACCAATGCTGCTGTCTTGTTTGTGGGAATCTAAGAGTGCCAAGAGCAGCAGCCCAGCGAGAGATCAAACGAACCTTGCTATGACAGTGTCAGTGGTGTTCACGCTGCACACAGTGCCATGATAGCCCCACTTTGTTCTTCCCATGCCACTCAGCTGTTACCCTCACAGCACACAACCTTCCAATGCCATTCTCAGGGAACAATGCCATTCTCAGGGACTTGCCAGCAGTTACATTACAGTGCCAAGGTTTTTTTTGGCTAATGGACACAGATGTGATGTGCAGAATACAGAGAAACATTATTCAATCGATCCTGCCTGTCAAGAAATTACCTGAACATTTGCTCTCCTTGATTGACTCACCTCTTTTATCAACTGGTGTCCAGCCCTTGTTTGGCTACTGCAGCTGATTGTTTTGTTTGGTGTCAACAGATCCAGAGCAAAACCACATGTGTAACATTAATGATAGCACTTCACAGTCTTTTTTTTAATTATTATTTTTATTCTTTCAGGAAAAGCCCAGTATTGAATTAAAGTGGTGAGTTTAAAGTTTTAATTTTGCTGCTATCAGCAAGCCTTATATCTTAACAAAGAAAAAAATCTCTTGAAACACACAGCAAATATATTTTGAAGGCATTGATTTTTATTAGGCATCAGTAAATCCTCCATCAAACTCAGATGGGGACTAAAGAACAGCATTCAAAACCATAGAATACAGTAATGTTCCTGATAAACCTGAAATCATTCCTGTGAGCTCTGGACTAATTTCTTAAAGGCAATGAGCTTACATCACAGTATAAATCAGATTTTTTGACTCAGTAATAAGGAATATGATCTCACGGTAGTGAAACTGAGGCAATGCCTGAAATGATATCCCAGATTAACCAAGTCTGTGACCCTCAAAGTAGGGAAGGATCTAAAGCCTACCTTGAAATTAACCAAAACATTAGTACACAATGTTTGTATTTTTCAAATATTGGTCAATATTTTGTGCATGCTGTGTTTACCCTAACAGAAAAATTCATCCCAATAACTAAAACCCAGCATTCATTTAAATTGGCATGGAAATCTGAAACAAGCTTTACAAATCTCAAAATTGTTTGGAACAGTTGGAATTTTCCCTTTTCACAGACCTCCCTCTATCTCTTAAAATGGAACTAAAATTGCAATTGCCAACATTTCTCTAAATGCAGATGCTAGAAATATGACTCCAGAATGTTTTATTATTTATAGCCCCAACTCAATTTATGAAAAAAATTATAATTTTTAATAAAAAATTGAAGTCAGAATATGCAGAACTACCCCACTGTATTATGAAAAGCTACCACTAAACTGGGCTTCTGAAAAATTATGATTTTTCAATAATATAGAATTTTGTTTTTCCATTATTCTAAACATGTTGATCATCTGTGCACAATATACAATTGATATACTTTTTATAATCTAGAGAAAGATTTCATTCTGTCTATTAAATTAGACAACTCCAAATTTAAAGTCCAGATCTGTCTTTTTTTCAAACTTTTTTATTATGGCAGCCGTTCTAATAAATATGCTTCCTGCCAGTTTCATTGTTCACATATAGTTATATATTGTTGTATATTTGTTGTATCAGCACAAATAAATTAAAGCCCTACAAACATTATAATTGTCCTTGAAACACATAAAATTAACAACAGTTACTTTAAGGAATTAACACGGAGATCATCTTACCTGCCAGGGAGTAGACAAAGCAGGGTATAATAAGATGATAGATGAAAAACCAAATGGTTATCTTCTGTTCAGCCATTATCTCAAAAGGAATTGTGCAGTGCAATACCATCATTCAGAGAACTAAAAATGCCTGTTACAGAGAAAGAAGAGAGAGTCAATAACTCTGACAGAAGGCTTTATCTCATATCACATTTGGCCTGGCAGATGATGTGACTAAACAGAATACTTAAGAGTTAATATAGGAGAGAATCTTCTGAATAATAAATGCATCATCAGAATTTCTGGATCAAGTTAATTATGCCTATTATTCAGAGAGCACTCTGTTTCAGAGTACTCAGATTTTCTGACAATAGTATAATATGGTAAATGTTAATACTGAACATCCTTTTATACACTTCTCTTCTGGATTCTATCCTCCATCTCAGTAAATACTACATTTCAATTAATGACTTCAAAGTCTGTAAAAAGAAGACTACAGTGAAACTCAAGCACATGCAACTCTTTCAGATTCATTTTCTCTAGTATATCACTATTTTAAACTTTTAATATACAATTAATGGTCCTTCACAAAAGTGGGTATATTTTTAATGAGTTTCCTTTTAAATACTGAATATAATTTTTATTGCAATGTTGTTTTCAAAGGTTTCTCTTTTCCATATTGGAGAAACTGCCTGTATATATACTAAAACCAAGCTAAAAAAGCATGCAGCTTCTTTTGAATATTCTAAGATTTAATAAATGATTTTTCAGACGTTTCTGTAAGATTTGTTACTACTTCCAATCAGAATCTTTTGCTAGCTTTTTGTTTCTTGCTGGGGACTATCATCTATTTCTTTAGGGAAATGTGTCATCATGTTTGCATTGTGCAATTCTCTAGGTTTTTTTGATGGATTTCTTGTCATGAATATATAAATACATCCTTTAGATCCATTACACCTTGCTCTTGCTTCTTGATTGGTTCTGCTCTAGCACTTGTTAAGACCTTCACACAAAGCAAGGTTTCCAGCTCATCACTGACAGAATATGGTATCTCAGGCACATGCTGATATCATCCAGTCCCCTCAGTATATTCATTTTGTTACTATTTCATTATAAAATATGCTTGTACATACTTAAACACCCTTCAGTAATATGCATCCCAGGACATGGTGCACTGTAGATTAGGGACATTGTTTAGTGGTAGCCTTGAGCAGTTCTGGGTTAGCAGCTGGACTCAATGATCTCAAGAGGTCTTTTCCAGCCTAAACGATTCTATGATTCTAATATTGCATTGTCACTTTTTGCAAGGTGCAATCTCAATGCTCCTGTTTTCCAGCCTCCCATGCCAGGAATTGATGACTCTGACAGTGATGTCCACCTTTTACCATGATACTTGCCCTTTCCATGTCAAAATTTTTACTGAACTGTTCATTTCCAAAATCCAGCTATTTTAAATCTTGTTTGGAAACTGCCCCATTTCCCACCTCCAACATCACAAAAGGGGAAATTTTAAATTACAAAGCACAAGTACAAATACACTTGGCTCCCTAAGTATGGTCATGATAAATCCTGCCTTTATTACAGAGAGCCTCTCATCTGAGCTGCTGCCTGCTGCAGTGTATGTGTCTCGTGTCTCCCCCTGAGGTGCTAGGAATGTGTCTTGGTCACTGGGGCCTTTTACTTGTCCCCTCTTTCTCAGAATAATGTTAAGATGTTCATTTTAACATGCCTCAAACAGTGAACTTTCCTTAGAACAGAGTTTCAAGAGTGTTTTGATAAACTCATAATGCAGGAAAATGACAAGAATATCACAAGAAAATCTGGCTCAGAAATTACAGGAACTGTTGCATGTCATATTTCTCCCCCATTTTTTTTAGCAGAATAAATCCTTAATAAAAAGTTAAAAGCTATATGACCCTACAATTATGGCTGTAACATGAAAACTGTGCTCAGTAAAACACAGACAAGAGTTAAACAGTGATTCACCAGAACTGAGATTTATTTAGAAATATTCCCTAGAAAAAGGCTCATAGACTGTGAGCCTGTAAACAAACACATATGCTTACTGTAGCTGGATCCAAGGAGAAAAATATACTAAATGTCTTTACCTTCCCACTTCTGTTGGCACTAAAGCTTTTTCAGATTCTGTCACACAAAGGACATCCACAACTATTTCAGGCATCTACTTTGACCAGTGTATGAACTACTGTGTCTGTATGACTCATACAGAAGACAGTGGTAGGTTAGATCAAGAAATGACTTTGTATACTTTTCCAGCAGCCGTGCCCTGGCTATGACACCCTTGTGATATGACACTGCTTTGCCTGAAACATTTGTTTTCAAATGACATGGGTAAATTGCATAGTTATGCTGAAATAATGCACATAATTAAATAGCAAAGAAACAGGAACTCTTTACGGAACAACGGTAATTACACAGCAGCTCATGGTGATAATAACTGTGTTCAAGTGTATTGATGGAGGAGACTGTTAAGAGCACTGTGTTCTCTGACATTATAGTCATAGATGGAAGATTCCTCCTCCCTCTCCAGCAGAATTTAGGTTAGGTTTTGGAAAGATACAATATCCTCTAGTTCTCCAAAAATTGCTTTTAGCTGGTTCAGAAAAAAAAAAAAAGGTTTGAACAATGGCTCCAATTGCAGTAAATAAGGATTGTGGCAGTAAATGCTATAAATACTTCATTTTATTCAGAGACAAAAATATCCACCCTGCCAGGATTTAAATCCTTTCCCTACTCTCTCTTGTTTCGGCTGAGTGGGTTCTGTATATATAGCACAGCCATCCCTCCTGATTCATCTCAGCTTGTGGGTGAGAAGCTGTTTCACATCGCTCGGCTGAATTTTGGCAGAAGTGGCTGCTATGAGATGAGACAGGACGCAGGTTATGCTGTGTGTGAGGTGGTACAGCTGTGCACAGTGTTAGCACCCAGCCGCCCAAGGAGCTGTCCCGGCACAGCTGAGGTAGCGGCACTGCTGGAGGCAGCACTGTGGGCTGCAGTGCTCAGGCAGCACCATCCACTTCTGCTCCACAGCTCTCACCTTTTTTCTTTGCAGAGTGAGAAGGATATTCCTGCCTATTTAAAAACCATACCTGAAGAAATGAACTGCTGAACCACTTTTCTCCTCCGAAAAAGCAGAGAGTGACTACATACTTAGACATACTTCCTTCAGTCTGCACAGTACACTATCTTTCTTCTTCCAAACAAAGCATTACAATTTTAGCAAACAAGTAAGACATTTTTAAAATATGTATTAAAATAAGCAGGCATTTAAGTGCGACCATGCCATGTTTAATTACTAACTAATGCTCCCTAACACGCTTAGGTCCCTTTCAACTATAGTTTCCCAAAAGAGCCAGTCACCATTACAGAGCCTTAGATTAAAAAAAAATACAAGTTCTGGTGAGCTGTCTGGAGTGCAATCCCCAAAGGAGGTGGGAAAAACTGGGGCATTGGCTGCTGAATGAGAAGCACATTCAATTTTGAACACAGGAACCTGCCAGAGTTCTTCTGGAGGTTTCATTAGGATGAGAGGTGCTCCCAGGATCAAGGGTAAGCGTCTCTCTAGGGTAAACCTGTCAAGTTTACAAGGATAAACCTGTCTCTCTATAGTATCCAATTGTAAGGATTCCTTAATATCTCAAAATGCACTTTAGGAAAATGTCTGCATTTTCTGCCATATCCTGTGTGGCTTTCTTCAGATCTTTAGTGCACTTTGGCATTTATTAAAGAAAAAGAGACACCTATTTTACAGCTATGGAAGGAGACAGTGCTGTCCATCTCTTCCCTGCTAAATCCAAAACATGCAGATGACATCAGTGTTTTGCAAGGACATAAAGCATTTATAGGGTAGACACAAAAAGAAATTACAAGCAGCACTAGCAGTTCAATTACAAGCATTAATTGAAGTCAGTTGAATAAAGATTTTCAAGATCAAAAGCAGTACAAACAAGGTACATAATCTACCAGATTTGAAATCAAGAAGGGATAGGGATAGACAAGGGGCAGCAGAGAAACAGTAGGGGATGTTGAAGGGGTGAAGAGGCGACAAAGAAAAGATCTCAATACTACAGAGGGGAGGGATGCCTTGTGGGACATGTAAGTGATCAGTGGGAAGATGGAAGCATAAACCAACCTAGAAGGGCCAGTAGAAAAGAAGGCAGAGAGGGTAAGTGAAGGAGATATAGGTAGATAAAGGTGTATGAGAATTACCAGTTGCATCTGTCAATAAATCTCAACATTTACCATGGAAGAGATTTCCTGAACCTTGCTTGCCAAGGCTTTCTGTGTGGGAGCAGCGTGATTACTGCATCAATCCCCCACATCCACTCTGGGCTCCAGTCAGGAACCCCAAGTGCTCAAGAGGAAGAGAGGAGGCAGAAGAAAGTGTTTAGGAGCTCTGGCATGGTGCACTTAGCCAGAAGAGGTAAATCAAGATGCTTATTATGATTCTTATTTCCTGGTATATTATGATAATTATAGACATTCAAGTTTTAGAATTGGTAGAGATTCCATCCAGATTAGACTGTAAATAGATACAACAATCTAGAAGAAATATGTGGTTCTCCACCGTTTTTCAAAAAATGAATATATATAATTGCAATAATTCACTCACAAATTAACACAGTGGCAAGTTATAATCAAAGTCTTTTAGAAGTCACACAATACTTCAGCCTAATCAGTGTTTTGTATTTGTTTTTACTTCAGACTCTTTCAGTGATTTTTGTAAGCATGTAATTGCTCCTTGTCTTTATTTTCGTAACAGAGTTGACATTTTCTCTATGATGATAAGTAACTCCTCACAAATCTTATTAGCTTAGTATGTAGAAATACCACAAAATGTTTTAATTTAAAAAAACAATTATGTACATTTTATATTATTTATTGTATCACTTTTTGTCCTTTTCTGCTATTTTGACCTTTGCAAATTAATTTTATGATCAATGAATGAGTTCTGACAATCTAGGTAAAAATGTGCCATTAAAAAGGGCACCAAATCTTGTTCATAAGTCTGGCTTCTCAACCATCACCCACACATAATCCAATTTACTTCTGAAGCCAATACTTTGGCCACTAGCATTTATAGCTTTCTCTATTACTGGAAAAGTGATGACAGTCAAGTTCCTTGCCACTGCACAGATTTGTCTCATTCCAGTGGTCTGGAATTGCTGTAAGCACAGTTCCAAGCCAGCCCTGCTCTTACAGCACTGCTGCATCTGCAGAAGATTTTAGGTGTTAGCTGCCTCTCACTTAGGAGTCCAGAAGTGACTTTAGTTCCCTTCATAAAGGCTTGCAGAAATACTTCATTTCCTTATGATTTCTATAATTATAATCTTTATTTTTGACAGATTTGTTCAAGTGGAAATGGAATCTCAAATCCACTGCTCACAATATTGCCCACTGGCCCAAACAGTCCATCACCAACAGTCATGCTTCTAATATTTTCTACTTCATCCTATATAAAGAATATAGCTACACTCTCCCTTTCACATGAATGAAATCTAGCTAAAAAGCACATCAATTTGATAGCCCATAAGTGGGATACTCTTCTTGAACAGAATTTACAATTTCAAGGACAATATGCAATGACACAACAAAAAGCACAAAGTTGGAGCAACATGCAGTCTAATTCTTCCCCTCCAAAAACAGACCGTTTTTTAACTGCTTACAGGTGCCAAGTAACCCACAATTAAAAAAAAAAAAAAACCAAAACAAAAAACAACAGCAAACCCAGAATCAGAGAATCAGTTTATTAATATATTTTAACAGGCTAAATTAGCAAGTGATTCTATCACTACTGGATAACTCAACTAGCTCTATGATTTTGCTTAATAAACATTGATTTGGAAATACAAAGAACCAGTATCTTGGAGGTGATCTGGAATTTAATACCATCTGGGTTTAAATCCAGACAAAGAGGACAAGCAAGACAAGAAGGGATTCTGCAACTGCACCAATAACAAAAGGAAAACAAAGGATATAATGTGGGTCCATTGCTAAATGGAGTGGGAACACTGGTTACAAGAGGATGCTCAAAGAGAGCTGATGTACACCCTAACAAGGCTGCTTGGAATTATCTTTGAAAGGTTGTGGGGATCAGAAAAGGTCCTTGAAGACTGGAAGAAAGCAAAGGCCACCCTAGTCTTCAAAAAAGCCAGCCTCACCTCAATCCTCAGAAAGCTGAAGTAGTGTCTCATTCTGGAGGCCATCTCTATCCACATAGATGCAAAGAAGGCAATCGGGAGTGGGCAACAAAGATTCCTTAAAGGAAGATCATGCTTGACCAACCTCATTGCCTTCTACAATTAAACAACTCTCCTGATAAATGCGGGGTGAGCAGTGGGTATTTTCTAGCTCAACTTCAGCAAGGTTTTCAACGCTCTCTTGTGCAACATCCTCATAGGAAAACTCTGGAAGTGCAGGCTGGATCAGTGGACAGAGAGGTGGATTGAGAACTGGCTGAACAGCAGATCCCATAGTGTCATAATAAGTGGCACAGGGTTTAGCTGGAGTCCTGTCACAGTTCCCGCACGTTCAGTACTGCGCCCTGTACGGTTTAACGTATCCATCAATGACTTGGATGATGATGCATCCTCAGCAAGTTCACTGACAACACAATGATAGGAGGGCTGATACCCCAGAGGGCTGCAAGCCCTTCAGAAGGGCCTCAGCAGGTTGCAGAGATGGACAGAGAAGAATTGTCTAAAATTCAATGAAAGCAAATGCAGGTTCCTGCACTTGAGGAAGAATGCACCAAATAGGCTGTAGCATCCTTCCCATTTTCATTATTTCTCTCTGTTTTGTCTTTTTGTTATTTTGTCCTCATAGTTCACACAACTAATAATACGTCTTATTTTTCTTATTTGCATCCACTGATTCATTTATGAATCAATATTAATTTTCTTCCCTACAAGGGCCTTAGAGCAGCCACACATCTGTCTCAGCCTGCAGTTAACCAACACCCCTGTAACAAAGGGTCATCTGGTAATACTATTACAAACATATATTTTCAGGAACATTAGGCATCTTCTAATTTGTGGTAAGCTCAACAACTCATTACTATTACTCATTAACACAGTTTAGTTACTTTTCTTGAGGCAGGAGCAAAAACATAGTTTTGAAATACTTTCAGATCATGAAGTTTCCTTAGTGGTACTAACACAGCCTTTAATTATCACATCAGCAACATAGGGTCAGACAGACAGTCCCTATCCACACTATTTGCTCTGTCAGCAACTGGTTGCTCTTTCTTCTAAGGTCATAAATAAGAAAAAGATCACTCACTACTGTCATAATTCACAAGCATTACTCGCTTTTCTGAAAGCTTGCTATAAAGGCTTTGCTGCTTAAGGACTGCCTGGTAAAATATTTCAGCAACAAAAACCAATAAACCTCCTTCCAAGTCCTGAGCATCCCACAGAACAGCATACTACTCTGTTCAAATATGTACAAGTAGCTTCCACTTGTGTCTTAAAGACTAAGCAGTTTAAATTTGACCCCAAGGTAACCAAACACACCCAAGTCTCTAAAATAAGCATGAAAAAACATTAGCCACTAATACAAAAAAATATCCATTACTAAAACTTGGTATTCCTTCATGAAGATGGGATTTTTAGGTTACTTTGGCCAATAACTTTTAAGGGACAAAACACATTAACTTCTTCAGAAAAATTAAGTGTATAATTGCTGTTATTTTTTGATCTTTAAATTTTGTTAAAGTTTATAAAAAATACTAATCAGGACATCATATTGAAATTAAATCTTAAAGAGATCCATTTCTAATAAAAACCAATCATTTTATGTTTCAGAAAAATGAAATAAAGACTGTATAAAAATCTTTATCAGGCTCTTGGCATTTTCATTTGATTTTCACATTTTCTTGAACTTAGTAATACAGTTGAACTTAGTAATACAATTAAAACAATACCTTGTTATTCATCAGTAAATGGAGATACTGCAATGAATCATATATATTCAATAAATTCAGAGCAGATGTATTTATATACATAAAAATTAACAGTTTATCCATATAATCTGCAACTCAGGACACCCTATAACATACTTCTTATTATAGAGCCAAAGAGAAGCTCAGTGGGGAATTTCATCTTCAAAATGCATGTTTCCTAGCAACTCTCTTGAAATCAGAGTAGCATTTTTTAAATTTACATCAATCACTTGGAACTGTTGAGAATACTTAAAAACATCTCTTTCATCCTAAGAATAAACAGTTTGAATCAGACTAGCAGCTGCAAAAAGGAGAAAAAAGGAAAACCAATTCAATGTTTACTAGAACTTGCTGATGGACTTTGGAACAATACATTATTTGTGCCTTTTGGTTTTAAGCTTACACATTTTAGAACAGATATTGGTGAGATCCATCGGCATTTTTTTATTGATTTGAGCTGCCATCACAATTTCAAAGATCCTCTGTGTTTTAAAGACTACTTTTCAAGGATACATACTCATGAGGTAGGCTTAGCTGTACTCTGAAGATTTTAGCAGACAAGTAATGGTTTCATTCTATTGGCTTCATGACCTACAACTAAAGCGTTGTTTCTGCAGTCTTCAGATTTTTGGGGAGAAAGAAAAGAATAAAAGCAATTTTTTAAAGCTTAGTTTCTTGCCTCCTAATTGTCAGTTGATACTTTTCATCCATGAGTTATCTACCAATGCCAGTAGAGCCTCAGAGGCACACAACATGTACAGAAATCTCTCTTAACACTTAGCCCTCAAGGAGAGACACGACTACACAGACCATCAGAGCAGCCTTTGGAACTCCCTGTGCCAAAACCACGACACCTGACATAAGAAATCATATTTTCCCAAAGCTACTCAGAATCTTGCTCTCATGATTGCCCTTAGATTAAATCAAGGTGGATCAAGGAAGAAAATAGACAGAAAAATGAACAGGCAATGGGACAAAATGGTCTGGATGTGACTCTTCTGGGTGACAGGTCCCTATTCTGTGTGCATGTGTGTGGATAAATGCACAGGTGCCCATCACTGGGATGGGAGCATGAGCCCAAGTCCCTGTGGTGGCAGCAGCAGGAGGCAACAGAATGTGTCAGAGGTCTAAGCAGTGGCAAGTGGACAAGGGGCCACAGGCTGCAGGGATCCATGTATCCAGGGTGCCAGCAGCTGTGGAAGCTGATTAGATAAGTTGGTGTGCGTGTGAATGCCAGTGTGGGATTGCCAGCAGCCATAAAATAACCAGCAGGTACAGCAAGAGGCCTGGGAGCAGGTACTGGTGCTGCTGCTGCCAGCAGCTGGGGACAGCTGGCACCCAGGGCCAGGTCCTGGGCAGGGTGGGTGCCTAAGGGCAGCTATGGCAGGGAGGGGTCCAGGTGTGTATGCACACGTGCTTTCCACTAAGGGATCCATCCTGATCAGCCAGACAGCCTGAGGCTCTTGGGGCTGCTCCTGCTGGTGGCCAGCCACACGCAGAGCTGTGCATGCATTGGGAGCTGCTGCAGGCTCACCTTGCCCAGGCAACCAGGTCTGGCACTCCCCCCAAAAACAATCAAAAAGTTCACTGAAATGCATCTGATGCTGAATTCCGATAATGATGTGAAAGATAAGCTCCATGAGAGTGTGTTTTATCCTTGCAACACAATACATTTGAAAATGACAGTATTTTACCTCTGAAATACAATAATGTCTGTACATGAAGTATGAGAATTATATTATAAAAACTATGACTAATCAGTTTAATGACTGAATGCAGAGAACTCTTTAAGATCACTTCTAGGCAATAACAGGTCTGTAAATAAACCCAAAAGAGAATAGTTTGATTTTATACTTGCAAAACATTCTGCTTTGCTTTTTGTACTTGAATATCAAGAAGAAAAGAAAAAACAAATAAAAACCAAACAGATATATGAAAGCCAAAAGACTGATCTGATGACATGTCTGCAAATATTTAAATACAGAAAGAAAACGTACAGCAAAATCTCAAGAGGCAGTCACCATTTTGCAGGAATGAAGTCTAGAAAACTTCATTTTAGGGATCTTGTTTCAAGTTTCATATTTTGATGTCAAAAGATATATTTTGGTATGTAAATAAATACAGCTTGGGCACATAAACCACAAAAGAAAAGACATTTCTCTTTAGTTATCAAAGTTGCATTAGGAAGCCCACTTCAATCAACTAATGTCAAATATTAAAAATGCTTTAGTTGATAACTATTCTACTGAACATAACATATGAGTGTATTCTCTCACAGATGCTATTTCACTATGATTCCTAATTCTTGACTTCCAACTTCTGGATAAAAGAACAGAATTATCATTATTATTATTATTATTATTATATTTTAATTTTTCCAATTATTTAGGTTTATTTGGGGGTTATATACAACCAAAACTCTTCAACAAGCAAGGTTGCTCATTCAAACTGTACTGTTGAGTACTCACACAATATTAATGTTCTGATTTTTCATTGTCTGGTACCACAATTGAAGGGCAAGAAACCCATTACTTAAAAAAAAGAAAAGCATACAATCACCTGCAGACATTGTTCTACCCAGTAAAAGCAAAGCAATCAGCATGTATTCTAATATCTGTGGTGATGTGCAAGTGGATCTACAAATTAGGAACATCCACACCTTAATGTCTTTCAAGTAAACAATTTATAGATGCTTTAATCCATTAACTTTTGCACATACTTTCTATCATACCTGCCTTTGTCCTTTTTCCTTGACCTTTTCCCCAAAGTGCTCAACTTTTCTTAATTAATCTAATTTAAATGGAGAGGCATGTAAGGTACTTTTCACATTTAATTTATTTGTAAAAAAAAATTTTATCAAATTACCCTCAGATGTACAACTGAAATCACAAGAGAACAAAGTGTTACAGTAACCAATACCAGAAATTAAATTGCATCATTACCTTCATTGGAATCTCTGTGCTTTCATATTGATGGAAATATGAGAACACAGTTTAGCATGTGTAAGAATATTTTAAAAGGCTATGTGAAGGATGATGCTATTTGTAGCAAACCAGAAGTGCTGTATAGCACATTCTGTGGTCTGCTAATGCATCTGTCAAATGAATCATTATAGCAACATAAATGTAGCCTTTTAGTATTTCCATTTCTCAAAATATTACAATAAATCATCTTTTAAATGTACAATTACAATGCTTGTACTGTAACATTCTTTGGGGGTGTTTAACTTCTTTTGGTAAAATAAAATTTACAATTTCTCTTTCAGTAACAAGAATATGAAAAAAATCTAGTGGAGAAAATTACTACAAAATATTTGATATACACAATTAAACTAAGCAGGCATTTTGCATCACAGTTTTATATATCACCTCTTTCTTATAAGAGAGTAGCTACACAGTAGCTCTAGGTCACAGCACAGCCTCTGCTGTGGAAAAAAATCCTTTTGTAAGACACTGAAATTTGACAATAAGTCAGTATTACCTTAGATATGCCATCTTACATTACTATTTGCTTTGGTAATTTATTTTAAAGCCGAAATCTGTCTTTCCTTTTATAGCAAACACAGAAATGCAAGGGCAATTTTGAAGAGCTAAAATTTCAGTATTTGTGATCCAACACAAGATCTCAAGTCCAAACCTTTGCAGATCATTCCCTGGACTCTTCAGCAGAAACACGCCAAGGACAGGAGCATTCAGCCCTTTGTCAGTGTGGCATATCGGCACTTCTACTGCTGAAGTAGAAGCACAGTGGAACAAAGGGAACAACATGATGGTTTAGGACCATAGGATCAAGGTTAGGGTTTCTATGGGAATGAAGTGTTATCAGATTATCATGAAAAGATGAGTGTCAGAAGACTTGCAGCAAACTTCATTCCAGGAGGCACGAGATCCCCCTTTGATACAGCGTGTACCAAAGAATTGAGAAATAATGTACATTAATATGTCCCTTTCTTGTACATGAGAATTTAATAAAAGCTAGATTTTTTCCTGATTTACATGGTCAAACTCCCCTTTGTCTATGACTACTATAACATTGCCAAGAACAGATTTTTTTGATACAGACAAAAAGAAAAATTGTCTTCATCTCTGCTCTCATATTTGACACCTGAGATTACACTTGAGGACATTATTTAAGACACCTTGCTATATTCTTCTATAAATTGTGTGACTTCAGACTTGTCTCCATGTCTTATCAGAAGAAAAGCAACTTGATTGAGGAGAAAAAAACAAAGCAAGGAGAATTTCATTCCTTCATTTACCATCAGCCTTCCTCTGTCTTGATGCTTGTTTTCCAGTATACCGTTTGAAGAAAACAGTCACTAGTGGACAAATTTACTATTCAAAAAATATTATAGTCCTGTGCCTATAACATATAATATGTCAGATTATTTCATTTAGTGCTCCTGTTAACACCACTATTTTATGCTTCACAGCATATCTAATGATTATTTCTTCTACATCACTAGTATTTTTTAAAAAAAATGTTTGTGGTCGGCAATTTGGATTTATCTTACAAGGAGTGTGAACCTACAATGAACACCAAATGCATCTGAATCAAATCAACAGAGAGAAATGGTCAGATGACGGTCCTAAGTGACCAATATCAAGAGCCCTTGGACTCCATTACATTTTAAAATAAATGTGACTCATCTAGTGTCTCATAAACTTTATTGAAACCATTTAGGTAAAATAAAATGCAAAAACAATCATAAATTAAAATAAATTCTGAGGAGGGTTATCTGAAAATGATCATCTGCTGCTGTGAAACAATTTAATGAATTTGACTAAAATCTGTTTATATTTTGAAGATATTTTGAATAACTTTCAAAACTGAATATATACCTTGAGGATGGTTCTAAAGAGTTGTTTTGTGTTTGAATTACCAACTTTTTGTTATCGATTTTGCACATTTAATTTTTCATTTCTCATGTGGTGTATAATTTCTCTTCCTAATTCCCAACAAATATAGGTTAGATCTTACAATAACACTCAAGTGGCAGAAGTCTGACAGCCCTTGTTAACAGCTCTTACAGCAGGCATTGTAAAAGTTTCCTTCCATTCAAGAAGAGACTCTAAAGCATATCTCCTTAAGGCTATGTTTCAGGGTCACTCTGACACAGGAAACTTTCTTTCTGATGTCTTCCCTTTCAGAACTGTATTGATGTTCGTGCTGCCAGGCAGGCACACAACTGCAGGATATAAGCAAAGCTCTGAAGTCTTGGGTCTTTCACATGTAATAGTGCCATAGGAAGGACATGGAAAAACAAATTACAGGAGGAGGTTTTTGACCTGTTCAGCTTGGTAATACTTGTCATTTGGAAGTAAATGTAAATTCACTCGTGGTATAACTGCAAATGAAAAGAGGTCTGTTTTTTAAAAAAACACAGCAGTAAGTACAAAGCAGCCACAGTGTTTTTCCATGCTTAGAAAACCAAGGCATTCAGTGCAAAAAGGAATAAATTACGGAGGTTATAAACCAGAATGTGTGCTTTCTGAACAGCAGCAATTCTGAAAAACATCTAAAGGATACAGTGGACAAGCAATTTTACTGGGGTTTCCAGGACAATGCTGTGGTTAAAAGAACTGTGTGACCCTTAGGGATTAAATTACTAAGAAGTACAATTATCATGTGGATTTGCTTGTTAGAAATAAGCAAATTTGCTTGTAACTAGCATGACTCATATGTGAACACTATCAATAATTGTGATGCTGGATGATATTCATTTAAAGACACTTAAAAAAAAGAGCATGGAGAGATGTAAAATATACATATATATACACAAAAAGAGTGGAGAAAGTGCCTTATGGCAAGAATTTAGCTTGTTCAACCTGTCTGGCATACCAAGGAGATGACTAGGGAATATCCTGATTACAAGACACAAGTATGGCTTGAAAATATGGGAGACAAAAGGGTACTGCTATCTTGTAGAGAAAGACATATTAAAACCAAAAATGTGGAATTTGATTCTGAAATTATTTAGGTGGGATGTATGGTAAAATTTTAGCAAGGCATATAGTGACATTCCTAGCTCTTGAGGTCTTCAGTAACTACTGAACACTTTCTTGTGAGGCAGAAAGTACCAGCACTGAGGCAGCTGGCTGAACTCACTGACCTACCTCAGAGCTCTCACTGCCTTTCAAGACCTCGAGCTGCAGACAAAGGCAGATGATGATGTTCTGGCACGCTGTTTCCCCAGAGTGAGATCCTATCAGACTGACAAGCCTTGATCCCGGTTCCCAAAACCATTTTAAAGCATCTCCTTTTAGTGTTTTCCACAAAGGACACTGTGAGTCCAGAAAATAAAGTGCCATGCTCCAGTGAGGTCCAAAGCAGATAATTTTTAGTGAGCAGCAACTTTTATTGCTCCTAACAATTAAAAATACTCCAACCTACTTCTTTTCTGAGTACTACAAACAGCTGTGGAAGCTGCAAACAAAGTTGTGATCAAGAGATCAAAAATATAGAAAGAAATTATTGTAAAAGAAAAACTTCTTGATAATAGCTACATCAATTACAAAAGGTCTGGAGATGATACTGGGTTATGAATTACGGTAGAGATGTTCCATTTACATAGAAATAAATTACCTGCAAGAAAAGAAAAATCTTTATAATCAGCACACTCATAATTTCACCAGCAGCAATATAAAAAAACAGACCTCCATATATTATGGATGGATCTCACTGCTTCTCAAAAAACAAGCTTCACGGTACATTTTAAATTTCTGCAATAGACCATCAAAGAGTATTGAGAAACTTTAAACTTGATATTTCAAATGCTACAGGCAAAGATTTTCAAGACTGACTTCTATATCTATTATTAAAATATAATTTTCAAATATTTTGCAAATATTTTTGGGTACTCTCCTTTCCTTTTTTTTTTTTCCTATGCATTTTACTCATTTTCACCAATTAATTTAACACTGACACTTCAAATCACATTACTCAAGATGAGATGCTGCTCACTCTAACATCTACACTCCCACTCTTTCCCCAGACATAATTCACTTCTTATGCCTCATTTTTTATTTTTCACAGAATCACAGAATGACTTCCACAGGTTGGAAGAGCCCTTCAAGATCATCGAGTCCAGCCCAGCCCTAACACCTCAACTAGATCATGGCACCCAGTACCACATCCAGTCTTTTTTTAAACACATCCAGGGATGGTGACTCCGCCACCTCTCTGGGCAGGCCATTCCAGAACTTTATCACTCTTTCTGTAAAAAACATTTTCCTAATATCTTTCCCTCAACGCAGCTTGAGACTGTGTCCTCTGGTTCTGTCAGCTGCTGCCTGGAGAAAGAGACCAATCCCCACCTGACTGCAGCCACCTTTCAGGGAGTTGTAGAGAGTGATAAGGTCACCCCTGAGTCTCCTTTTCTCCAGGCTAAACACCCCCAGCTCCCTCAGTCGTTCCTCACAGGGTTTGTGTTCCAAGCCCCTCACCAGCCTCGTTGCCTCCTCTGGATGCGCTCAAGATCTCAATGCTGGCCACACCATTCCTGGTACAGGCCAGGATGCCTTTGGCCTTCTTGGCCACCAGGGCACACTGCTGGCTCATGTTCAGCCGGCTGTCACCAGCACCCCCAGGTCCCTTTGTGCCTGGGCATTGTCCAGCCACACTGTCCCCAGCCTGTAACACTGCAGGGGGTTACTGTGGCCAAAATGCAGGACTGAGCACTTGGACTTACTAAACTTCATCTTGTTAGACTCTGCCCATCCATACAACTGCTCCAGGTCTCTCTGCAGGGCCATCCTACCTTCCATCAGATCTACACAAGCTCCCAGCTTAGTGTCATCTGCAAATTAATGAAAGACTCAACTCCCTCATCCATGTCATCAATAAAAACATTGAACAGAGCTGGCCCCAGCACAGACCCAAGGGACACCACTGGTGACTGTCCCCAGCTGGATGCAGCCCCGTCACCAGCACTCTCTGGGCCCGGCCATCCAGCCAGTGCCTAACCCAGCAAAGAGTTCTCCTGTCCAAGCCACGGGCTGCAGCTTTTCCAGGAGTGTGCTGGGGGAGACAGTGTCAAAGGCCTTGCTGAGGTCCAAAGAGACAACATCCACAGCCCTTCCTGCCTCCACCAGGCGGGTCACTTGGTCATAAAAGGAGATCAGGTGGGTCAAACACGACCTACCCCTCCTAAACCCATGCTGGCTGGGTCTGACACTCTGGCCATCCTGTAAATTCTGTGTGATGACGCTCACTATAAACTGGTTTTGGCCATTTTTGCCTAATTTCAAGCACCTTCAGATAAACACATGTACATCCATTCAATTTCTAGTCTGCATCTGTCTAGTGCCAGGAACCAGTAGCATCAAGAACCAGCCTTTTTGTACCTTTACTTGCTAAACAAAAGCTTCCTCCTATGGTACTTTGCCATTGCTTGTAGGTATTCGTTGAGTCCTTGTAAGTTCTCTATGGTATTTACCCCTTATGATAAGGCATGCTTTCAAATACTTCCATTATTCTTATGATTTTTTTCTATGAGCCACACAGATATTTAAAAATCTGCCTGAAAGGCATCTGCAGTGCTTTCCTCAATCTGAATATTTCCTATTTTACTGTAATTGAACGTCAGAGAAGAGTATTTACACATAGCACTAAGATACTGATTATCTCCAAGACTCCCCATGTCTTTTTTAAAGCCATTCACCTCCTGGAGATGATAAAATAATCCACAGAAATGTCTGAATTGTACAGATATCTACCTTGGAGAGGGGGAGGAACTGAAAACCCCAGGAACTGCTTGTCTGCCTATCTTTCCATTCCGTTCGGCATTGCAGCTATTCAGTATTAAGGAAGAAACTGTTCATTCCTTAAACCTGTTTTTAAAAATCGCATGGCACGCTTTCGGTTCTGTGAAATGCAGTTAATGAACTGTGCACAATGATCTTCTGTTAGATCTTGGCCTTCCCTATTATTTAATTGGCAATTAGTTCAACACACTGCACCGCATGCACTGCTAACATGACCACACTACCCAGACAGAAAGTATTTTTTCAGAAAGGAGTAAAAGCAAAGAAAAAGGGTATATGAAATTCCATCATTGGAAAGGATGTTTGAAACCCCAGCACTACCAGCCCTTGGCAAAGACCAAACAAGGCTAGCAGATTGAAAATTACCTGTCTCCATAGGGAGCATCCTGCCAAAGCTCAGTGTGATGGTGCATAAGAGAACAGAATAAAGCAGGCTTAAAAAGTGACCACAGCATTCTTTACATTTCTTGGCTGTAATCCACTTATGAATCTTGCAGTTTTTATTCATTTTCCCTTCTTTTAATGAAAACTGAAAAACAACACAACCATTTATATTTGCAATATTTCTAGCTTTAACATGTGGAGAATTAGGAAAGAAATTATGAATACATTGGCTGCTGCTTTTTCTGCATGAATAAGACCATTATGGCTTTGGACCATAATCTGAATTCTCAGACAAGTCACTCTAAGTGAATTATAGCTTTTGAAAGTGTCCTGAGAAGCCACCTGATTCACCACTGTGCTACTACACCTTCTGGATAAGGTTATACAACATAAAAATAGAAATAGTGAAGCACTGTACTAGAAGTATTTTTAAGCCGTACAATTTTCTGTTTGTATTTAAATAATTTTTCTAGAAGGTTTTGTGGGATAAGAAATGTCATTTCAAGAGCTGAAATAGAAAGGAGATAACTTTAAGAACTGTATGGACTCTATTTTTCCTATGAAGAGAATTACAGACAACAATCTGTCCAAATGTCTCATAGCAGATAAAGAGTAACTGATGTATGTAACTATTGTGCATCCCTGCAGTGATGCAGCTGCAGCTTTTGTGTCACTAATGGACTCCTCTCTTGGCAGAGAAGGAATCTCCAGTCCTTTTCCAACAGGTGACAGGCAAAAATAAATTACAAATCCTTGAGTTGGCCTGTCAGGGAGCCAATTACCATTTCAGCTGACCAGAATCACTCGAAAAGAAAAACAAAGAAGAAGAAACATGACAGAAGATGACAGAAAAATTACAGGAAAAAAACAACAGAACTGGGCAAAAAGGAAAAGTGGATTGAATGCTGAAAATACAAGGAGTCTCAAAATAAAATTAGGATAGCCTCCTAATAGTTGTGCTGTTTTTCTTGCTTTCTTTTTCATTTGATGGTAGTAAATGCAAAGACCAGGCCCCTGTGGATCTTTTCTGGTATCTTAACAAAACACACTTTGCCCCTGGCAAGTTTTTACAGTTTGCTATTTCAGTGATTTGGGTTTTAATGGAGTGCTGTATCTTATTCAGCAGTAAGTACTGGCATGAACTTGAGAGACAGCATGGGTGGAAGAAGGGGAGGAGACAGAGGGAAGGCTTTCTCATCCCTCCAATTATAATACACTCCACAGCTTGCCCAGAGGAGGGAAGGGTACTGGCCTCAGGGACAAGGGTGCAAAGAAAAAAGGGATAAACATGGTGATTTGGCTTAATAATATGCTGCCTACTATATCAAACTGGATTAGATACAGCTCATTTCCTGCAAAGGTTTCCCAGGCTTTGCTTTACATTGCCTTGTGCCAAACTAGAGAGTTGTTTCCTGTTATCCCATAAATGTGGGTTTAGTAGAAGGATACAACTGTAGTAGGAAGCTGGGTGCTGCATGGTTCTGATGGTGAGTCTCAGCATGGGACACCTTCTCCTCTAAAGCTTGCTCCTAAATTGTCCCTCAGTACCTCAGTTGGGTAAACAATGACACCCAGGGTAGTCAAAAAAGAGCTCTCTGTTTTCTGAGAGATGCAGATGCAGTTTTACCACATGTAAAAGTTTAGAGCAAGCCAATTTAGAGACTGTTTAATGAGTGGCAGTCCTAACGTAGTACCTACATGGTTCTTTCCTTCAGAGTTTGCAGAAGGCATGCAACACCAGCAGCAACAACATATGGTGTTGCTGGTTTCAAAATTCACGGTGTAAAGTGCTTGATTTGATTCAATTTATATGTAAAAATGAAGTGGAGAGAAATATAATTGATAATCACCAATCTGCCTCCAGCTCTTATCTTCATGTTTGAATGGGTATAAAATATGAGTCCTTTGGGAAAGGAAATGGGAAAGGAACTGGAGGCTTGCCTGCACAAGGGTCAAATGATAGGAAGCTCAGACAACATATTCATCAGCTGATCAGGGTCCTGGTCTTCACCTGCATCCCACTGAGCTTCCTACCTTTGCAGCCAACAGTAAATAATAGATTTGTGGATATTTGTGGATTCAGACACAGCTTCTATCAGGAGGGAGTGGCTTTTGTTACCCAAATTACACAGAAGCAGGTTCTCAGGGAACTTAAAATGTTTGCAGCTCCTGGCATGTCTGGTATCCTGCTTTCCATCACAAAGAAACCTATTGGCTTTTTTCAAAATGTTTGATTAGAAAAAAAAAATATTTTCAGAAGAAAACACTTTTCAGAAGCTTCCCCTAAAACTTAATTTCAGGTAAAAAGACATGGTTGTATCAGTATTTTTGTTCTCTAGCACAGAAACACAGGGCTGGCACTTACTGTCACAAAATGGGGGAAATAACAATGTCCGAAGGTGTGCTTCTGTCTGCCTCAAGAACTGCTGTGCAGGGAATTATTATTAGAATTGAAAAAGAAGACCTAGTACTGAACAGTACCAAGTATCTAGGTAGTAAACAAGTATACTAAGCGGTAAACTAAACAGTAACAAAGTTTCTAAATAAAAAAATAATAAACAAACTGAAAATGGTCTTAAAAGCATTATGTTCTTAGCATATGGCTGCAGGTTATATGGAAAAAAGACAAATATCTATTGTTTTTATACCTGGAATCTATACAAAGTATTTGGTACAAACTGGAAAGCTGTTCAAATTCACATTTTTCAGATATGATAGAAGATCCTGTTTTATCAATTTATATAAAAGTTTAAAAGATTGTATTAATATAAAATAAACTAGAATTATATCCTCTCTTAAATCTCAAAACTCATTTGACTGATAATGCTTACATTTATAAAATGTTAACTGGGGGCTTGAAGACTCAACACATCTCACTCTTTGCCATTAAGAAGAGTAGGGTGAATTGCTCAGACAGCTGGTCTGATTCCATACCATGTTAAAAAAAGTTTACCACAGATTCTGGGAATGCCCTTGATAGAAGTAACTTCTGCTGTTCTTGAACTGTATCTTTGTATTTTGCACAGCTATTTGAACACACGCCATAGGTCCCTAACCCAGTTATGAGAATGGGCTGTGAGATGCCTCCCCAAGGCCTCCAGTGATGCATGTGCTGACCCTTGGGCTGGGGGCTATGCTGCACTCAGGTTCTTGCCAGAGAAATGCTGCAGACACCTGTGCCCAGACCTGACCTTGCCTTGCTGACTTCAGTCCGGATTGGCAATCCAGACTCTTGCCGCATTCCTGATTTCCATCACTGGACCCCCTCTGCTCTTCTTGCTCAGTTATAAATAGCAAGGTGTATGTCTCCCTACAAGTACACGTACCTGAGTTGGTTTCAGCCACAAGAAATGGAAGGACCTGCACATTTGCACGTGTCTGTGTGTTTGGAAGGTGAGTGGGGAAGGCTGTCGCCGCAGGCTCAGTACGTAGATGGGGACTGTAACAAGGTGATGTGTGCGCAGCACAAATGGTACTGGTGTCATTGAGGACACTGGCCCTGCCTTGGCTCATGCAGTGCCTTCCCTTGCCAAGCAGCCTGCTCTTCCGGGCCCTGAGAAATTGCATCATCTGCTTCTGAAAGCACACAAAGAGCTGAGCTTCTGCACAACGGGAAAGAGACACAGAATAGGTAATTTTTATAGAATGTAACAATTTGCATCAGACGTGATGATGTCACAGAAAAACATTTTGAATTTATTGTATCCAACAGCTTAAATAGCTCATTACATTTAAGTTAAGACGAAGACAACTGGCTAGCTTTCATATCAATGAGATGCTTCTATACTCTGCATGCTTGCAGGAAATAAAATGAAATTAAGAGTTTAAAAATTTCCTGTGCTCTCTGTAAGCATCCAAAGGATTAGTAATGTTCATTGCTAGGCAAACTTCAAGTTCCATTTGTAGAGCCAGAGAAGAACTCCGGGATGACCACTGAAGCATTATGCATGCTTTAGTAATTGTGTGGCAAGTTTCCTACGTCATGAAAGCAGCTGGAGAGTGCTTACTTCCAAATGCTCCAATGCCAAGTTTGTTTGTCCCAGTTTCAGAATGTTACAGCAAAACAAAGCCAATTTGACACTTTATTTTCTAGTTTTCTGCGACACTTTCATCTTTACTAGCCTGTTTTGAACTACCAATTTTTAATAAGTGAAGATGATTTTTCTCACAAAGGTAGTTGTTCAAAAGTTAATTCTGAAGATATCCATTAACCATGTTGTCTACTACTACTATGTAAGACATTTGATGACACCCCTGCTGTTGAACTGCCTGTAAAAGTACATATAAAATAAAAAAGGAAAACACATCTGTACAATAAGAGATAAATCAAAATTATCCGTGTTTTGCTTGTTTAATGCCAATCTTCCTTGTAAAAATTCCATCATTTTATTTGACCATGAAGTGTTAAAAGCATTCTGCCTTTATTCATCATAAAACACGTTCTTTTTTTTACAAGTTTAAAAAAAGTAAGGGAAAACAATAGTGGTGAGAAAAGTCTATCCTTTTTAGCTGATGTTCTGCCAACAATTAATTGCCATTATTCTGCACACACTGATAGACACTATCTACCAACTAATCTTATGGTTTCCATATATTGAGGAATTAGAATAATACTTGTATTTAATAAAGAAATAATTTTAAACCTCTTATGAACAGTTGTAGTACTTAGCTCAAGAAAAAAAAATATGTATCCACAGAGACATTCATTCAGGTGCAGATTCATTCAATGGTCCTGCTTCTTTTTGTTTCCAAAGCTGAAGTCTTCTTTGTGGCTTAGGCTGAATGAAAATCTTCACACATGCTCTATTTTTCTGTCAAGTGTTATGTCACTTTAAAAATCCTGCTACTTCCTATCTTTTCAGGAATACCTAAAAACTCAACAGACCCAGTTCTGTATCTCAATGTCCTTTGTATTATCATCCTATGTATCACCACCACCATTATGTTCCTTCTTTGACACAAAATCAGGCCTGAAGACATGGACAACTGCTTTCCAAGGAAAGTAACCACATTAACATGAACTTTTATTTAGTGGTAAAGTAGTAAAAAAAGAAATCTATTTTTGTATAGATAACTGGTACAGGCCTTTTAGTTCCCTCCTGAGCCTCTAACTTTTCCTTGTCAGTCAGCCTGTAATGAAGGATTTCCCACACATGCTTCCTTTTTAAATGCCACAGAAAGAAACAGCTTGTTTTTAAAAAGCACAGTTAAAAGTTCTGTCTTTACACTTTAAAATAAAATTCCATCAGGGGATTAAATCTGAACTCTATCCATTTCATGATGTGCACAAGGTCACATAACTCCGCAAAGAAAAATTGCCTTAGGACAAATATATCTTTTGTCAGTGCAAGGAAAGACTCACACAAACCCACAAATTGTCTCTCAAAACCAAACTATAGTTTTTGCAGCAATAAATTAATATTCAGTTCAGGAGGATCGTCTGTGTTACAAATGCCAAAACAAACCCAAACTAAATAAGGAGACACTAGTGATGGAAGCTTGATCCTACAATCTGTTTTGTTCTGGTCTCTGGCAATCAGAGAGAATAAATATTTGATAGCCTAGAAGCTCAGGGTGAAGTAAGTGGACTTACAATGTCATAGCTGCCAAGCCCTGACTGGTCTGTGCCCTCCTCAAATACTTGACTTCCAGGAGACAGTTCTCACTGTTCTGCCAGGAACTGACTGCAGCAATTCAGAGCCAATTTAGGGTGTTGTCATGAAAGAACGTTTTCTATAGGAAGAAAATCCATGAGGCTGCCCATCTCTAAGAGGTGACAGAAAATGCTTTGTAACACCTGTTATGGTATAACCTGCTTCTGCAATGCCTCTGCAGTTCACTTCTTTGCTGTTAAAGTACATCAGACATGATGGTGATAGTGTTTTTGCTGGATCATAAGGTTAAGATAATCAGGCATTTCCAGCAAAATTCACACTTTCCAGCACACTGAGTTGTTCAGTGATGACAAAAGTGTGCCCATGCCCATCTACTGTGGTTTGGTGGGCCTGCAGGCCACCTTAGAAATGCTTTCTACAGATTTTGCTTTTAAATATGCTGCAAACATGAAGGGGAAAATTATGAAATGTGCTAGACAGTACTAGAAACAGAAGTCCTGAGTAGGTTAAAAACAGTAGAGGAAACACTGATGGCAATTCCACCATAATCCATTTATACTGTCTTCTGAAAAAGAGAAGACAATTGGCAAAGCATCTCATCTGCTGTAGTCAGCAACATCAGAAAATTGAAATGGAGTTTCCTAGGACGGGACTAATTTCCATTTACATGGCATAGACTAAGGTTTTACTGTAAATGGTATCAAATTTCACTATGTAACTAGCTGAAATCACCTCCAATCCTTCACTGCCTCAGCTTTATTATCTTACAGCTATTCACATTTGGATGTTCATTGCATTTTATTATCATTGGCACAGTAAACAAAATTGGCATCTTACAGTGATCCTTACGCATAATCATTTAGACAATTTGGAGACTGAGTCATGGCTAAAAATTGATTTGAATAGAGCTTTGTTCATTTAAGCTGGAGGATGAACAGTTCCAGAAGTGGAGCATGGAGTCCACTTCTTTGATTACTTTGATTTTCAGTAACTGTATTGCTGTCATTTCTCAGCAATATCCAATAGTACCTTCATGTGTTTCTGTAAATAATTTTGGTACAAACAGTAATTTCAGTAGAGTTTAACTTGTTGGGGAAATACCTCTTTTATGGAGAGATATTTGCAAATGTTTGACAGAAATGGGACTGAAGACTAGCAAAAGGTATTTCAACAATAAACTATTATAAATCAGAAATTTCCTAAAGGGTCTGGGTTAAAGAAAAGTGACATACACTATAAGAACAAACTGTAGAGCACAGAACATTATTTAAGTGTCATAGGCTCTCTATGAAACCACTTTTACTTCTTGCTGAAGAAGCGTAAAGGTAAAGGGATAAACTGCAAATCTTATAGCTTTTCCTAAAGCTCTGGAAGGATGTGCACTTAGTACTGAAGACAGCCTGATTTTTTATAACGCAATATAGAATGCAATTTTTCTTGATACTGATTAAGCCACCAGAGAGGTGCTAAACTCCTTATTTCCACCAAATGGCAAATTCCAGGGATGCTCATAAACTGACGTTTCATTCCAGTGAGTCTCAGTAGTAGTTACAGATGTTCAGCACCTGTCAAAGTTAAGTTCTTTGTCACTCTAAAATAATGGATTGGTTTAATATCAACATGTACCTGGCCATAATGTGAGATTTTCATCAATTAATGAAAATACATAGTAAATGGTATAATAAATGATACTTCTAAGGAATACATTCAACTGACCTAAGAGATTAAAGGGTAAGAAAATTTTAAAGCGGTTATACTTGCTGTTAAGTTTGGTGCTTTAATTCTTCCTTAGAATTAAAATTTATATGTAAAATTTTAAAAAAATTTGTCTTTTTTTTTTGAGAAAAAAATCTACCAATTTCCATAAAGAATGAATAAATGCTTAATCTCCATCATCTGCCTAGAAACCCAGCATCTTTCTTCTGCTACTCTCCTATTTGTAGACAACAGCATTATCCTGGTACCAGTGGGACAAAACCCACTTACTGCTAAGGTTAAGCCAGCTTGCCTCTGCACTGCAGAGGAGCTGCCTCCAGGTAAGGAGCTGTAGTTCAGAAATTTTGTTGAAATGTACAGAAGAATGTGAGACTGAAAAGAAGACTGACAGAACTAGAAATTTCTACAGTGAATATGTATAAGGTTTTTCGTCCTTGGTGTGGAGAATGGTTGTATTCTCTCAGGTAGATATTACAGTAATACTAATGCTTGCGATACACCAATCTGTTCAGATTTGGAATGTTTTAAGTACATGAAAATCAGGTGAGATTTCCTAACAAAACTTGCTTTGTTGTGGTTTTTTTCCCACTTTAATACATTTTATGTTACATAGCTCTCGTATCTAATGAAATATACTATTTCATGAAATTGAGATAGAAATACAAACGAAATGACGTTAAAACAAAGGTGTTTTGGTTCTCTGGTTAGTAATGCAGTCACACATCTAACATAATTAGGTAATAAAATAAATTAGCATATTTGAAGACAAACACATTTTAAAAACTTGCTCCCTTGTAGCAGCCACAGAGCCTGTGAGGCCTCTCTGGTGGTCAGTAGCCCAAGATAAAGAAATGCCTAGTCATGATGACCGGACCAAAGAAACCCCTCTCCCGCCTTCAGACCCCTGTTATCTCTCTGTAAGACCATGGGTCACATTTGCCTCGACCCTTACCATTGGACTGTTTCCCAAAACCCTCATACCCTATATAAACCCCTATTTCTGCCCAGTACAGAAGAGCAGGAGAGCTGTCACTGACCCTTTCGCAGAGACCCCTTCGCAATGAAGGCAGATCTGCGGAATTCACACATCTCTTCTCCTCTCTCCTCCCTGCGTCTGCCGAGGTGCTTAGGAAGCAAAGAGCTGGAATCACCAAAGAGCTGAGATCACTGTAAGAGCTGAACTGCTTGCTAAGATAGCCTGTGGCTGGGAGACTGCCTGAGGCACCTGGACAAGTGACCCCTTTATCCGGGATAATTACGGCGGTCCTGGGTCAGACACACCCAGAAACTCCCAGCCGTAATACTCCCTGATGATTTTTCCCTAGGATTAGTGCTGTAATGTTCTTTTCTGCCATGTTGGAATTGGGAATATGTGTGGACTTGAGTGTGGTTAAAAGTGACACTTTTACCAGTAATGACATTTAGGTTACATTTTGCTTTGATTCTCCTTCTTTGTCAACAGATCTTTCCAATAAATTTTGAGTGTTAAGAAGACTTATTCTAACAGGACTGACAGAGATAATAACACTAACACTAACACTATTTATCAAACACTACTTTGATAAATAGTTTAGAAACTTACCTACATTGCTACAGGGTCCTAATTTGTGGAGTTTAGAGCTAAAGTTCTCTTAGTCAGGGAATTAACAAGATTTAATCAGTTATAAACAGGGAATGTCTGTTTTGCTTCATTAGAAAATGTACAGGACACTGGTTATCACTATAATTGTATTATAAACAATCAGCACATGCCCCAAGATTTGCAACAGAAGCTGTAATATCGTATAGTTTATAGTAGCTATTTGCATGCCATACGGACTCAGTGCCATACGGAAAAGCAGTACTATGTTAAAATATCTATTCAAGAAAAGCATTAATGGTTTGGAAATTTAATTAAAAACAGCTAATGATTTTAAACATGCTTCTTCTTTTTAAAAAAACAAACTAATCAAGTTAATGCTTGGGCAATCACATTTTAATGGCTGATTTTTCAAATGCGTAACTTTTACAGTTGTATAATCTAGAAGCAAAGGCTAATACTCTGAAGCACATCCTGATGCCCTGTTATTAAAAATTTAAGAGTAGAGTCATTCAGGACACTGTCTATAGTTGGAAGATAGAGATCTCCTGACTGCAAAAACACTCAGCCTACCAAAGATCTAAGTGTCTTAGTGGGTGCTTTCTTGATTGTCTTATTTCACTTGCCCCCTCCTAAGAGTGGCAAAGCAGACTACACACCTAGCTCATGCAGCTCACTTGGATGGATAAAGTTTTAGGTGTGATGAGCCTGGTTCCTGGCTCCTAACACTTTAACATACTAAAAAATTACAGGATCTGTATCTTCTACTCCTTTTAGGAGCAAATCTGCAACGAGTCAGACAAAGTGCTTATAAAGACTACGGTTTTGAAACCATTTCTGATTTAGTGACAGGGTCTGGTTTCCAGTTTTATCTTCTCTTATACATAGCATGTCTGTCTCCACACAGTCTCAGTTACGGCCCCTCCCAGAAAAGAATACGGCATTCAACAAAACAATGAAGCTGAAAAATGGAAATAAATACATGATTTCTCACTTTGCAGAACTGGCCTCCTCATGTAAGATGTAATTTCTGTTGGAGAGGCTTTCATGGTATTTTTTATGCAAAGCCCTACTACAATCTAATATTCTCAGTTCTGCTGATAGTACAAAGACCCAACAACACTAAGTTACTGAGAGAAGAATCTAGCCTTAACTGCTGTCATTTATATCTCCAACAGGAAAGAGCAACCTCACAAACTGCTGAAATTATTTTTGAAAATGTATGCATTTAAAAACCAGTCACTCCTCCTAACTGATATAATACATTGAGGGCAGCTGAACGCCAGACAGTTATTACTGCCATGAAATTTTCATCTAGTAAGTGTGACAATTAACATCCTAACTGCATTTGTCTCATGCTAATGCTGAGTATCAAGAGACCAAATTGAGCACAACCTGTTAAAAACCTGAAGAGAAATTTAATATAGGAGTAACAGTTCGTAGCCAGCTGAGATTTACAATTTCTCTTACGTGAAGTAGAAGGATATACGGTTTCAGCTCCTGTTGTCAACACTACAAATAAAACATGAATTAATCCCTAAAAGGCACTGAAGGAAGTCAGCTATGCAATCTTAATGATTCTAAACTCTTTTGCTGAAGTATACAGTTTGTAATCTCAAGCAGATTCCACAGTTTTGTGACAATTAGGATATCAAGCAGAGCAACAAAAAAGGCAACACCAGCTGGAGGCAGTCATTGAATCTCACTGTCAATGCAGCAGTAAAAGAAATCCTGTTCTACCAAAATGAAAAGCATAAAACAAAGATAAGATGAATTGGGAGAGGATGTAAACCAATCCCAAACTGCTACCTTCAAATGGCTGAGTATTAAAGATCTTTGGGTAATTTACAAGTCAGCAGATTGGGAGTTGTCTAACTGGATGCCACCACCGGGTGTCACTGGTGCCTCCACAAGAAGCTGCTGAACACGCATTTATCAGGCTGCACAGCTTAGAAATGGCAGTACTGGGAGTTTGAAACACTGTCATGTTAACACTTTCAGTTGCTTTTCACTTTTACCATTTCTCCAGTTTACTCCAGAAGCTGAAAGTACTTGGTAAACCTCAATAATACTTGAAGAAGTGAACAAAGAAAATAAAATTTTATAGCTAGCAACCATACTGCTGCAATTATCCTAATCCTAACATCATGTTTTGTTTTCCTTTAAAGTAGGTATAGCAGGCTTTCTGGAATATCATCTATTGTATTTATTCTGTCTACTGAACACAGAACTGAAAATTTCCTTATTCTGTACTAGCATCTTCATGTTCTACCACACCATGAATTTTACCGGCCAGGTAAAATGTCATACACACCACTAATCTAAACAGGAGGTTTTTGCAATAGATGGGTCCCGACAGCTGAAGCTGGAAACCACCAAACCTTATGCATCTACTGTTATCTTTCTTTGGAATTCAGTCATAACACCAGCTTCTTTTCACCTAAAATGATATAGCTATAATGAAAGCGGTATTTTTGCTCTTCTAATTATTTACTGTAGTCCACTGGCAAATCTAGAAAGAAGGGAAAAAAACAGCCTAATCATATAAGGGTTATATTAAAACATCGTCCTCTGCTGATTGGCTCTGTGAAGGAAGCAAACCCAGAAACTCACAAAGCAAAGGATACTGGAGACCTACATGCAGCCTCTACCCACAGCTAACAGGGCACTTCCCTGGAAAATATGTTTCCTTCAAGAATCTCTTTTTGTAGATTAATAAGCAGAAAATATGGGGGGAAAAAAAGTGTAGACATAATGGGTTGGTTTTGACAATGGAACAGGGGTGCCAAAGGGAGATAATTTGTTGTGCAACATATCAGTAAGGGTGATGAAAGGGGGCACAACACTGAGATTATAAAGAGTGCTGAAGACAGAACACTCTTCAAGGCAGTGCCATCTGTGAAGAATTACAGGAGATCATGATACCAAATTGCAGAAGGTAAAATTTTAAAAGAGCTGATGAAATTCAGTTCTGACAATAGCAAGTGATGAACATTGGAAAAAGTAACAATACATACAGAAAAATGGGGTATAAATCAGCCATTACCATTCAGCCTTCCCCACATTTTAGCACAAGTAAAGTCTCCAAAAACATCCATCCACTTCTCAGCAGCAGTCAAAAGGAAACTTGGGAATACTACTGATCCAGTTGTAGCTGAGTTCTAGACAAAGGCAGTTGTAGTTTCACAACCAACGCTATCTCATATGGGTGGAAAACCTAAAAAGCCTTCAGACTTTCCAACTCTTCTCTGGCTCTTAGTAAGAGCAGCCTTCCAAGCTTACTGCAAGCTGAGAACAATAATTTTGAATTCAACTTAACTATGTCATGCAGTTACACCATGTTGAGCAGAAAAGGGGTGTTAAGAATGCTAACTCTAATGGGCAGCTTTAAATGAGCTCTGCAAACACCCTGCATGAACTTGCTTTGATGGGGAAAGAAGCCTCACACTGTCATATATCCACAGGTGTCACATACAGCCTTTCAGGAGAAACCATACAGAATAGTAATCATTTAAGAATAGTGATCCACATGGAAAAAATGATCCTACCTCATGTATTTTTCATCTGTTTGTACTACTCAAGCAATCCTTCAGCTTTGCTAAGCTCCTGAATAGGAGCAGCCTCTCCTCACACAAACATACGCTGCCGCTGGAACCAGCTCATGCTGCGGCAACAAACACAAGACTTGGTGACTATCAGCACAACCTGCAAACAAAAGTGCTGCTCTGACAAGAACCACCCAAACTCCTGCATCTGCACAGCCATCCAAACATTTGATACAATGTACCAAGTGCCCTTATCACAAGTGCCTTTGTGGCTAAGACTAAACAATCATTTTGACAAGAACAAACAATTTTCCTTCTCAGATCAGTGGAGCTAAACCAGAGCATTCTTGCTGATCTGCAACTTAGAAAAAATATTTTAAGGAGAACACATAGTGAATTGCTATTTTGAGGAATTGGAGAGAATGTGCCATATTACATGCAGGCATCTTTTCTCCCTACATCTAGTTCACATTCTTGTAGGTATCCATCTTTCAGATGGACAACAGGCTACAATTTAAGTGAAATTCAGCATACACAGATAGAGAGATATTATTCAGACTACAGCAAGACATTAACTGCTGCTTTGTAATTTAGAAAATGGTCACTTCAATTTCCGTAAGCTTCACGTTCTTTTGGATTTTTCTGCTTTCTACCCCCTCCTCATGAAGCTCATGAAGAAAAAAGCCATCTTTCCTTGCAACCGTGGCAAGGTCACTTGCTGCAAACTGCAAAGAGAAAACTGGCTGCAATTACTGGATGTAAGCAAAAGCACTCATTCTCCTCACTTGAGAAACTGAGCTGCTGCTATCAATTACATGTATTTAGCTCTTCCCTGGCAAGCATAAATGCTTGCATACAGTAATTACAGCTGCTCCTATGTCCCCAGAAGGAAGTAGGGGAAGTAAAATAAATGATAATAATTTGTTTTTATTGCTTTCCACTTAAGCTTTATGCTTTTAATTACAAAATGTTACAATTAATATTTTAAAACATGTTTTCTTTTTTTAAACAGTGTTTCATAAACTTGGGCCACAAAATACTGTCACTTTGTAAAAGCTTCTTGAAATCTACTGCATTGCTTGTGGGCTCAGAATAAATAATTTGAGATGCATAGTTAAGTCCTAATTGGTCTGATAGACCATATTTCATACATATATATTATGTCTAAGAAATTTAACATTGTAATTAATAAAAATGCACTAAAATATATTATTTTACACCATATATGTTTACTAGTTTCAGACATAACTGAAATTTACTTACTAAGAGGTATTCCTCTATAATAATTCTCTGTGCACAGACTAAAAAACCACAGCATTTTATATTCCTTATATATGCTATATTCTTTTGTGTCATTGATGCTGCATGTTTAGTAAGTTTAAGTTAATTATTAGGAATTGAACCCAGTATGTAATGGTATCAGTTTTTGTGGAAAAAAACAACAAAGAAATTAAGGTATTTATGTAGGAGAGAAAGCAGCAATTATTCTTTTAAAAATTAAATCTTCAATGGAATGGTAACTCAAAACTGCATATAAATTCTAGTATTTGTTAAGTGTCATATATCAGGAAAGATTAGTTGTGTTAATTAATTCATCCCTCTCATTTCTGCTGAGTTCTTTGAGGGAGCCAACAAGATAATCAACTTGTATCTCATTAACAGTGCAAAACCTCACAGTTGTTCACGTGTTACTAGGAAAGAAACAGAAACCTCCCCAGAAAATGTCATGATGCCATCCTATAGATGCTGACACCCCCAGCTTAGGTGCTTCCAACAGTTCTGGAATTTTCATTCTCCTCCACTCCAAAACACTGTAGGTGGAAGGGTACTGGTGGCAGACCCTACACTGACCCCAGAAGCAGTGAGGAGGAACCAGCAGCAGGGACCTCGCCCCACACCTCGCACCACCTGCACTTCAGGTGTTCCACTTCTGCCCAGCTCCAGTGTGGTGGCACAACTGAACCCTGGCCGTGTACCCTGAGCCAAGGACTCGGCTTCCTGTGGTGCCAGACTCAGCTTAGCACAGCCCAGCTGTGCAGCCACTGCTCCAGTTTATTCATGAAGAGTGACAGAAAAGTGTAAAACACCTGCACTTAATGTGAGGTAAGAAAACTGCGCTGAGGTAAGAAAACTGCATTGAGGTAAGAAAACTGCAGAAAGAAGTGTTATTGTTGAGAAGGTAAAATACAGCAGCACAGCGGCTCATAAGAAAAACATAACAGTTTAGAACTGTTAGGGTTTTAAGGTTTAAACCCCCAAGATTTAAAATCCCAAGAGTGAAAAACAGGACTTGGAAGATGGCAATGCAGGAACGCTGAAGATAATAAATCATCATTTCCCCACATGTCTGATGCCCACTGTGGAACATCAGGACACATGAAACATCTTTTTGAGAGTGGTATTTCAGAGCTTTTTAGTTCTATCTATTGCATACATTAGAGTAATAAATTAGAATTCCCAAACTGCATATATCCTGCTTGCAGAGTCTCTTGAGGAACAGGATACTCATGCAATGTGTCCCAAAGAGAGTATTCATTTAAAATAAAGATGCATGTGAAGCACAAGTTTCACATCAGTTTCCTCAGAAGAAATTCAGTTTATGTACTGCCCATGCCTTTACAGGGAAAAATAAAAATCTGGTGATTGCCATCAAAGCTCACTCCATAGCAGGCATGTGTACTGTGGATCTCACTACTGATTATGTAAGGATGTCAAGCTTCTTTGAATTAATTCAAAAGCAATTACACAATCAAGCAATACAGAAATCTCTAAAACAAAATTAGGGCCAAAGATAGCAGCTGTGATTTGGGAATTCCCAAAGTAACAAACTTCTGGGGATAGACAGAATATTGTAGGAGTACATTATGCAAACTTTTCCAGTTTTTTGATACTCTTCCTTCTTTATATGTTATTTCAAAGTCCTGGAGAGAAAATACTAGGCCGGATGGATAGACTATTTTGAAATCTTACATAATTCCTGCTTCCACACAGTTTTGATAGTATGAACTCTGTATACAAACCAATAAATCTTATATACATGCCCCTTTGCATCCAAAAGAAATAAGCAGTAGTTTTTTGTTTTCCTTTCATTTTTCTATTACAAAATATAAGCTTTTTCAGAGGTGGCTTCTTTGGCTTTCCTTTGCTTGTCATGTCAAACTGCTGCCTCAGCCAGATGAATGACTTCACTCAAATACTGCATAGAAGTTAGGTGCTATTATTTATATATATATATATATATGGGCTATAAAACCTCTTTATACACAGTAAAATACTCAAATGTCAGTGTCAAGAAAAGCCAGGATAACCAAGCCTCTTAGTTTAGCCACAATCACACTGGAATACATGTCTCTTCCCTGCAAAATCAAAGGACTACTTACCATAGACAATTTCCTTTCAAGACAAAATATTTTTGTACTCTCCCCTGTTCACTCTGTACTAAAATGACAAAATAAACTGAACTCAATCCACACTTGTGTATTCACCATAAGCTTAAACTTCTAGCATCATGACCAAATGTTGGCTGTGCAGGACATTGTCCCCTCTCAAGAACTCTGTCCTGTGATTACACAAGCTCCCTGGCAAAGGCAGAGTCAAGCTGGGAACAATAGCATCAGAGCTTCTGTACAGAACTCCAGACACTACAAAAGAATAAGGATAGTTGCATATGGTGTCTCAAATAGGGCCATGTACTGTAAAGCAACTGCAATTATTCTTGGAATGCATGAGGTTTCTATGACAGTCCACATATGATGAAGCCTTTGGTACACACTGACAAAAAAATTAGTCCTCCATGGAAAACAATTTTCTAGAAATATTAGCCAACTATGGAAATCAATTTCCTAAGAGGCGTACTTTGGTTTTTGGAGGAGGGAAAAAAAGAACACTCTTCAATCAGGTAATTTCAAAGCCAGTAACTAAATCAAATGGATTTTCAGGACACTGAAAGTAATTTCTTCCGCTAAAAGCCCACACGAATCCACCATCTATCATTCCACCTGAAGTCAGTCATTTTACCACTCAAATTTTTGTAAAGAAAAAAAAAGGTTTTTCAGTCCCCTAATTATCCCATAACCATAAATTTATTTCCACTTTGAAAAAAGACCAGAGGCAAAAATATTTGTGTTAAGAAGAGGCGTCTAAGAAGACAAGTGTATGGAAACATTGATGATCTTTTTTGATGACCTGGATGAGGGGATTGAATCTACCATTGGCAAATTCGTAGACAAAGAAGTTGGGTAAGAAGAGGATAGGAAGGCCCTGCAAAGGGACCTGGACAGGCTGGATTGATGGGCAGAGACCAGTGGTATGAGGTTGAAAAAGACCAAGTGCCAGCTCCTGCACTTGGGTCACAACAACCTCAGGCAGCGCTACAGGCTAGAGGCAGAGTGGCTGGAACACTGCCGAGAAAAAAGGGCCTGGAGGTGCTGGTGACAGTGGCTAAACATGAGCCACTGTGTGCTCAGGTGACCAAGAAAGTCAATGGCATCCTGGCCAGTACCAGGAATAGTGTGGTCAGCAGGAGCAGGGGAGTGATTGTCCCCTGCACTCAGCACTGGTGAGGCCAGACCTCGAATCCTGTGCCCAGTTCTGGGCCCCTCACTACAGGAAAGGCATTGAGGTGCTGGAGTGTGTCCAGAGAAGAGAAATGGAGTTGGTTAAGGGTCTGGAGCTTGTGTCCTACAAGGAGCAGCTGAGGGAGCTGGGGTTGTTTAGCTTGATGGAAAGGAGGCTGGGGGTGACTTTACTGCTATCTGCAACTTGAAAGGAGGTTGCAGACAGGTGGGGTTGGGCTCTTCTCCCAACCAACCAGTGGTAGATGAGGGCTTAGTCTTAAACTGTGCTAGGGCAGTTTTAGGCTGGACATTAGGAAAAATTTCTTAACAGAAAGGGTGATTAGACATTGGAATGGAGTGTGCAAAAACATGGAGGAATCACCATTCCTGCAGGTATTTAAGGAAAGACTGGACATGGCACTCAGTGCCATGGTCAAATTGACATGGTGGTGTTTGGTCATAGATTACACTGGATGATCTCAGGTCTTTTCCAGCCTAATTGACTCTGTGGTTCTGTGATTGGGCATTAGCAAAGTGGGAGTGCCTGCACTGCCTAACAGGCCAGCTCATATGTGATCCACTGTCAGGTATGACTTGTAGTTCCTGCTTTAGTAAAGCTGAGTTCTTAAAGGTAGGTTAGAAATTCAAATGTGGTATTTTAAATAAAAATTACTTGCATTTTAACGTCATGAATCTACATATCCATTTGTAGTTGAATAGAATTAGCTTGTCAGCATTTTTGAAAGCTTAATCATGTTTACTTATGGATTTGAGAAGCTGACTTGAAAGGCTCGGAAAAGTTTCCTGCTTCTTGAAGCTGCAAATGATATAAACACCATCTCAGGGGCAGTGCTCCAACCTCTAAAGGTCCAAAGGTGACAAAGCAAATCTACTGACATTTATCTTCAAGACAACCATTATTGGAAGGCTTCCATTTGATATTTAACACTTCCAGTCTATTCATTTTCTAATTTTACTGATCTCATACTTTATATCTGCTTTTAGCAATATCATGTGTAAGAAAAATGAATCTTTAACTTATTATTTTAAAATAGAATAATAGAATATCCTGATTTGAAAGGATCACCTAAAAATCATCAAATCCAACTCCTGGGCCAGTACAGGACCATCCCTAAGAGTCACAACATGTGCTGAGAGCACTGTCCAAACACTTCTTGCACTCTTGTCAGGGATTAGTGCTGGGACCACTTCCCTGGGGAGCTTATTCCAGTGCTCAACTACCCTCTGGGTAAAGTATCTTTTTCTAATATTTAACCTAAACCTCCCCTGACACAGCTTCAGACTACTCCCTCAAGTCCTGTCGCTGGTCACCAGAGAGCAGAGATCAATGCCTGCTCCTCCTCTTCCCTCATGAGGAAGTTGCAGACTGCAATGAGGTCTCTCCTCAGTCTCCTCTTCTCCAGGCTGAACAGACCAAGCGACCTCAGCGCCAGTTTTTTTTATGGCTTCCCCTGAAGGCCCTTCACCATCTTTGCAGCTTTCCCCTGGATGCTTTTTAATCGCTTAATATTTTTCTTATATTGTGGCTCCCAAAACTACACAAAATATTCAAGGTGCAGCTGCCCCAGTGCAGAGCAGTGCAGGACAATCCCCTCCCTTGCCCAGCTGGTGATGCTGTGCCTGATGCACCCCAGGACAGGGTTGCCCTCCTGGCTGCCAGGGCACTGCTGACTCACATTCAACTGGCCACCGACCAGGACACCCAGGTCCCTTTCTGTGGCATTGCTCTTCAGCATCTCCTTCCCCAGTAAATCCAGGGTTGTCTCATCCCAGGTGCAGAATCTGGCACCTGTCTTTGTTAAACTTCATACAACTGCTGAATGTCTAGCCCTCTAATGTGTCAAGTTCTCTCTGCAGGGCCTCTCTTCCTCTGAGGGAATCAACAGGTCCTCACAATTTGCTGTCATCAGCAAACCCATTTAATATACTTTTGCACATCCAAGTTATTTATGAAGATTTTGAAGAGCACTGGCCATAAAATGAAGCCCTGTGGAATGCTACTGATGACCAGTCACCAGCCTGATGTCACCCCATTATCTATAACTCTTTGCTCCCAAACCATGAGCCAGTTGCTCGCCTACCACAGGATGTGTTTATACAGCTGAGTGCTGGACATTTTCTCCAGAAGGATCCTCTGAGAGACAGTATCAAAAGTTTTACTGAAATCCAAAAAGATTACATCAACTGGGTCAACCTTGGTCAACTGGGCAGGGACAATCGGACAACTTAGCTAAGTTCTGTAACTTTTTTTTAATTCCATGAGGTTTTAATATCAAGCATCTGCATAGGTAACTCTTACAGCAATTTCGAATCCATCCAGGCTGCAATTTTGGAAAAATATACTGATGCACTATATAACTTGAGATCAGAGAGGAAAACACCCTCATCCAAACATCTACTTGCAGAGAATCATTTGAGACTCTGCAGTTTGGGAAGGCAGCCCCAACTGGGCTCCAGCCTAGGGAACTAATGTAGTCTAAAGCATGGCAGATCTGCAAAAGCACTCAAAGCACACACAGACAGGCCCAGGGTCTGGCATCACTGCACCGCCAGCTTCCTGTGGTATACTGCTGTTCCTGGTTGTGATGTGTGGTGTAGGAATGGCCTCAATCCTTAATGTTTAAGCACTGACTAATATTCATATAAAACAGATGGGTTGGAGGAGACTCCAAATGCCTGAAGCTCTTTTCTGTCCGCATCCTGCTCCTGCATGGAGTATCTGGCAGCTGTACACTAATGTTTTCATCTGTTTTGAATTAAACGTCTCTCTGCTCTTGTCCTACCCATTTCTTTTTTCATACTCTGCTTGTGACCCTCTCTGCACATGTGTCTGTTTTAATTAGGAATCTGCTTGAGTAGGGAGGGCAACCTGGGCTTGCTTTATCACAGTATTTACCTGTAGGTCCAGGGAGATTTTTTTTAAGCAGCACTTTCAATGCTATATTGATCTGTTACCTTGTTCTACACTACAGCTTGCTACAGAAATCCTCTTAGAGGTCTTTAAAAAAATTATAATCATGGTTTAAAATAAAATAAAGATTTTTTTCTTTAATATGACCTTTGAATGTAGCTGATGAGGTTAAAAACACTTCTGCAAACTGTTCCAGTTTGTGTAACAAAATAATTTAACTCCTAATAATTGTGTTCTTACATGTCATGAGAATTGTGCAGCTCTTTGAGCTCCTTTTAAAAAAGTCTAATCAATCTGAGAGCATTGCAATAAAATCAGAAAACGTTTTATTTAAAATTAAGACAGAAAATGAAGGCAAAGTCTTCAAATGACTCAAGCATGTGTTACACATATATGTGAGAACTTGTGTATGCACACATGCTGAAATACAACAGATCTAGATGATGTAAAATAAAAAAGACTGATTTGCCCATTTTCTGATCTGATTCATCACCCATTTATTATTTAAATCTGATAAATATCTTAGTTTGATTCAATGTCATAAAAACCCCAGGACAATGAGTATTTCTATTAATGTTTAATAAGGCATAAAAGTTAAAGTTACCATGAAAAAGCCCTTATGACCACTGCAATTTATGGTTGCTAGAACTAATATTAAAATGAAATTATTTAAAGAGAATTGCATGCCATTGAAGTACTAAAAATTAACTTTCAATTTTTTTCTTGAGATATTGTTTTAAACTGAAATCCAGACTAAGATTCATTTGTATACTATGACTTACTTCCTAATGTCCATTACAACTCCTTCAAGTCCCTCTAGTCCAGCTATCTGATTCAAAAAATCAAGTTGGACCACCTCCTCCTCCTTAACTCTTTATTCTAAGTAAATGTTAATAACAAGTTGCTCAAAGCTGAAAAGGAATTCAATTAATTTTTTATTAGCCTTCTACAGGCTTCATCTGCTTGTACCAAATATGATGTACGCTGCTGCACAGCGCATTACTGCTGTGTTTGGCTACACCAGCACTCCAGATAGCCTGAGAAATCTTCTTGATGGCTCATCTCACTGCCAAGGGACTCGGATGAAGAGCAGATTCAGAACTTGACAAAAAAACAGTCAAGAGGTTTCCTGCTGTCTGGTTTCCTGCCCCACTCCCATTTTATGCCTCTCCAGCTAAGGAAGCCACTGCATCTGATTCAACTCTATACAAATCTGGAACAGATTTATATACTGAAAAAGGCTGAGCAGCAAAATATGGATTTTTATAAGAAACTGGTTAGCCTCACTGAACAAACAGTCCAATCAAAGGACGACTTTCTTGAGTTTAATGACTGAACTACAGTAGTGTTTGAATAAGCTGGACACCAGGAAAGAACACTATTGTATTCACGTTGGACAGAAATCTTCAAAAGTTTGAAAAAGGTCTAGCAAATTGAAATGGGGTTTAAAAAAAAAAAAAAGCCAGCACTGTGCCATTTCAGTACAAACAAGATGGCCTAACTTGTTCAGTTCTGAATGAATGAGACAGGAACGACTTTGAGACTTGTCCATTTCTTGGACAAGACAACAAAATAAGTTTTTCAGTGGTTTTACTGCTGGTCCCCTTAGGCAAAACACTTAATTTTTATTTCAACATCTTCACTTTTTTTAAAAATTATATCTAGATAATTTACAATCTAAACATCATTTTAAAATGAAGTGCTGGAGAAGACAATGTCTAAGCATAGTGCATAAATCACATCCTGCACTCTTTCTGGGGAGAGAAAGAAGAGCATTGCTTGCTGAATATGCAATCAGCCTAAGTTCTATTAACTACCCATCAGAAGAAATTAAAAGAGCAAAAATTGTGATTCTCATGGTATAAAGCCTCAAATATGTTCAGCATTTAGTTCTCAGCCTCATCATAAATAACTTATAAAAATCAACTGAGGGCATTTTAAGTAGACTGATCTACATTGCATGAATGCTGTATATATTAAGAATATTATCTACAGAAATTAGCAGGAAAAACCTTAAAGCTACTCTTAAAGTTTTAATTTATCCCAAGCTATCAAAATGTGAATAATTGTAAAATTACCAATTGTTACCTAATTTGAGCTGTTTCTGAACTGTCAAAGAAAAAACATTCATCCATTTCTCTTTTTAGGTTGTTTTTACCCTTTATAATAAATTTGAACCAATAAGAAAATCTTACTGGAACATGGGAAAGGATTTAGATGAAGCAATTTCCTTCACACTTTCTTACAGAGTTTGCTTTTAAGATATTCACTTCAAAAAATGGCTGTGACTCTACACCACACCACTTTCAACCTCAACTATTGAGAATTTCTAGTCACATTTTTAATGTTCCATCAACTTGAAGATAAATTTTGGTTTTATTCACTCAAAAGCCATACACAAGCATTTACTTTCTCTGACTCCATGTGTGAACATGCCTTTATTTTATAGAAGATGAAATGTCTAGAAGGATTTTTTATTATTTACTCCATAAGATTATAGCAAACAAGGCATTAAAACAAACAAACAAACAGAACTCCAAAACACTAACCTCAAAATCACAAAGATGACTTTGTTCTAAATGCACCAATAAGTGACAGAAGGTCCACATCCTCTGAAGAAACTATCACAAATACCAGGAATAGTTATCTCCCGATTTCGGCCTGTAGTTTTGGCTTGTGGCATAGCCCAGAAGGTCTGGAGGAGTTTGGCTGCCCAGAACTTCCACAGCACCACACACAGCAGCTTGTCTGGCCACCAACCACAGCGCTGGCAGAATCCCCACCATAACGCCCGAGAAAAACATGCAGGGTAACACCAGGGTGTGTCTAATCTGCAACTCTGCCCATAACAGGGCCACAGAGAACCTGGCCATGATGCTGCCCCATGTTTCCCCAGAACATCCTGTCCTTACAGAACTTGGCGATTTTGGAACTTTCTGCATCAGAGTTAGCGCCTTTCTATCTAATAGTCTTTAATGGATTGCTCCTCTGCAAATTTATCTCATCACTTTCTCAGCCTGTGTAAGAACATTTTGCACCTATAGAACCTGTAGCAATAACAGGAACAGTTTAACTGCTCCTTAAATAAAAATACTTTCTTTCCTTATTCTGAAGCTTTTCTCACTACAGAGCAAGATTTGAATGAAATAATTACAAGAAACAGCGACAGTCATTCTGCACATTCTACATGCTTCCCTCACTCCACACACCCATCTGCTTCCAAGGCTAAAGACACATACTTTACATCTATCTGGAGGACTTAACTGAAGAACAGCTGGAAAAGGCTGAATTCTGTGCCTTGCATTCAGCAGTGGGCTGCTATTTTTGAGGCAGCTCCTGTCCCATCTCTGCAGGTATGGCTAAAGCTCTGCTCACAGAACTAGGACAAGCCCTGGGCACGAAAGGAAAAGTCTCCTTCTCCTGGCAGGCAGAAATGCCCAGCAATGGAGTATTCCAAGTACAGAAGATTGTTGCATTTTCTTGCTTTACTAGGATCATAAAGCCTCCTTATTAAAGCTTTATTTACATGGTTTTCCTTACAAATTAACTTTCCTCAGTTCTGAAGCTGTGTTGTGGGTTGCAGCTGCTTGTACACAGCCATCAGGATGAGAACTCACCTTGCCTATTTAGTGAATTAATCAATAAACTACAATTTCATACAGTACATGTGAAACCCTTGGGATGCTAAAAATAGACTGAATTATAAATTTCTCTTTCTGGATTTTTTCATGCTTACTACTAAAACCATGAAGAGAAAATACACAGGGGTATCATACATCATTGGTGTCAAATTATTAATTAGCGAAGTCTAACTTTTCCGATGGGAAAGCTGCCTGTAGATTTCAGAGCAGCTATGCAGGCTAGGAGGACAGGAAGAGAGGAGGGGGTAACACACTTTCCCTGTGTGTTGAAGCTGCCTAGTAAGAGGATGAAGAGCTTATGCTCAAAAGTCAAAAGGGAGGACGATGAGCCCTGGCCCCAACACTACTGCTTGGGGTGCTTTGGGGTCTGAGGTGTTCTCACTACATGACCCCTGAAACAGGGGAGCAGAGGAGGCAGAGCAGAAAGAGAGGTTACTCTAGGATGAGGAGTTGAGAGAGGAGGAGGAGGAAGGAGGAGAGCAACTCAGCAGGAACTGATGTATTGTATTTTCTCCTGGTACCTTGACTCTGCTGAGCATGTTTCAATGGCTACAGTAGGCTGTCTCAGCAGATTAAATGGACTCCATGCACACATAATGTGCTAGGAAGCATCAAGTGCTCCTCTAGTTAGGGTGGTGTAAAAAGGGAAAAAAAACCCACCTGCTACCACTGGAACTCACACATCTTAGGCTTTTATAGTAGCTTATCCTTTAGCCTCTAAGGAGATTAGTAACTAACAAGTATTTCTGTAACTCCAGCAGCACAAATGCCCCCTTTTCCATCTCCAGGTACTTTTCAAACCCCAGGATGCTTCAAATCAATGAAAAAAAGGAAAAATCAGATCAGGAGTTCTAAAAGATAAATGGCAGAACATTTCCAGTAGTTTCCACTGTTTCAAGTGGAGTATAAAACCAGTAATGAAACAAAGTGCAGAACTAATTCTATAAATGCAGCCATGATCAATACAATGCTACATTACCATCACAAATGTAATCATGCCTTAAAAAGCCAGTTTGGGATTTCTTTCTGTATTAAGATAAAAAAGCACTTATTTGTGTTGGTTATCATCCCACATTTTCTTCCTTTCCATGAAAAAAACCCTGCATAATTCCCAAAGTATGATCGTGCTCCAGGTAAGAGATCAGAAGCTACTGATCAGAGGATCAGTGTTGGCATTAGTGGCCAATGTGAAGATCCTGACCTACATGTAATTCATAAGCACTTCAGGTACAGCTCCTAGGCTTGGCCTACAGTCTCCATGGACAATGTGGTTGTCTGAAACCTTAGCTGTGGTAGGACAGCAGCACTGTGTTGTGTTGAGGCTGCCATTGCCAGTTGATATTAAGACCCATGAATCCCAGTGCAGGGAAGCAGAGGAGATTACATCTCTATGCTATCATTTCTATTCATATTAAGCTTTGTTTTGAAGTGTCTGAATCACACAAGATGTAATAATCATAGAAGAGATGATTGTGCTGCCTGGACAAATTAAAATTTGTCCAAATGTAATTCTGCGTAACTAAATACCTGATCAATACCAATCAATGCTATCAGTAGTTCATGGACTCCTCATTTGTGATATTAGATTCATGGAATCATTTAGGTTGGAGAACACCCTATCCTAAATCATTATGAGAAGTTGGCAAAGCTGTGACTAAACAGGTGCCACTGTATTCACACAACACTGCTTGTTATGAGAGCTTCAAACCTAAATAATCTTCCAGACACTCCAAACACTTGCTTTTCCTTGTATGGCTTCCCCTTTTCCATTCCAGAACTTCTTCCTTCTGCATCACACTGAAAGACCGCAGAGGCAGCAGCAATGGAACTTTCTAGTGGTTTCATTCCCATTAAACTACATGTGAATATAGCAGAAAGGACTCAATTTAAGTTACTCTAAAAACGGGTTTTCTAAAAGAAGTAAAAAAAAAAAAGAAACAAAGCAGAAATTCTTCTGATACTTCTGTCCTATTTGGCAAGAGAAAGCTGTCTGCCAGTTTCCAGCTCACAGCCCTTGGCTGTTTCCCGGCTGAGACTTCTCCCTAAGGATGTCCCTGAAATATTCTCATCAAAGAGCACAAGGGAACAGCATGCTCTGCCCCAGGAGGAAGACAAAGACTAGCCAAATTTGTGACCACTCTGCAGTCATTCCCTGCAGCTATGAAATCCCACTCATCCCCCAGTAATTTTCAAAGGGGCCCAGTCTTCAAGACCTGGAAACTTAAATCAAGAGCAAATTTAGGAAGACTCAGCCTTACCATGAATGGCTACATATTTTGGTCATAAGAACAGTTCAATCTTCCCTGCAGAGCGTAAACTAGAATCTGTCACAGGCTAGATACAAGGTTCTGAAATTTTTAAGCACTTTCTGATGTTGGTGTCTAACATGTAAGCTCATTATTTTGCCTCTGAATTAGTTAAAAGACCCAATTTTTTTCAGATGCCAGTTTTCAGATGTTGTTTTCCTATGAGGAAATACGGCCTAAACTTTCCCTAAGTGTCTGCTGGGATATCAAAGTGAACATCATTACCAGAACTAGATATGTACGATTAATAACACAGTTTTTCATTTCCATCAATTAATCCAATGAAATTTTGTATTTAATTTCTAACACTATTTTCTGGTCAGTAACAACAAGTACGAAGTCTTGTGACACAAAAATGTCAAACTGGTGGCATTCATCTGACGTTAAGAGCACCAATAACACTTTTACAGTCTGCTGGGTTTCTCTACACAGAAGCAAACAAACAGCCCAAGGGTAATGTATTTTATCCTGTAACAGGGTGCAGTGGGAACAGCCTCGTATCTAATGAACAACATCATCGCTCCCATACCTTTGAAGAAGAACTCAGGGTGGGAGCTGGGTTGCTGGACTGAACAGGAACAAACACTGTGGTTAAGTCATATTCCAGCACCCAGAAGAATGGCCTGTATTTGAACTCCCTATGCTTAAAGCTCTGCAAATTTCAGTGCCATTATGTTATGTGGTATAACATCAAACCTTCCAACATCAAACCTTGAGAAACAGATTTTGCTGTCTATGACTATTTTATTTTCTGCTATACTGTTCCTCCAGTACTTTGGGCTTTATTGTACCCATACCAGACCAAGTTTTCAGATACTAAACCCATTTTTAAAATAAAGAACATGATGTAGCTCAAGAATCTCAGCTGAAAAAATCTAAGTAATTTCACTGACCTACATAAATCAATGAATTTATAGCCTCCAGCCCAACAGGCAGCTGAGTAATTATTTTTATTAAGTATTCTTTAGTGTGCCAGCCTTTTTTTTTTTTTTAATAAAAATGCTACCGGTAGAAATCCTATGGCACAGGCTTCTCTTCCCAGTTTCTCCTAAGAGACTAAAGACCTCATTTCCAATATACTGAAATATTGTACTGTGAACAATGTCTTCAGCAAATGAGATAGAGAAGTTTCAGTTCTCTTTCTGCTCAGTTAAGTCAAATGAGTTTTTGGTGCTACCAGTGAGTGATGTTTAACTCAACTCTGTCATCCCTTTAATTTTATCTACAGGGAAATGTTAACAGAAGGAAAACTATTCTCAATTACTGCTGAAAAATTAGTACTTAGGGAACAGACTTGTTGAGCAAACAGGTATTATATACAGACATATTTTTCTGTTGATAAGCCCTGGTAAAGTATCCATAGGTTATGTGCTTTAAATTATTTTATGCAATTGCTAATTGTGAAGTGTCTGAAGACCTATTTAATCATTCAAAAGCAATTTCATTATTCTCAGTGATTACTTCTCAACCATGGGATGAAATGTAAAAAATAAATAAATTACTAATAACAGTGTATAATACAGTGAATTACAGAAAAAAATCTTTTTTTTAATGTGTTATGAATAATTTAGAAGCATACTCCTGCTTGCGAAGATACACACTGAAATATTTCTTTACAGCTAATCTAGTATTTTACCACTTTTGGAACAATACCAACTGCATGATAATTTAATATGCATTAATTCCTGTTATTAATTCCTCTTACTAATACGCTTAATTCTGCTTTCTCTTTATAGTAACAAATGAAAACCAATATCAAGCAGAAGAAAAAAAACAACCTTCCTTTTACTTATCACAAGGCCATAACTCAGAAGTATGACAATGGTACTTGACTGCAACAGGGACTGAGAACTGATCTATGTTCATTTGAGTTCACATGATGGCTAAACATCAGCTCTTAAAGCTCCTGATTTTTCTACTGGTCACCCCTTCAGTTACTAACTGAACTGAATGGATCTGCTCTACAGCCCAGAGCAAGAACAAAATCAATAAGATTTGGTAGCATGCATCAATTCTCTGACTGTAAATGTATTTATCAAAAGACAATTTTCCAGAATTAAGTCTAAGTCAGTTAAAATTTGCAAAGTTGCAATTTGAAAACCAAGTACTGTAATTGAATCTTTGGCTTTATAATGAGAACAAGAAAGACAATATTCCAACACGTTATTAATGGACACTTCCATCTGCATTAAGCTGCTTTTTTTTTCCTTAACAATATCTCTTATTAATAAGATGCTTTCAAGATTGTCCCTTCTTGACCCTTTTCTCTGTATAGCACCATGGATTACTAATTGGTATTTTAAATTATATAATTACCCAGTTATCTGAGGAGATTGTGGACAAGAACAATAACAACAACACCAACAAAAATCTGTTCTTCCTTAAATCACCTATATTAACAGCAAATAGTTGCTGGGCTGCCTTTGCTTTCCTCTTTTTTTATTCAGGCTGTTTGCTCTGTAGTGACTAAAATATTTATGTATGCTCCTCTGAAAATTTCAGCCAAAGCGACTAACAATCATGGTCCCTAGGCAATTTCCATGGGCCCTGGATACCTCTTTCAAATGCGTTGGAAACCCAGCCATTATTTTTTAGACAATATTCATATTTCCAATTTTTTTACCTTTAATTAATAGATCTACTTCCTCATTAAACAGGTAATTTAGGCACCTCACCTTCAATGTGAAAAAATTAGAATGTTGTTATAAGATCCACGTCACTATGATTATTGCTGTGATGCTTTTTATTTATGACAAAGAAAACAAGCAATGTTCATTCACTGATGCATCTGGATATAGTAGCAAAGCACAGCAACAGCTGAGCCATACTTCAGTAAATCACATATGTTCCAAATTCAGTATTTGAATGTGCAACCTTTAAATGCACACATGTGAAATTCTCTCTCAGAGAAATACATTTCCATTAATTTATTTCGTTTCCATGAAAACTGAAGTTAGGTATTCCCTAATTAACCTAATGAAAGGGAATTCAGGAAGTTTTTTTTCTGCTGTTAGTTATTTTCATTTTTACATCTGTTTTCACAGTTGAGAGCCTGCTTAATCTTCAAATTACACATTTCAGGTAATATTTCATGGCAGAAGCACAGAAAATGGAGTAAATCCTCCGTGGCAAACGAAGACTGCCTAGCATCTTTGCGAGGAGCCAGCTATCATGCAATCTTCCCCGTTGGTATCATGAGAGCTCCTCGCTGCTGTCCTCGCCGTGTTCCCGGCCCAGAGCTCGCACGCCTGGCAATGTGTTTGCATTCAGAACAGCCCGACCCAAGCTTTGCCAGGAAGGGTTTCTAACCCCGTCTCTCTCCCCTCGCGGTGTGTTTTCCTTCCCCAGGCCGGTCTCGCAGCCGCGGCCGCTCCGGAGGCCGGCGAGCCCCTCCCAGCGCCGCGGTGACTCAGCACCCGCAGGCCGCCCTCGGCTCCCGGGGCCGGCGCGGCCCTGCCCGCCCGCCGGGCGCTGCCCGGGGCCTGCGAGCTGCCCCAGCACGGCGGGGAAGGGGGCGGAAAGGGTCAGTCCCCGGCCATCAGCAGGTGGGTGCAGCTCCCCAACGAGGAATGAGCGCCCGGACAGCAGGGCGGGTTCAAAACTGCCGCTCCGGCCCCACATGGCTTGGTTTCAGTCGGGCAATGCTAACAATGCCCGAGCTCTGGTACAGCGTTCCACGGCTGGTTATTTGGTAATTAACGAGCGAACACACACTGCTCGCTGAGACAGGGCTCCGTATGTGTTCCTGTGGAAATGTGGCATAAGGACTCAGGGATCCAAAACTGGCACATCAGGCGTTACAAGATGCAAATGTGAAATTACAATGTAAACTCAAAATAAAAAGGCATTTAGCCAAGGAAAGGTAGTGTCCTGTTGTGAATGCCTGTAATGCTTACTGGCAATACCTTGGTCTTTGAGATCACACAGGAAATAGCTCTCAGGTTTATTAAACTAACTATTTCTCAATACTCTCTGACAATATACATCTTTAAAACTATGGGTATGTCTTCAGCTTACTGAACACACAAGCTAAGGCATTTGTATCCCTTTTTTCAAAATACAAAAATCCACAAGTGCAAAAAATTATACAGAATTTTTCAGCATTTACTGTGGTAAATAATTGAACTTAAAACATGTAATATAACTTATCTTTTTTTTTTATAGGTGGTATCTTTACTGTACACCTACATTAGACAATTTTATTGAATATATACAAAATTGTCAAATTTTTAAAAATGTAGACTGCTTTTAATTTTTTTTTTAATTTCCAGCAAATTCCATAATTAGAAATAGCTGTACTTATATGTTGAATTTCTAAGAGTACATAGTTTTCTGAAGGACAGTTAGGACAGGCTTGTCTATTCACTGAATGAAAACCCAGATTTTTATCCAAAATGTAACAGTATGATCATCATTATTTACAGGACAGACAAGCAATAGATTCTGGAATGCACTTCCCTGGCACACATTTTACTGTAGCTTGCAAATGCTACAGAAAATGAACAGAAAGAGGAAAAAAGTCAATGAAATTTCATTGTCATTATTCAGTTAGGACCTCTAATGAAATAGATCATGTTATTATATTGATCACTTCAGTGACTGTCCTGCCCCTCCCCACAACACAGTCATCTATAGCAGACAAAAATTGATCAGAAATGTACACTCTTGAACAAACTGCAGGATTCAAACACAGTATTTAGTCTCAGCAACATTTAAACAACCATTTAAAAATAATCAGACTAGTAAGATCTCTGCAGTTATATCCATCTGACAATCCTGACTCTGCATTCCAGCCCAGGTATCTGAGTCAATGTAACCACACTGCATCATCATAATCCTGTCTCAGCATATTCCCTCTACTGCACTCAAATCCACAAACAAAAAATATCCCTTTTTACCTTAGAAGGTGAATTCCTTCTTGTCCTTTTGTTCATAGTAACTATTCCAAGTTTGCATCTTTGAAAAAATACAAGGATGGTTAAACCAATAAACTTCGCAGATCCTCTCTCTCCTGCGGCAGAAAGCAAATTACAGGGAAAAGAAAAAAAAAAAAAAAAAAGACTTCAAACTGTGACCTCAGAGCAGAGCACAGCCGTTAGCATCCCTCAGCCAACCTTCAGGAGAAAGCAGGTTTAGACAGCATGAAAACTGTCTCTGTACATGGCTGCAATGCTTTCAAATCAAGCATTCTGTGCTGTAAGCTCAGGGATTTATATCTTCTTAAATAGGCCGTCCCACTCAATGCTGCTTGTGTGCATGAAAATATGAAGCATTTCACTGCAGTCACTTTATGCAAGAAACTACCCCAGTCATCTTTACAATCTCTGTCACTATGCTCTGAGACTGAAGAATGAGGACAGCATGCATAATTCATGCATTAAAATTTTCTGTGCACTTCCTGCAGCAACTGTTACATCCAGTAATGGGGTATCGATCAGCTCATCACTAAAACAATTGGGGCTGGGCAATTGCTTTGCTGCAACAAACAATATTCCATCCAAAACAGGAAGCAGACACAGGCTTCCCCCTGCAGCCCTCAAGCATAACTCCAACATACATGGCATGGCATTTACATATTGCACAGTGTTTAATCTGGACTCTGCATTTCTTTGACCTCCAAAAAATGCTGCGTTATTGGAGCCTTTTATTTGAAGTCTGTATTCTCTGCAGACTGTTTCTCCTTTAACTCTGTGCAGCATGAGAAGCAAGTATGTTTTCCTAACCCCATGTTCAAAGCACAGTGAAGCTCTGAAAGCACAGGGCAGATGTAAAAGCTCTCTACCCCGTGACACACCTGAACCACGTTTGTACCAGGTACAAGTCCATTCTCACTTGAATCCTTTTATTAGAGTGCATATATTATATTCTATTTGCATAGACATGCATAGATACATTATTTTTGTCTAGCACAACGCATATAATTTTAATCTGCCAGATCAATTAAAACATATCCTAGAGTTTCTACTTCCCACATATCTGATCATCTTCCAGCCTTTTTAGCATACGCCTTTTTCCTGCACCCCTGCCATTTAAACAAGCTTCATCAACAGTGTATCAACCCTGTCCTCAGCCATGGTCCTCAGCAGCCTCTGGGCATTCCCCATCTCTGACTGCCATGTGCTTCTCCTCCCATACACAGGAAAACCACAACTGCCACTGTTTCATAAGAAAAAGATGGACAAAAGGAAAACACAAAGTCATGACTGAGGTGAAACTCCAAAGCAGTATTTAAAAATAAAATAACAAGGATCTTTGATTACCCTGGTGTTGCCAAACAGCACTGTGTGTGAACACTGGTATGTGAACCACACAGACCTGTAGTTTCCTGAAAGCCATGGAATTATTCCTTAACCTTGACAGTTTGGGTCTGCTTCTTAATCACTAAAATACATCATCATCATAATCATCACTAAAACAAAGAACTCCTACTGAGGTTTCTTAAAATATATTCAAGAGGTTAGTAAGATAACAGTAATAATTATTTATTCCTGGCAAAACAAAAAATCTTGATGGAACTGCAGCACAGAGACACACATTGATGAAAACCTGAATCTGGGCTAAAGTATCAACTCTCCTGCAATTGTACACATTCAGAGTCCTCCCAAATAAGTTAGTGGAAAATTGTCTGGAGCGAGCAGGATTTGGCATACAGTCTGGAAACTTGAATGAATAGAGGCTTTTTCAGCAGAAATTCGGAAAGAAGTTTTTCTTTGTTTGTCTCTCACCAAAGCAATCACCTTTCAGTACATCCAGTGTCTACTGCTTTCCCTTATGCTAAGGCATGCCCATACATTTCAGTGGGCTGGCAAACGTATCTCCAAGAAATTCCCATATGTCTATCTGGTACATCCTTTCTCAACAGCTACCAAAGCTATAATATAACAGCAGTTAATCACTGTTTTGGAATACATCAAAATCAGAAGTTTAATTTGTCCAATTCTTCACTCATTACAATACTGAGTGCTGGGTCACAATAATCTCTGACAAGCATTAAGCTAGAAGTCGTATCAGAAAATGTGATGTTGTGCACCTGATTACTTAATTAATCAGATTCGAATGGGAATAAACCTCACCAAAGATAAGATTCATGCCACAGGTCATGCAATCCCCATGATTTCACTCTGGTCTTACTCTAATCAGTTCTAAGTGGGAAGTTTACTAGGAAAAGAATGCTCATGTAGGCACTGCAGACTAGTTCATCCTGCACTTACCATTACAGTGGACATGTTGGGAGTGGACATCTTGCTATATTGGGAGTGTGCTCCAGATAGATGTCCAAATTTGGACAGATAGCAGCACATGCCTACCCAAGAGTAAGATGCCCATTCTCTGTCAGAAAACTGTCAGAACCTGTTCAGCTCTTGTGGTCTATTTAAGGGCAAGTTGAATCATTCTTATGTTTGTGGGCTGTGTTGATTACACTTCTGCCCAGTAGGATCAGACTGAGAGCATGTCAATCACATCTAGGTACTAACATGTAGACCACTCCATTTACACATTTAATTCTGTCACTGTATCTCCCCTTCATGTGGTTTAACAAGAATATTTCCTGGACACAGGGTAGGAGACACAGTAATTTTGGGAACAGGATCACTCTCCCCATTCCAGCTATGTTTGGGATTCCTTAAAGAAAATGAGCAATTGCTTAAACCTGATTTCATATGTAAATGCCACAACACAAGTGCCATATTGGACAGTTCTGTCCAGAATATGAATATTGATCATTGACTAAGAAAGAAACTAACTTTCTGCATTTTATTATGAGATAAAGTTAAATTACTCATTGAATTCATAAGTTTGAAATGGAAAATGTCTCCATGTGTTTGTCATTGGTACTGTAATACATCAGTTAAATAACTATTTGTGTGGAAAAAGATGTTAAAATGTCTGCAATACTTGCCTGGTATTTCAGAACTTGTATGTAATATGGTGGGTTCCTCAAAGAAAGACTTAGAAGCTCTGGAGAATAAAGTAAGCCTTACATCTATCAGAGAATTTAATAAGAAGCCCAAACAATACGAATAGAAACTGGTACACTTTATTTGGAAAATAACAAAGATAAGAAGGGTTTTACAATTTAGAAGAGTAAGAGTTAGAAACTGGACAAACTAATGTTTTCTTGAATTTACTGGCATCAGGAAACACAAATAGGAGTGTTATAGGTATCATTACACTGAAGTACTGCCTAGGTATTTCACTGTGTTAGACAGGCACCCCAAAAAAATCTGACAATCCATGCTGACAAGCTGTGACAATATGACAATCCATGTTGATTGCCTTCTCTGTTTATTTAATTGTATTTTTAGCATTCCCTGATTTGCTAATGATGAAAAGGAGATAATGAAAATGCCCTGCTCTCCTTGCTTTACTCCTCCTATTCCACACTTCTCATGCAAATGAGACATTGTGATTTTTACTGTGCCTAGATAGATGTCAGAAACCCACAAGAAAAAATACAAATATTTATCCTTCATCATGAAAACCACTTCCAGTACAATACACCACCTCCTAGCCCTCCTGGCAAATTACCTTTCCAAAGCAGAAACTCCAGAATTGGGAACTTTCTGTTCAATTTGGAAAGGGAAAGTACTCATGGCATGTAAGGTTTTAAGACATGCTATGCAGTAGACTATCAGGTACTCTCAATGACAGGATCCCATTTTTAGCAGAGTATATTCTGAGACCACAAAACTATTTAATGCAGCCATTTCTTCTAAACATCTTACTACTCTTCATTTTATGTCAGTAATTAGTTTTTTTAAATTTTGCTGGTTTATGCATCTCTATTTTTCCTTCGCAATTCTCTCTTACTATAGTCTAACCTCAGCCTTGATTTATAGATTCATGCAAACATTTAGGTTGAAAAGATCCTTGAGATCATCAAGTCCAACCATTAACCCAGCACTTCCAAGTCCACCACTAAACCAAGTCCCTAAGAACCACATGTCACCATCATCTTCCTCTTCCTACAATGAGCAGAGACCCTGTTTTTCACAACAAATTAATTATGTTCTCCTTCACATTTTCTAGGGATAAATCTTTTATAACATCCATGACTATCATTTCAACTCCAGTGCTCAGATCCTCCTGTTTCTCCTCTTTCCATATGCCTATTTCTCCAACAGAAATAATGGCATTATAGACAGATATAATAGCAGTTTGATTTTTTTCTTCTTCCTTTGCTTTCCTTTCCTTTCTCTACCTCATCCTTGAAGCACAGAAAACAGTTGTGCTCAATCCATCTATTTGTTCCACTCTCCTTAGAGCCACAGCCATTTCAGAGTTTCCCAGTCCTTCTGAAACTCATTTCCCCACTGCTGTTTCATTCTCTTCCCATTCTCACCACTTTTTCCTTGCACAAAGGAAAAAATATCCCAGAGTTTCCCTTAGCGACCAGTACATCTTCCTGCTTTCCTGTTGCTCTTCAATAGCTTTTAACTATTGCGTGAAGTTTTTCTCTTCCTTTCCTGATGGCTTTTACCTTTTGCACTCAAATGTACAAACTGAACTCTTTAAATCTCTATCATTTGCAATTATCCAGGCCTCAGGAAGTGGGCTCATTTTTCATTCTTCTTGACATGTCAATAGTTTTTCATGTTTAGGAGATTTTACTTCTGATGTTTTGGCTGCCTTGGCACAGTCTTATTCTGATGTCCCTAACAGTTGCTCTGGATGTCATTCAAAGCAACAACTTCATGGTTTCTTCTATGCTTTCTGCAGATATTTTTTGGTCTTTTTTTACTCCTGAAACTTTACTCTAGTACAATCTCATCTATAGACACAGTGTCAACTACTATCTCCTCTTTAGATGCTTTACCTCTACTTCAGTACTACCTCATTCTTGTTCAAATTGGTATCTCAGACAGTATTTCTGATACTGTAAATTCAGGCATCAGCTTAGGTTCCACATAGACAAATTAGGGCTTTCATTACCCACCCCCACAAACTCATTCTGCCAGATCCTTTCTGAATCACTGTGTACGGTCTGAATGTTATCTCTAACCCAAATCATCCTTAGATCATTAAATCCAGACAAGCAAAATCTTTCTGCATAATATTGCTCACATAAAATCTTTTAATATGCACTGATTTAATACCCTTGTCCAGATTCTTAAAATCTCAGAAACAAATTAATCCAAAATCTTGTCCTCTGGCCTGGACAAACACAGCACCTTATCAGAGTGCTGCTGTTCTGACTGTGTGATTTCTCTCCTTGTCTTCACTTCTTTCTTTGGTATGTCAAATAAAAGCAAGTTCACATTGGTTCCATGGACCAATCTCATTATTATTCTCACTTGGTGCTGAACAGCCAACTTACAATTAGTCTGCAAGTTATTTTTCATTATGCCCTTGTTAAATTCTCAGTGAACCACTTTTATACTTCCTCCCATTACACTTCACATTTTGGAAGAACTCTGCAACACCTGCAAAGTTAACTGCATTGCCCTCTTTCAAATCCTTTCTTAAATCTTGTTTGCTATGATAATTGCAAATTAAATTGACAGCATGTAGGCTGCTCTGGAAAGCTGAGACCACTATCCTCAGTGGCTGATTTTCTTTCACTGTTTCTTTGCAATTCCCCATCTGTCTTTGCCTTTTATGTTATACTTCCACTCATACTATGAATTATTCTCACTGAGAGAGGGACAGACTTCTTGTTTGTTCAAAGGGATCTCTGTTTGATGACTCTGACTTTTCAGCACTACAGTAATGGAAAGTACCAGAGGGCACAGAACAATAGAAATTTAACCAGGAAAATCTCATAGAACCTGTGGAGTCAGGCATAGAATTTGAGCTGGCCCCCAGTTCCTACCAAGAAGTCATATGAGGCTGAACCAAATCAGGACTGCCAGTTCAGTCATTTAAGCTGAAAATGTGACTTTGATCTTCTGTGGACCACTTGGCTACCAATACCTAAACATGTACCACAACAAAATCACTGCTTGTTCTGCTTTACTGTTTGTCAGTGTTCTAAGATGTCAAAGATACTAATTATATAAAAATGCTTTCTTTAATCATTATTCAAAAATGATAATGACATTTAATACAATTATACAGATTGCATACCAATATGATTGTCCCTACTACATATACTATACTGTATTCTGTAATATAGCACAGGCTTAAAATATAAAATTATTTATTTATAGTTATATTATAAAATAAAAGAAGAATAAAATAAAATAAGATAGTAACTATAGTTATTGGTACAACAGACTACAGACTACTATATGTATCAGCCATATTTAAAGTGTAAAAGAGATTCTCTATATACTGAGAAAAATGCCACTCCACATGTCCTGAGAGCTCAAAGAGCCAGTTACAGATACAGAGCTGTAGAGTGCTACTTTCATGTTCTCCTAGGCCTTTGCACTCAAACAGCAACAAAGGCTGTATCCAAGATAACACACAAAACATCCCTCCAAATCGTTTACAACATTTACAGAGTGATTTACTTCAAATCACTGCTGATCCAAAACTAGCATCAAGTGAAGCAGTGATGCTGCAGTATATTCTTCCACAGTGTGTTCTTTCTGCAGTGTATTCCTCCACAGACTGTCTGTAACACTGATGGGAAAATTCTCTTCTCTTCATGTGGTTTTTTGGTCATATCCTTGTCCTCGGGCCAACCGGCCAACCCTTAGAGCAACTGAACCCTTCATACATTTTGAGCTTAGGAAACAATCTGTTTGATATGTTTTTTTCCTGTATCTTTGATACTGCTGGTTTTGCATTCTACTATGCATGCTTCCTCTGTGATGTTCCTGACCTCTGGATTGATTGTTCTAGCATCATTAGTTAAGAACTCCCTTCCTTTGCTTTATTGGTCATCACAGTAACAACTTATATCACTGCATAGACAAAGCAAGCCGATGCTTGACCCAGCAGCCATTCGGTGTTGGGATGCCTGGCATTAAAGTCAGACTCCTTCCCATATCCTTATCCAAAGACCTACAAAAATTCAGGATACACCACAGGAATCAACTGAATTATGTGTTTTGCTGAGAAGTAGAAAAAGCCAAGTATCCTCACATTACTGTGAGCACAAATTCAGGGCCACTGCCTGTGCAGAGCATAGCAACAAGTTCAGGGCTGCCAGCTCTTTTAAAGCATGAAGCTCAAGCCAATAAATGTTTCCAGCTGACTGAAATGCTTTAATGACAAGCCTTTTACCATACAAACAAGAGACAAACTGCTGCATCCAAACATCTTGCTGGAGTTGGGTGGGAGGGGGCCACTGGGTGAGGGTAGGGGCATTGGTAGCCAGGGGCCACAGGCAGCCCTCACCTCAGAGGCACAAATCCACGGCCCCTGAACAAGCAGTTTGGGGCTGGGCTGGTGGCAGCCATGGATCCAGATCACTGGACAAGACCATTCCAACAGGGCAGGCCTGAGGTCCTCCCCAGAGCACAGCACGTGTCAGAAGGGTGAGACTGAAATCACGACAGTGCCCATTGTGCCCACTCTGCCTCTGCCTGCTGCAGCAGAATGCTCTGCTGAACGCACCCTGCCAGCTCCAGAAATCTGGGGAACAGCATGCTCCCCATTCAGAGATCTTGTGGCCACAGGAGTCTGGTGCCCTGAAAAAGATGCTGAACCACAGAAATACCAACTTATATTCTCTCTGCAATTTAATACTCATGACAAAGTTCATGACAGTCAGAAGGCATTTTCTCCTGCTCACTCTGTAATGTGCACATTTGGATTTTTATCTGTTTGCAGAATCAGTCTGCAAACTTAGAGAGCTCCCTTTCAGAGTGGACTGCTGTCCTTGACATTGCAATGATGGAGGAAATAAGCATGCCTTTTCCCACAACAAGCCACTAGAAGAAATACATTATTTGCTCACTTAATTTTATTCCGTTCCTTACTAGTTCTGCATGTCATACTACCCTTTTGAATGAAGAAAATGTCACTGTGATTCCTAATAAGCAGCATGAGATAGCATTTGGGTGCATGAAAATCACAGGAAAACTGAAGTGGGAGGCCAGTATTTAATCTTCATCCTTATGTCAAACATACCTCCCAGTCAGTACCACCAAGTGTTTCCAAATGCAGGGCAATCTAGATCAGTAGCTTGCCAGTAAAGAAGCAAAAAGTGACACAAAATAGACAGAAAGCCTCCTACTATTGTGCCACCAACAGCCTGCATTGTGTAGTGACAATCATCATCTGCTATTCACCACCAGCCCTTTCTCCTCTTTGCCAGAGCATGGCTTTTGACTTTTTCATCTATATTTGTTCACAGTTCTCTGAATCAACAGCTCCATCACACAACACACAGCATTAGCTCTCTCTGGCCAGAGAAAAAATAAACATAAAAATACAAATAGAGAAAAGAAATTCTTTTCAGCTTGGGAACAACTGTGTTCCTCCAAATAAAAACTGAATCAGACATTTGGGTTCTCCTAGGAAGGATTTTCTCCTGCAATAATATGCATTCCCAAATCCAGGAACAATCACGTTTTTAATCTTCTATCTTAGAAATGCACTGTGAGAAATTGCTAACTGCAAATGAAGAGACAATATGAAATGAGGAGTTCTAAATATGCATCATAGATTGCAGGGGGAAGAGCCTAGCAATTAATAAAAGCAGAAAACTCTGTTATCAGTGAGAATTTAGTGGAAAATCAATTAAATATGTAAATTTTCACCTTTGGGGGAAACACAAAATTAAGCAGACCAGGATTGTCAGTTCTCTAAAAATTGGGAATGAGAAGCCTTCTTTCCTTCAAGCCTTATTTTCTAACTTATATCAATGCAATTGGTTTATGTGACTTTTTACTTCCTCCTCCCCCAAAGTGTAATGCTCCACAAACTCTTTGGGGTCTGATGTGATTTTTTTTTCAACAAAAAGCAGATTTCACCAGCACATACAGAATAGGCTACAGGGTGATGCTGAAATCTGAATGAACAGACTAAAACTTTGTTGGGACAAAGGAATAGCAGACAGCACTTTGTGAGAAGCACAACGTACAATATGAACTACAAAGCATAAGGGGCTGCAACCACTACACAGGGTATGCAAGCTCTTTTGCTTGTTTTAGAAGAAGCTAAAGCAATGCTACTAAAACCAAATTCCCAATTGGGAATCCCTTCTTTGAGGAAGTATGAGCTCGATTTCTAGTCCCAGAGTGAAATAGGATACACTGTAGAATATTATTTTTGAATGAGTACACAGTAAGTATGTAAAAAACAAGTAAAGGATACTTTTGAATGGGTGTGGTCTATGTCTGAAAGAATAATACTTTTTGGTCCAATGACTCTAGCATTGCATTTTACTTGATTTTAGCAGCAAAAATCAAAATGAAAAATGATGACAGAGTATCAGAAATACATCTTTTGTCCATATTTAAATGTTCACCAATTTTTCTAAAACACACAAATTAAGCTACATGTTTCACAGATTTAAGAAACAAAACAAAACAAATAAAAAAACCTTAAGCAATTTAATGCAAAATAAGTATTTCTAGTCATTGGCCAGTGTTTTTTTCTGACATAGTTCCAAGACTGAACATTTTTATTTATATGGCCAGTGTTGGGATGGCTGAAGGACTTCAACATTCTCCTGCTGTTTGCAGAGGAACACATCTGCACTGAAGTGTGGATGGTCCTACGAAGATAAATTAAAGAAAATTTTCCAAAAGTTCTTACAATTACTGAGGTCTGCAAAACCTAAGAGCAGCTCCTTGACAAATACCAGAAATGTTCCATAAAAGTTGAATCACCATATAACACTAAATACTGTGCCTTATGGGATGCGGAAGTTAAAAAACAGTCAAACCCCCCCTCCCCCNCTGCCTTTTTGTAGTTGTTCATCTTACAGTTCTCCATCTGACTAGTGAGATAAATAACTGAAATATAACTATTTAGGTCTTTGAGTTGACGTAAGTTGCCTGTTAATTTTTTAGTTATTTTTCACTTGAGATATTAACAGGCATACAGAGACAGTGTTTTTGAAAGAAAAATGCACACCATGTTTCAAAGGAAAGGAAACTGCAGTGAACAGCTCAATAGACATGTATTGTAACCCACCATAAGTGTCGATGAAGGAAAGTAGCATGATAAATAAAAAGTACAAATACACAAATCTTCTAGCTACCCCGCATGAAAACTCTAACTTCTGAAGAATATCAGAAGATACTATCCTTTTGTGTTAGCTTAATTGAGTGTTTGGGGGCTATCATTTTTAGGGTTTAAACAAAGTGATGGACTCCATTCTGTATATAAAGCTTTTATTTATAACAGGAGTATATGAGTACTGAGAAACAATGAATCTATGGCCAAATCCTGAAATAAATTGCAAATATACCATCTGGCACTTAAGATTCAACTAAATGTCACTGATACAGCCCACCTGTTCTGAGCAGTTTCATTATATTGAAGCTTCACCCAATTTCTCACAGGATTTATTCATTTCTTTCATGCACAAGGATGGTGTAAAATAAAACAACTGCAGACATACAACTTTAGAAGTAAATAACAGAATTTATCCATTTGAGAATTAAATACAAATATATTTACTGATCTCTAAAAAGCAAATTAAGTTACTCTTGAACTTAAAAGTGGTATTGGCCATATTCCACCCCTTCCCCTTGTTTTCAGTGCACTTTCTGCCAAAAAGCATGTAAAAGGTTTTGTTCCTATCAGATTGAGTAATATTCTAAGATAACCTGACAACGAAGGACAGGAATCCTCTAACCAATTCAATTTTGATCTTACCAGTGTATTTGCAGACTGATATGTTATCACATCTTAAAAAGCTAGTAATCTTTTGCCACAAGAGCACTGAATTTGGTAGGTATCTCTTACCAGAATCTTCCTCTTATTTCCTAATGTAAAACAAAGTTGCTGCTGCACTGCACAAAACATGGAGCACAAATTAGTGACATCTGAATGACTATACAAGCTTAAAACTGTGGCCAGGGTTTGAAAAATCATTTTCTAACCTACAGGCTCCAACTTTGCCATACAGCTACTGGCAGTTTCTATAAACTTCAGAAGGACTGCAGGGTTCTTGTAGTGTGGGAAATGTTTGTTTCATAGTAGTTAGTTATATTTATCACAAAAGTAGTTAGTTATGTTTATCTGCTATCTCCATAAAAACAAGCTGAGATACCAATGAACACCATTGTTGCTTTAATTTATCACGATGGAGAGTCAAGAATCAGTGATGCATAAACCCCTAGGAAAGATCAAGTGTGTTAGTGCTACAACTTCTCATCTATGTTCACCTCAATGAGCTGTAGAAATGCTCACTGAAGAGTAGGAACTGCTTGTCAAAATGACCCAGCCTTGGTTTTGTCACTATAAAATTGTGAAGTCATTTTTATTCTCAAATTCTCCTTTTCACTGACACAGACACCCATATAGATCCAAGATACATTTGAAGGTTCGTACCTTCTCGGTCTCTGCTGCTTTTCTTCCTAGATTTGAAAAGAAAGATTTTTACCTTTTAAAGGTCAACTGAGACTGCTTAGGCTTTTTTGCTTTCTTCAACAGGGAAAATTTTGAAGATTTATTATCTACTCCCATGTGATCCAAACAGTCCACCTCCAAGTCACAAAGGATTTATTTTTACCAGAAATAGTAATAATTATCAGTAAGCAAGAAAGTAAATAAATTGCATTAAGATTTCTAAGGCACATTATAAACTATTAGAACCAATCCTCTAATTCCTATATGCAGTTAGATTCGCAGGGGAATTTACACAGTAATACTATTCATTAATAATTATTGCTATAATTCCCTTATTATGATGATCAAGGAAGCTTTAATTTGGAAGACGTAACAATCATTTGGGCCCCAATCCAGCAAAGCACTTTAAAATGTTAATTTTCATCATAAAAATAACCAACTGGATTTCAACAGGACTGACATGCTTAAGATAATCTTAGCTTTGTTAAGCCTATAATGGGAAAATCAAATAGAAACATTATAAAAGCAGTCCATGAAATCCTGCCAGAACTTTGCCTCAATACTACACCATTATCATACATTCTCCCGGGAGCTGCTTTCTGCTAGGAGACTACCAAATAAAATGAAGAACTATTATAGGAACTAATTTAGAAGAAAAATATCCATTATGGGGACAAGGACTCTTAAAACAAACATACAGCAAAGAGTCAGATGATCACAAGATCCATATCTGGTACTTAAGGCCAAGATTTAAGTGTCTGACCTGAAGCCAAACCCTAAACGAGAGCAGTTTTTGAGAACAACATGAACAGCTTGCTGCCTTTTGATTCTACAGTGTTTCATCATGCTCTCCTTTTACTTTTTTCTTTTGCTCTTATTTCAGACCAATTATATTTTCTAGTTATATATTTAAACATTTGATTTTATGTATAGAGTCCAGTGAATTCATCAGCAGTATCTGATAGTAAAACCTCTGCCTACACCTCTCGGCTCTTGCCCTATGCTAGACAGAGATTTCTCCTTCTAAATTAATTCAGCATAATTAGGAATGAAACACAATTACAAGTTTCACATAAAATCACATTTCAAATACTCTGTACACGTTCCAGATAACTTTATAATGTACACTACCCAATTTTAAGTGCAGGTTCCTGCCTCTCTTCTCCCTGAGTGACCTAGTGAACACTAGGTTCTATCCCAGTGCGTTCTATCCCATTTGGAGACACCCATCTCCCATCTCTCTATCCACTTCCCATGTATATAACACACATCTTCCATTAGGCATCACACCTACCTTTACGCTTAGATTATTGATGTCCCTAAAGTAATGTTGATGGGTTTCAAACATTACATACTTAGAACCTTTAATTTCAAATCATACCACCTCCCTCTGCCTTCCCAGAGCATAAAAAACAGCCAGAACAAAAGGACATCATATTGAGGAGGTAAGATGTAAAGGCCATTTTAAGGTTTGCACGTTGCATGATGTTTCAACTCTATTAAATGTAGCTCAGTACCAGAAAATACAATTACATATATCATTAACTGTACTAAAACAAATTATATTTGAGTTACTGAAAATTCAGTGCACTGCTAGTGGAACATAAGTGGATTGCCTTACTCATTCAGGTTGAAGGTTAATCCTAGAGGTTTCAGAAACCAAATGGAAGAAAAGCAAAAATCCCCCACACCACCACTGAAGGACATTTCACTAATTATATGCACTTCAATACAGCTCCCAGACTTGATGCAAATGCTTTACAAATCAAAACAGGGTGACAGCCTAGACTATGAAGTTTATCTGTATGCCGTGTACTCAGCCAGCTCTGGAAGCAGCAGCAGGTGACCTGTCCCCAGCCTGCTGGGAGAGCCCAGTACCTGATGTGTTCCCACATCTGCACTGGTGGCACAAACATATTAAACATCTTGAACATGCCGTGGCATGGTATAGGCTGGCTCATACAAAACAAGCTATAATCCCTATTTTATGACTGTGTTGACATTATATGCCATGCTCCAGCTGTGTCCTAATTTGAGATGATACCTGAATGATAACTCGACTTTACTGCCTTTTCTTCTCCCCCTCCTCTCGAGGTGCATCACTTTCCTAACATATCAAGGCTGGAAAGAAGCCATGTTGTATTTAAGGAGATCCTCTAAATTAAAAGCCTGACAGGTGAGGACTGTTGGAGTGTGCATATGTCCCCAGATCAGGATTTTGGACTACATCACAGATGGCATAAATGCTGCATTAAGGATAAATATACAGAGACTCAATATTCCACTCGTTCTCATCTCTGAAGCATCTTATGTCTAAAACTGCATGGTTGGTGAATATAGTAATTACGTTACTTGAATAACTGAAACGTGAATGGTGAAATGACAAAAAAAAAATGTAATACTTTGTTCTGTGGTCAACAGATGTAATGAAACAAGATTTCCTACAAACTGAAGTCCTACTTCTCTCATGCTTCATAAACAAAATAATTTCAGCTTCTCTCCCAGCACAAGTACTTCCTGACATCTCTTCTGGGCAGGAGACACCACCTGCTGTGCTTAGCCCAGAGTATGTATATGTTGATTGCTGCCAAGGAAAATGTCTAACAGCTTTCCACTCAGAGGGCACTGATTTGGGTTTTTTCCTCTTTACTGAGCCATGGACACCATGAGACTTGTAAGAACTTAATTCTCTTCAAGGCTGGCAGAAAACCTCACTCCTATTAGTGGGAGCTAGTACAGCAGTTCAAAACTTGATGTAGAGGACAGACAGGTAGAAAGCGGTTGCACAATCCTCGTTTCCTTAGGAAACAGTAAAATGTTATACCAAATTAAAGTTCCATTACATTAGCAGTGCTGGCAGCACAAGCTCTATGAAAATTTCATCAGGTTATTAAATTTCTTGAGTTATGTAACATAAGACTTTCATAATGTGGTTAAATATACATTAAAAGTATATCCTAAAATGTTTATTTTTAATTTTATACGTATGCTGCACACCGTAATTTATATATATGATGTGTCCTTGTCTTTAGTCCCCAAAAATCATGTATTAATGATATTTTTTCTTCAGCTGTAGGTTCTCATCAAAATAGAAACCAGTCTAAATGGGTGCGGAGATACTCTGATCCTTGCATACCTCCAAGGCTGAGCAGCTGGATACAAACTGACAGTGGTTGGTGCCACAGCCCCAGGACTGTGCCTAAGCCAGGCAAAGTAAGGAGCTGGAGCAGTTCACAAGCCAGCTCCAAGAGCTGTTCTGTTAGCTACTCACTCATGAGTCTTCACAGCTTCTACTTCTTGCTTAAATTTTATGATGAATATAAAGAACCTTCAGTTTTACTCTGTATTGAAAGTAAACGTCAAACAGGATTCATGTCTTGCCCACCTACTGCTGTCTTTTCCATGCCTTCCCCAAGGCTGGATTGGCTTTCACCAGAATCTCAAGTCTCTGAAATTCTGCTCTTTAAGATCCGGAGTGTCTTAAGTATTTCCTTCCTACAACCTACATGACTGTTCATTCCCTTCTTAGTTGCACCCCTGAGAAACAACTAGTCCAGGTTTGGTTTGAGCACTTTGGACACATAACACTCCTTGTTTGCTTCAGGTGGTTTCCACTCAGGGAAAGCCTTTGAAAAACCCTCTGGCACCTCCTGGTTTCTGCACTTCTTGTAAGGAATTTCCAAGTTCCCCTTCCCAGCCCTACTCTGTGAGGCTGAGCAGTGTTGCTGGCAACCAGCTGCTTGTTTCACCTGTAAAAACATCCACAGTCTGATTGCTCCTGTCACAATTTCACAGATGCAGTATGGCTATTACATGCAAATGCCTCTTATGAAATGACTGTACAAAGCTAAATGAAAGCCTCCTGTCAAAACAGAGATTGTGATAAAGATGATGCTCACAGAACCAACATCAAATTCACACAGACATATTCCCAGCCTGCACAATCACTCACTTTGAAAAGTATCGCTTTTCATTTTCTGTAAAACGAGGGGAAGAGAGATCAGAAATACACAGGTTGCACCTCCCACCTTCAATATGATCTTCAAGACAATTTCTCTAAGAATTGGTTATGAGGAGACAAGTAACAGACAGCCAGTTAATGCAGCTTAGGAATGTACTCTAATAACTCACACGTGGTCTACTGAAGCACCTAATTTAATACTTGAGTTTCCTAAACAATAGACCTGAAATATCAATACCATAAATTTTACTCTTCCAGGACTTCTCCACACAAGAATTTGACCAGTTGGTTCAGTATTGCTCAACTGAACTTCACTGCAGAAACCAATGCAGGGAATTTTGTCAGTTAATGTTGCAGGCACAAAAAAGCACACACACACACACACACACACACACACACACACACACACACAGAGACAAAACTGGAATGTACCTAAGATTTGCATGCAGCCACAACAGTGAGCAGGGCTCAACAGCCTCAGCAAGAGGGAGACTTCAATCATAAGCCACAGCTTTCACCTGAGTTTGAACTTCAAAATATAAATGAAATAGAAATAAGGATGACTTTCCTTAACCACCATGAAATGAAACACAGACCATTGTTCTAGGTTTCTATTACTGTTTAATTTAAATCCTTTATTAACTCCAATTCATGCTGTGGCTATAGAAGAACATTTCAATTTAGAAGAATATTTTCATCTTCAAACTCTGTTGTGAAACAGAAGAAGGAACATTTTCAAGATGCAATCAAGTCTGTGGCCATAAAGCAATGTGCTGGTCATTTTTGCTTTTCCCCGTGCAGACCTGGTAGATAGATGGCAGCTGGTGAGTTTGTCACCTTCAGTGCTCCACACCTGTGATTTTTTATGGAAGAAAATTACTCACTGCTTGTAAGATTACTCCATTAGGTAATTTTTTGCTATGGTTATGAACAGGCTGGTAGGAATCTGTAAGATCTGTAAGGACAGATGTGGTTAAAGAGCCCATACTTTCAGTCTTCTTTGCCTTCTTTAGGCAAGCCTAAGTGAAGAGAATAATAGGTGGTGGGAGTTTAGTGGCCTAAAATTCTTTTTAATTGAGGAATGCATTTCATTGGAAGCAATTACTCCAGAAGGACTGAAACAGTGACAGAAAGTGAAAACTGAGCTAAGAAAAATGGGGTAGAATGGAAAGGTGGAGAATGAACCAAAACATCTCAACAGAAAAATAGAGATGGAGAGCACTTGGGCCATCTAGATCAGTTTGCATACCTCAGCAGTAGACATATATCACCTTGCATAATTTCATATTTTGAATACCTATTTTTGACAAAGCTCTAGAAACAAACTCAAGTTTCAAAATGAAGTTATCCCTCGTAAAAACAAGAAGTCCCTACAGGCCACCACCTCTCTTGTTTCTGCAAAGAAGATCACCTCTAGCATTATCTTTTTGGCAAAGCAGATTTCCTTTGCCACTACTCAGATGAAAAATGTGACTGCCTTTCCAGAAATGCTCTGCAGGTACAGACTGGTGATGGCAGACTCAAGTCCACCAAGAACATCAGCCAATCCACCTAATACCAGTGTCACCTGCAGCTTTGGAAGCCACTTTTCTGATCCATCATGTATCCCATAGCTATCTCCTGGGAGAATAGCACACCTGGCTGCTGCCAGAACAGACTCAGTGCTTTCCCATCAGCTCCCCACACAGCTCTTCTCACCAGAACAGCACAGAGTAGACAGCAGATGGTCTCTCTCCTCTCCTCTCCATCACATATGATGCACACCCAAAAGCTGAACTCTTCACACCATTATTTCAACTAATATGAGATTTTTTTCTATGTTACTTCAGCAGTATCAGAGTGAGTAATAATCTAATTTGCAAAAGCAATTGCTCAAATCTTTATGTTGTTCTGGAATTTTTAATGCTCTGCATTTCAAGGGAGTTGCTGATAAGTTTTGGAGAAACTTTCAAAGGTTAAAACAGTAGCCAGGATACAGTCTGTATTAACCAAGTACTTCAAAGCAGATTATTGAGATTCTCTGAAGCTTATTCTATGAGAGCAGTCAAATACCCCATCCTACTGCAGCCACAGGAGTGACTAAAAGAGGTATCATCCAAGAGAGAACAATTCCATTTAAACCCCTCTTGTTTGTGTGTATGCATTTATGTGTGTAGAGACATGTAGGTGTGTGCAGATGACATTGAAAAGAGATAAGGAACTGTTAGCAGCATTGCTGTTTAAATTACCATGATGCAGGATTAGCAGAGCACATGTAACTCAGCAATTTGTTATAAGTCATCTGCAAAACCCGGTATGCACTATTCAGTCATTTATAATTCATGTTTGGATCTGATTGTTGGCCAGCTCTCAGTTACAAAGTACTATGCTTTTGCTATTCTTTTTCAATTTTAGAATGGTATTATTTTGAAGATTAAGCATAAAATCTTATCTTTAAAATGGAGAGCTATATCCCAAAAGGCTTTCAAGCAAACTCATCAAGGACCAGGAAACCAGCTGAAGGTGCACTTCTAGTGTGCAGTTTTAGTCATCCTTGAAGCGATAAACATGAGAATTATATACTAATACATAAATATCCTTAGAATGGATATATTATTTCTGCTTTTGTATTTGGTGCATTTAGGACAGTACATGATCTTAGTGTATTACTAGTATTCTGCATTTAGTCCTTGAATCAATACCTTAAAAGAATATTAAGACCAAATGAAATGTTTCTATTTAGTCACAGTTGTCAAACTTGCCTCAGGCAGAACCTAAAGAACTTTAACCTATCGAGTTATTCAAAAGAAAGCTAAGATGAAATTGTGTACTCCACAAATACCAGCAGAAAATAACAGATTTCATACTATCTGCAGTGATTTTGGGTGTGGTTCATACAGCCTATTGTTGAAAAAGTCTGTAGTGTAAACATTAATTTGTGGTCTCTTCAGTTGCTTTTTAGTGAATAAGCATTTTTAATAATGCAACTATCAACAAATGTAGCATCTTACTGAAGTATCTTTAAAAAAAACCCCATGCATTTCAAATTAATGTCTGTATCAAGGAAAGGTTCTGTGGTCTGCAAATATTTAGTAATTGCTTTTGGGTCTTAAAATCTACAAGTAACAAGTGCTTTGCATAATTATTGGAAGGTCCAGTAAGCACTACTTTGCAGACTTTGTCTCTTTACAATGAAAAACACACACTGTTCTTGATGCAAAGTGAAAAGTCACATATCAAAGATGTGACAAAGATGTGATGTCAGAGTCCTGCAGGGCCATTTGGCACACTCTATTTTCATCCATATGGATCACTTTTTATTTACTTGGGAAAACTGGCAACACATAAAAGTGCATTAATGTCTTGCCTTGATTCAAATAAATTTCACCACACCCATGACCTAAGTGCCTGACACAGATGCTTGTTTCCTCAAGAAAAGGAGGTGGTGTTTGACCAGCATCAATTCCAGAGGTTGGCTGGACAAATATCTGGATAATATCTTCCTCCCACCAGCTCTGCCTAGGGAGTGCAGAGTATTGACACATGAACAAAGGAACTGTTTTGAGCATCTGCAAGTACTCTGCTCCTAATCTACAATAAATTATGTTTATGCAAACAGTGCTTCTTCTGAGCAAAATATAGTTTAATTATCTTGTGCAAATGAAGGGCTTGTGGGTTATTTTGGGAACTTATATACATAATCTCTGTTACTTCATTTACTGTGTTTCCTCCAAGGCTACTGGCTTTTGTAGTCCACTCTAGCAAAGACACCCCCAATTTGTAAGTATCTATGCCTGACACTCAGTATTTGCTACTGGTTTGATAATGATTGTACTCACTGCTTTGCAAGAGCTTCATTATGTGCTTCCATACTGTCCTACGAAAGTCAAAGGATTTTGTTGCCAGTGGCAGTAGCACTTGGGAGGTGCCTTTCCGTAACATGCCAGTCACATTTTGACCCCAAGCAGGGTGGAAAAGTACTCAGGCACGTTAGGAAACTGCAGCAGTAACTACACTGAAGTATACATGTAGTAAACACAAAGTTTTAAAAAATTAAATGCTGAAGGCACACAGTCCTGCCTATTTCACAAGAAAATTAGTTGAAGACACAAATACAATTGATTCACGAAATCTTAGCTGGATGTACTTAATCTTTTCACAGTCCCTACTGTGTCAAACATCAGAGTAAATTATAATCCTAAACAACATTTTCTTAACAGAAAAATGGCAAGATAAATTACCTGGCATGTTGCAATGTATCAGTGTATCAGTCAGTAACTCAATTTCTGCAAATTTGCAGCAGTTTTGTAAGATACTGCTGTGCACAGTACTATTGAAAAAAAAAAATCTGATGGTTTTCTTTTAAACACAGAAATCTCTAAAGCACAATTAACTGCACTGTTGGGAAAACTGGTGCATCTCCGAAACAGCCCACAGGTGAAGATCTTTTATCAAGCAGATAACACTAGACATTTACATTTCTGCCAGTCTGCTCCACAAGAGGAGCAGACCACTCCAACAGTACAAGGATAAGAATGTGGAGCAGCAGAAGACAAGGCAGTTGAGTAATTAATCTCTCTTGAGAGGAGTAAGACATGATTAACCTCTGTACTGGCTGGCACAAACTCTTGAACAACAATCTACTATGTGGAAAACACACTGGCCTTTATACTTTGCTTAGGCCTTTACCAAGAGCATCTTAAAACACTTCAGTAATTTGAAAATAATGCCTCCAATATAAAAGGCAGATGCATAGTTATAGAAATTAATGTATAGTAAGCAGAATCTATCCTATGAAGGCCTTTCTAGGGAAAGGCTTATTGGATCTGTTTCTGGTCATTTGAAAATATCCAAAAGGAATTCTGCAAGACTGTTGGCAAGTATTTAGTCTGAAGCGTTATAACCAGACAGATCTAATCTTTCATGCTTAGAGGCATTGCAATGAGAAGGAGACTGCACTGCTTCACAGAAATACAACTATATATGAAAAGCACTAGTTTTGAATGTCTGGATATTTAATTAGCTCATAGCATGCCTCAAAGAGATTTCCAGATCAGATGCTACAGCTTGTGCAATAATTAACACACCACCATTACTTCTGCTGAATATCTGAAGAATTATATACTTGCATATCAACCTTCTCTTCAAGTACATGAGAGCCATCATGCTTACCACAGAATCACGTCTCTGAGCCAGACACTGAGGGAGGACTCAAGGGGCACTTTGTGCCACTTTCCGCAACCTTGGCCTCAGTGCTGAGTTCTGCCAAAGAGTGCTCCTCTGTGGCAGCTCAGCATGGCTCAGCATCTCACTCAGACCTGGACAAAACATGAATGACTGGCAGATCCTACAAACACTGTCTAATCCCATAAGGTCAGAGAGTAACAGGGAGGCTGCAGTGTTGCATTCCAGCTGCACTGCCCTACCCCCAACCTCTGTCATTTTACATGACAGGCACTGTCTAAAGATGGTGATCAGAACCATATGCTTAACAGGTGACCTGCTCCCTCTCTGCATTCCAGGAGCTCAGGAGAGAGCTGTGCAGGAGACAAGTGGCTTACTCCCAGCTGCTTCCTTCCCTGGGGAAAAGTACTGAATTACATTACACCTGACCTGTGGCTCAGTGCAGCACTACCTGATGAGCTTGCAGGCAGGTGCCCTCTCCCAGCAGAGATCAAGCAATGCTATCTGCCACTGCAGGGAAGTGCATCCTCCTGCACTTACACCTTCCACACCTCTGTAAGGATCTTTGTTCTNAAAGAATAAAAGTAATATTCATCTTTACTGATGACAGAAGTAAATTAGAAACAGCAGGAAATTGTGGCCATTTTGAATGAAGACAAAAAGCATCAGGTATATCCAAGTGCTCCTGGGATCACGAGCTCACTCATACAGAAAAACAAGCAGTTCTTTAATAAGAGAGCAACAGCATGTACCATGCCAGTTATGGGCTTATTGGTAAGGAAAGTATAACATGTACTTGGAAAACTGAGTGTGAGGAACAATGTGGATAAACTCTTTCTCAAACAGAAAAGGAGTGTGTGAACAATTTCATGGATCTCATCCCAAACTACAATGAATATGAAGAATTACTGTCATTTGCTTATATTACACAGACCCCTTGGATTCAGTCCTACAGAAACATTAAACAAAACAGCTTACCAATATATCAGTCAAAGACACCAAGGTTCAGCCTTTCAGAAAGATTACTTTAAAATTGTATGTAAAAGCTAAAAAAATAAAAGTCACCAACCTCTAATAAGGTAGACTCTGTTTCACTGCAGATCCAGAGGCAGTATCTAGAATTGAATAAAAACAGGGTTCAGTTGTTCACTCAGTCCTCAGTTTTTCAATTACCAATTGTCAGAATTTTTTATGCATATTTTCGTAACATTCTCATACAATCATTTTTTCTCAGATGTTTCCAGCATTCATAAATATATGGGTTTCCAGTTAGTCACTTTTTTGTATAAAGATAAGACATATCCATCAAATTCTACTAAAATTAAAAGCAGAGTAAACCTGTGTGGTTTTGTTTTCCCTGATTCCTTCACAAGAAGTTCCTATAGGCTACCTTTACAAACTGGCTTGGGTGACGATTTTGCTACTTGTCCAAGTTATTAATGTCTTATCAGAAACACTTGATCATAGAGCTCTCTCCTGAAATAAATTACACTGAGATGCATGCTCAGACACATACTATCACAAAACTCCTGCTTTCCCCCTCTGTGGTATCTCTTCTGACCTTTCCTTATATTTGTCTCCATCCATCAAATTTTGGCATGCCCTTCCAGAAAAAAAAAAATGTACACAACTTTGGGTATGATATCTTCGCCCCAACCCTTTTCTGATACACATCTGTAGATGCTGTCAAACTACCTCCAAATCTCAGTTGCCTCTCAGCAGTTTGGGAGTAACATCCACTGTACATCTTGATCAGTGGATCAAAGGTAGGAACTACACTACAGGGGCAGTACTTGCAATTTTCAAATGCTTCAAAGATCTACAGCAACCCCAACCATTGTATAATACAGAGAACTCACTTCAGAAGTTTGCTACATAAAAGGAACAGATTTTCAGCTCACCCCTACCTCTGTATTTCCTTTTGTAACTGCAGTTAATTTGTATTATAAATAGGATTTTTAATTTGTGTTAATAGCCAAAAGGTTGATTATTTAAGTATGTGAGATATGGAATTATTTTAGATATATAAAGTCCAATTACTACTTCAATTAGTGCTATCAAAAATCCAGGCACTCAGGCTCCAAAGCTGTATTACTCTGTAGGTAGCATAGTCAAGGTGTGCTTGTTACTCTGTTTCTCTTGTACTCTGACTTACTGTACCACTTTTCACTGTGCTGAGATGAGAAGATGATGACTGCATGTACTTTCATGCTCATCCCTTCTCCCTATTTTTAAGTCAGTTAGTATACATGTTAAGACACCTGGGCTTAAAGCTTCTGCTGCTGCTGACATGGAGATAATAACAGGGTATTTCCCATCTATAAAACGTTATTATTTCTACCTCCTTGTAAACTACTACTGAGAATATGTGGATAAAAATAATTTTAATAGTTTTAACTACTCTTACAGAGCCACAGACAGAAAAAGACTCACTTTGTTATGCCAAAGTCGTATTCTCTATTCACTCTCTTGCTGATGTATTTGCATGGTCAGAAGTCTTAGTAACTCTATAAACTGGTTTTCAAGAAAGACCTTTATCTTGAGTATGAAGTTCTTGGAGTAACAAGTTATTGAGTACACTATCAGAATAATGCAATCTATTCTGTCATTCTTTCAGCTCGAAATAGAAAGGTTTATATGCATGCTTCAAAATTGATTAGCTGGGTTGGAAAATTGCAAGCATTTTAAGAATGTCAGTTTTGTATTAGAGTTCTCTAGGCTAATTATGTATTTTTCTAAAGCAAAGGCATGAAAACTATTTACTACCATATTCAGTGAAACTCCCTAACACTACTAAACAATAGTCTTTCTATAAATTTCTCTATATTATTTTATATAATCCCTTTCCACCAAACTTTGCACTTGTTGCTAAAATATTTACATTAATTTATTTCAACTAAAGCTTATGACTGCTGTGCAATGTAAGAAGAAAAAAAAAGGCTAAATAAATCACCAGCAAATTTAGTCCTCACAGCTCAGCAACTCCCCTGCCCACATACCAGGGCACAGCAAGGGAAGGAAATGCTCCAGCAAGATTCACTCCTGGTGACTAAATAAGCATCTTCCACAGACAACTCTGGGAGCCATCAAACCATATTCCTCTTTCATATTTGAGGAACAGCACTGAATGCAAAGTATTTCCATCTACTGGAACCTGAACTGAGCCACTGAGTTAGCTGGGAAAGCGACCATATTAATTTTATAAGGATTCACAACATTGCATCAGGTGTCATGAAAATATGATTTGAAGGTAACATATGATTTGATGATTTGAAGAATATATTATTTGAATATAAAGATTATTCTTTATATTCAAAGATTATTCTTTATATTCTTATATAAAGAATATAAAGATTTGAAGAAAATATGATTTGAAGATAACATAATGAAGACAGGCAGAATTTTTTTTTTCAGTTTTACCCCACTTTTCCCATTCACGGTGGTCTGTAAAAGATAATGAAGTGATTTGCATGAACCTCCATACATGAAAATTTATAGAAAAACACACAGAATTGTAAAACATCTTTATTTCTTCAGCCTTAATCACACTGTGAAGCAAGAAAGAGAGCTGTGATGGATAAAGATTACTGCTGAACTCAGTAATGCCAAAGCAATCATAAGGAGACCTTGAAAACACCACTTTCAGACTTTGCTAATCAGAAGAACCCATCAGTTCAGCACCAGGCACTGGCTGTGCACAACAATGGTAAAAAAAGGCCATTATAAATTAACCTCCACTCAGAGAAAAGCCCTTTTGTGGTACTTGTCACATATATGAATACATTGTGGATGACACTATAGGAGGAGTATGTCATGCAGAACATCACCCATGGACAAGAAACACAGACAAAGTAAGAATTTAACCAAGCTCAAAGATGAGTGCTTGGTTTGTATCAGAAAGATACTTGTATCTCCATGATCTACTTAGGCATGACTTCTGGCTGGGAATACAGTATGCAAAATTCTGCATAAATAAAATACATGCATTGTTTTTTGTGCGTGTCAGAAGAAATTCCAAGTTTCAAAGATACACAAAGCTGTTGCGTACCTAGAGATATTAAGGTTCAATTGAAAAATCAATATGCTAGTTTGTCACACTACAAAAAGATATTGGTACGAGCCATTAGACTAAACATTTCCAAAGGTATAAATTGCATTAAAATTTCAGTTCTGACTTAGAACAGTAGGGACTTCAGACATTTTTCTAGTAGTTTTAGTCAAACTGTTAGCAATAATTTCCCACCCTTCCATAAAGCCCTCCTCTGCATTTCGACCTAATCCTTTTTAGTATCTTTTTTTCTTCTTCCAACACATATTGCCTTTCCTATATATCCTTTACATACAAAAAAAAAAAAAAAAAAAAGCTTGAAAACTGGAAAAAAGATTATGTAGCCTAGCTTTTTCTGGGACTATTGTGTAGAAGAAACACCAGTCTTCCTTAAGCTCAGACATTAACTTAAATCACCTCATATGCTGAAGGCCAGGCTTAGATTCAGCTGAAAAACAGGCACATCCACAAGAAGGCATGCACTAGTGTAAAAAATTTCCAGTCATCAGAAGCCCAAATATTGAGAAAGCTCCTTCATAAACTATTAACTGTAGTGTCATGGAAAAAATCACAGAATTATCTGCAACCCTAGAAAAAACCCAAAGTGTAGCGCAGCACTGACACAGAAATATACAAACGGCATGAGCCAGAAAATGTAAGTCACAATGTAAATAAAGGAGTGAGTCAGGTAAAATCAGTTTTAGCAGCAGTAAACAGAAGAAAAAGTAGGATGTGGAACTTGGAATCAATTAAGAAAGTGCAAGTAAGCCAACTGTGCTAGAAAACATGTAAAAATGTCTTAGTGGATTTATGAGAAGGCAGTAAGGGACCCTCACCATTAGCATGCCATTTGTCCTTGCAGCAATGTGCTACTGACTCATTGTAACATCACTCATCTGCCCCTCCAGTTGTCCTTGAGAAGTACTGAAACCACCAGGCTGCAGTCCCAAAGGATGCTGAAAGGGTGAGTGTACACCAGAGAATGGAACACATACTAGAAAGTCTGTGTATTAACTGTATCAATAGCTGTAAGGAGCTGGACTGAAGTAAGAGCTGTATTTTGATTAGAAAGTTAAGATTATAGCTAAAGATAAACCACAGCTCCTCACATCATTCAGCATTCCTCTGTCCCTGTAACAGAGGCACAGCCCCTGCAGTCCCAGGCTGACACCAGAACCCTGCCTGCCTTCAGCAGAGCTGCTGCCAAAGGCATCAAAAAACACACTTCCAGCTGCCACCATCAAGTTACAATGAGATTAAGCAATTTTAAAAACTTCTTTGGTTAATCATGGCAACATCTCATTATCTTCTACTGGCTGCAGGCTTTGCATTAGCTATTGAGGTCTGCAAACAGGGGCAACTAGATCCATGAGCAGTGGGGATCCAAGGTCTCACCCTTCTACAGATGAGCTCATTGCAAACACAGGCTATAAACAAGTCAACTTGACAGTGCAAAGGAGAGCAACTGCCAGTGTGCTAAGAGCCTCTGCAATGCTTGCTCCCTGTTTATTCTGATTTTAGCTCAGAGCCAAAGCTTAAGTCACTGCTTTCGCAAGGAATTAAAATTGAGTATTGCAAGTTCATTCATACTGGAAGTGTATCACAAAGCAAAGAGACAGATACAGCTCCTGCCTGGGAAATTACAAAGGCTCTTATCCTGAAAAAATTTACATATCAGAAACTTTATCACATAAGTAATCATGCAGGACCAGGCCCTTATTTAATCTTTCTTCAGAAACGGAGCCTATACAAACAGCACACGGATGCTGCCTCCACTTTCAATAGCAAGTCATTAATTTTATATTATCATTCTACCACTAATTTAGCTGCAGTGTTGCTAAGAGGATTTCCAGCATATTCAAGTATTATTGAAATGATATAACTATTTGCATTTGAAGAGTATATTGTCTATTCCAAACAATACAGCAGGAGATCCCCTCCATGTATTAAGAAATCTCTAACTAATCACTTTAAAGCAATAATGTTACCATTGGAGAATATGCAGTTCTGTTCCAAACCTCCTTCATAAACCATTCTTCATGCAAGACAGAAATGGCTTCTGGCAAAGCAAAAAATCTGCCTGTGGCAAGCTAAGTGTAAATATGAATTTCTGTTGCTATAAATACAAAAACAGTTTAAAAAAAAAAGTACTTGCTTTTTGACAAATACACAAAGTTTCTTCTTTTTGATTAAACTACCCTTTGTTCTAGAGAATCTTCAAGCTTGTTTTGTTAGTATTGTTCCAAAAACCATGTGATAACATAAACTTTAGTTATGTAAGTTATCATGCTACCACATACTAAAGCACTAGAAAACATTAAAAGTCTCTTTGTAACGTCTTCTGGATGTGAGCCGTAGTATTCCAAATGTTTTAGCAGGGAACAAGTTAGAATCCAAACTACAAGCTTCCTCATTTCAATACTATTTTAATGCTGAAGAAACACCAGGTAACCAAGAAAATCCTCTATTTCATAGCTACCCTCGCCACCTTAATACCATTTCTTGTCAGTCGAGCAATTAAATTATTTTTTCTAAATACGGGAATATGTTGCAAGAATTTGTAAATTTTATTCTACTCTCAGCATAAAGAAATTCACTTTGTGCTATTTATTAAGTGGTATTTTCAAGCTCTGACTTTGGTGACATTTGTGTAGCTTTAAATTGCCATTCACTGAAGGACAAAACTAGATTATTAGTTACTGGATTTCAGTGATCCAATAACCATGTTTGGACAGCCATGGATTTTGCTTATACATTATATTTTGAACATTAGATGCATAAGATTTTGTAAGGTGTGCCTGTTCTAACTGTCCCAGCTAATTATGGCTGGGATAGTTAGTTTTCTTCACAGTAGCTGGTATGGAGCTATGTTTTGGATTTGTGGCAAAAACACAAATGTTTGTGACTGAACAGAGTTTACCCAGAGTCAAGGCCTTTTCCACCTCTCACCCCACCCCGGCAGTGAGGAGGCTGAGGGTGCTCAAGGACTTCTGAGGGGACACAGCCAAGACACCTGACCCCAAGTGACCACAGGGATATCCCAGACCACGTGGTGTTGTGCTCAGCATATAGAGCCAAGGGAAGGAGAAGGAAGTTTTTCTTCCCCACTCACCATTACCTGTGATGGAGCTCTGCTTTCCTGGGGGATGGCTGAACACCTGCCTGCCCCTGAGACATGGTGAATGTATCTCTTGTGTTGCTTTGCCTGCATGCACAGCTTCTGCTTTACCTGTTAACTGCCTTGATCTCAGCCCACCAGTTTTCTCACTTATACTCCTCTGATTCTACCCCCCACCCTACCAGGCTGCTGGTGCTTAGTGGCCTGCAGGGGTTAAACCAGACACACAGCTCTCATCTGGGTTTGGTCACCAGCACAAATGACTCAGACTCCCTCCTGTGAACAAGTTTCATTCACACAGAAGCAGTAACAGCCACACAAGTGACATCACTCTGTGCACTAGGTCATTGTAAATGTACATCTATGAAGAATTAGGTATTTCAATGAGTATTTCAGCTTAGGGTGGTATATCCAGTATTTAATACAAGGATGTTCTTCACCATTGACCAGAACAATTACCAGCCCAGTTAAGGCTAGATTTGAAAAGTGCTTTCCCATTTCACACAAAACGTATCAGGAAGTAGAAAAAATCACATTTACTGACTCCGTCATTTTCATGTATTGTATCACTCCTGTATTTGCTCTGAACGATAATGGGACAGTTTGAAAAAATTGCTGCAATAGAAGCATTTACTGAAACCAAAAGTATCAAATCAAAAAGGTTTGCCAAAGTGAACCAAGCTCAAATGATTTATCAAAGGCCTCCAAATTTAGGGTTGTCAAAGACCTATAATATATTTCTCCTAGCACACAAAAGGAAAATCATCTTTTACCCTCAAGAATAATGTTGGCAAATTACATTCAACCAGCTCAGGCTGAGTTATGCTAACAACCCTGTTCACCTCTGGACATGGAGACCTTCAATCCATCACTGCGAAGTTTGATAAAAATGTTCCAGGAACTGCCAAAAGGTTCATATTTAATTATCACTGGAATCAATAGAATGAAATATTGCAGAAAATTACATGTTCTACATAATTTAAATTTTCTGATTCTGACTTTTGGGCTTCAGAGGCAGCCTGCATTACCTTCTAAACCCTAATTCATCTGGTTTAGAAAGAGTAATTAATTTCTACTCCAAAGAACATAAAACTGTCACCACTTCAAAGTATGTTTCACAGGCCTGGATTTACTGGGAAGAGCAAGGAGCTGCATCTGCCCTTGTTTCTATCATGCAGAACACTCATTAAACAAATGATCCAATTCTTCATTACAAGCTTTTCAGCTGGTGAGTACATGCCCAAGAACTAAAAAGATATCTGGATTTAGGTCTACTTATGAAAAGAGGAAGGACATTGTATCAGCTCCTTTGGAACAACCAAAAAATTTTAGTAGGAATTGGAGAAGGATTGTCTTAAAATTTCTGTCAGGTAGCAGGATACTAAATAACTTAGTCTAAGAACTCCAATTAGAAAACCAAAGCACTAATAAATCTGCAATTCTTAAGGTACTAATATGTTTCTCTTAGCAATTCACCTATGCATACTAAACCAGAAAATACTTAGCAAATTTTCTTTGCATTTATTTAAATACTCATAGAGCAATGTAAGTTGCTGCATAAGCAGATGATTGAAGCCTTAGACACATGAATCCTGCAGCTTCTCCTGTCTGCCTTGCCTCAGTAAGAATTCCAGCTCCATCCTTTGCCATGCAGAATTATCCCCAATCCCACGGCACCTATGACTAATGTCCACACTCCGTAAATCGCCCTCCGGCTGTCCCTACAATCTGCCATAAATCTCACTTAAGAACTCAACAAGGTGTTGAGTCCCAGTTGTGCAGGTGTGTGTGCTTGCAGCACAAGAGCTAACTGTGAGGTAACACTCTTCCTTACTGGAGTTAGTTGCAGTTATTTTGGGAAATTGCATTTGTTCTCAAGTTTGAATTAGAAATCGCACAACAGGTACAAAAGTTACCAGAGAAACACCAGCGAGTGCACATTGCAGTCATCTCTGTACATGCTAAACAATATGCAGGCCCTTGTTTTTCATTAAATGTTTCTCTGGAAAACTAGATATTGATGAAACCCTTAGCATGTCATGGGCTTTTCTGCCATTCCATTAATGTAAACCTCACATTTATATATAGCCAGGGAAAATCAGCTTCTCTTGGGCTAACAAGCAAAAATTTTTCCCTGTTTATAACTTTTCTGGAATTAATAAATTAATGAAAGTATTACTTTATGTAAAATTACTTCATTGGAAAATGAACTGTATCATCAATTCCTGTCACCAGAACTACCATCTCTAAATGTCAGATATTCATTCTAGTCAGATACTGATAATTTGGATTGAATTCAATCTGAATTAAAATTTAAATAGTTTATCTTCTATCATGTGCTCCCTGATCAAACTACCTTTCCATAGAGCAATTTTTTGATGTTAAAAATAAACATAAAACAAAAAATGTCTCCTTTAAGTCTAAAAATGTCATCAGTAGTAAACATATATTTTCTTTCCTTACTGCCCAATTTCTGAAATGCCAGCTCATACTCTGTGTTGAATATTTAATGATTTTATCTTGGTGCCCAGTTAACCAAAGTGTCCCCTGTAAAATCAGCATGTATAATTTCATGGTTTGGCAGAATTGGCATTCTAGATCCAGAAAATGCTAATGCTGTTTACCACATCATGCATAAACTTCCTCATTTTTGTATTAAGCCATCCTGCTAGGCTTAAAAGCTGAAAGTTAGAAACCTACCCATCTATTAGGCATGCAGCTAGATCAGAGCCTCACAGGCCTTCTGGAACCCACTAGAGAATGTATTATACTGCCAGGGAGTCATCTCGCTTCTGAACCAGTAAGTGAAAACATATATCTTACTGTAATGGTGTATAGATTTGGACTTATGATTAGCTTCATAATAAAAATGTAACATCTTGAATAACTATCTGCTGAAGAGACTGACCTAAAGAGACTGACTGTACCCCAAGACAAACTAGAGAGAATTATACACTTTTACACCTGACTACCTCAAAGGAAGGCAACATTTGATTGAGTATAGGTGAAAAGGATAAGTGGATGGAACACCCATTATCTTTTCTCTGTAGAGCTTAAGTTACAATTTCCCCAAACTGGAGGAGAGTGAGAAGGATGACAATATAATCATAATTACCTTAAATACAGGATCATTAATGTGGGAGAATGACTGTGCTGAATTTCTGATCATCTGTTTTCCATTTCTACGATTCGTAGAAAACAGATTGCTCCACTGGCAAAAATAAATAAAGCACTGGATTTTACGATTTTGGATGACATCAGTGACAGAGAAGAAAACAAAGATAAACTCTCAGGGATATAAATGGGCCCATGTAATGAAAAATAAGATTAGGATTGTTAGGAAAGCACTATGAGAGCTTTCCTGATTAACATTATGTCAGATCACAGAGTCCAAAGAGCCTATCTGTATCATATCACACAGCACAACACAGCTCAGCCTGTGGGATAGTTCCACCTAGCCTGTGGGGTTTTTTTACCTGATCCAGAAGATGCAGATCAGCTGTTTGAAGAGTAAACAGCTCCAACAGTCATGCTTCTCCTGTGCTTGCAAATGGGGCCACACGGTGTTTGTGTACACATAAAATGTCAACTATTCTGATAATAAGGGGATATGTTGTAGTCCATGTATCGTGAAACATTAAGAAAATTCTTACAAAGAATTACAATGAAAGAATATTTAGCTTCTAGTTTGCTCTCATCCCTCACAAGGGAGATATTCTGTGACTGCTTTCAGAAACAAGCTAATGAATCATACCAATTAACCACAATTAATTACCAGTCTGGTTTTGTCTTTTGTCTCATCTGTTTTGTTGACAGCCTTTACTTTGCTCACAGCACCATAAGTGCCCACCTGAGGGAAGAAAGCCTCTCTGAACCGCAGAGAACTCTCTGATCTTTACCAGGTTAAAAAAATAATATTTACCTTTGCTTTGCTGTCCATCCCTTCTCCACTTCGTAAAGATAAGGGAATAAAAAAATAGAAGGAACACGCAATAAATCACCACTGAGTATTAATTTCTGATAAAAAAAGGACCCATGTCCCCAGAAAACCTTACCCTTGTGTCAGAAGAAGGGAGGGGAAACAGACAAGTCAACAGTAGACTGTGGCCCCCATTTAAGAGGGGACACATTTGCTGCTCTGGCCCATCCTGAGAGTCATGCTGCTCACTACCACCATGGACCAAATGGCTCCTGCAGCATCTGCCAAGAAAGGAGCTCTCCCAGACTATCCTTCACCTCCACCTAAGTGCATCTCCTCTTCTACAGAGGAGATCATTAAGGCAATTCCTTTCACTGCACCTATTCCCTCCTACCACTTAGGAGATCACATCTTACTGATTCTCTTTGACAAAGAAAAAATTAAATCCTTTGCCCCTATTCCAGCCTTTACTACAGATATTCTATGGCTCTAACAAGTCTTGAAAAGTTTTCTAGTGCTCATATCTCATAAAGAGTAAGAATTAGAAAAACTAAATGTTGATTTCATTATGTGATGCTACGTACACGTTACAAGGTTCTCTCTTTTATATTTTTATATTTTTATATTTTATATTTCAACTTTTTTATTTCTAGAAAGCCTTTGCCAATAAATAAATAATTCCTTTCATCGGGGCTTTGATAAGACTTTGTGAAATAATAGCCAAATTCTGCTCTGACTGAAATCACTGTTCCATTTCCAAACCTGATACAATACCCTATAATAACTGTATGATCTCAACAGTGTCCACATCATCCTAGGTTTCCTTTTAAAATACGAACTTAGAGAAGGTCATTCATGGTTGCATATTACAAAGAAGAATTCTTGAATTACTTCAAGAACAGATGTGCACGGCTTAGGAAACTCTTGCTCTCTCAAGCATGGTGCTTTGAAACTTGCCCTCCCTGACATGGTCCCTTGAAAGCAGGGAACATATGTTTGTATAAACCAAAGATGATGGATTATATGATGTGCAAAATCTAGATTGCATTTATTGTTTGATTTTTTCCTTTCAGGAGCACACATACATTAGATGCATGTTTATATATCAAGGCTAGTTTTCAAAATCAAAGGTTATGTAAGACAAAACAACTTTAAAGGAAGTTATGCCTTTAAACACTAGCAAAAGACAAACTTATCTCTGTTTACACTCCTATCAAACTTAAATTCTGTTTGTGTCAATGCTGAGTTGTGCCTCACAATTGGCTGAACCATACCTGATGAACTTCCATGCCTCCCATAAAGCCTTGGCCTGGTCTGACTGGATGGTTTATGAAATCTGGCTATACTGCACCAGTTAGAAGGCTAAAAGCCAAAAACACCATTAGAAAATAACATTATAAATGAGCTGTTTCAGAGAATAATGGACTTTGAAACATGCTTTTTTTCCCCAAAAACTAAGTAAATTTCTTCAATGTGTTATGAAACATTATTCACACTGTGACTGCTTTACACAACTCATATGCTGGACAAAATCTTCTCCACGGCCAAGATAGCTTTTTTTATAGCAAGTGGGAACTGGTTCCTCCAATCTATTTCAGATCTCTCATTACTAGGTTAGAAATTAATTTCTCATGTTTTGTTTACATTGTAATTCTCAAAAATAACTCACATGATGGGAAAAAAAAGGGCACAAATTTTGAAATGTTTTCCAATTGTAGAATGAGTTTTGGGATGTAACAACTTCTTGAGTCAGTAAACAAAAGCTTTTTGAAGGGGATTTATCCTGTATGTTATACATTCACTTGGAGGAAAGTGGATGAGGGGTAGAGGAGGATAAACCACAAATGAATATAATCAGGATTTTATGTAGATGGGAATTTTTGGAAGATCAAAATGGTTTACAAAATATTAACAAAGTGCTTGGTACACAAAAAACACTGCAAAATCTGTACAGATTGTTAACATTCTTTGCTTACTTATTTTTAGGACTAGTCATTTAAGAAACACTTTTCATTTGCTTTCCTAGTCTACCTCCCATAATTATATATTTTTTTGGTTAAAAACTCCCAAAAAAAAGCTTATTTCCATTTTCTTGAGTGGTCCAATATGCTTATTTTTTTTTTATTTTAAAATTTTATTAAGGAAGCCTTAACCATCAAACTGAGCAGACCATGTTTTTCTCAAATCTAACTTCTGCTGTGCTTTTTCTTTTTCATAGCTTGGATAATGAGGGGGGGAAATAGCTGTCCAACTCCTATGTCTATCCAGTTTGGTTTCAAGAGAATCCTGACCAGAAAACCATTTTGCTAGACTTCGGTGTTCCCTAGCGAGCAAACTACATTTCTGAAATTCACATAAATAACTGCTGAGGAAGCTATGTCTAGCAGAAAACAAACAGGAGAAAAATCTTGCCACAAATCATATGGACACAGTGACAGACTCATTGCTAAAAGTATGGTACAATCAAACTGGGACAGCTGTTATTAGATTTTTTTTCACAGTTAAATCTATTCAAATAAATAAGGTTCTAGTACAGCTGGGAACCAGCAAAAATACAGCAAGGGACTAAAATACTCCATTCAGCTTAACTGACATCACAAAATCTGGAGCTCAGTTCTGCATACACAATGTTATCCAAGAGAATGTGGAACATTTAATGAACTCTCACTCTCTTACAGTTAGAATCCTGTTGTCATTGGCCCTGCAACTTCAGCATCCTTAAGTTTCATCTCTCAAAGCCAAAGATGTTTCAAAATTACGGTTTTACTTTTGGATAAGGTAATCCGCTAAGTAGCTGTTACCTGGGCAGGAAACCGACACTCCAAACTTAGATATTTTAGCTTTGGTTTGATACTAGCTGAGCTCAAGTAGAAGACAAGATATTCCAGGCAGTCTCCTGCCCTAATCTGTACAACAGAGCTGCTTTTGTATAGTTCAACTCAACTACTGACTAAAGCCATCACCTTTGGCTTCTTGACCCAGAACTCTTTACCCCAAGTGAGAATTTCTTATGTTTATCATGAGTGATTGGGAATTGATAAAGGGAAATATCTGAAGATTCTTCTAAAGTTGCCTTGCTCTCAAAAGAATTTTTTTTTCCTTCATCTCACTGCTTATACCAAGGACTGTCTTAAAAATCTCCCTTGAGATTATAACTGTAGATGGGAGCTGAACTGTACTGCACTTTTGACAGATCCAACCAACATCTGAAAGCAACCATGAACACTAAGGAATAATATAAAGCTTTGCAACAGTGTCTTTTTGGATGCTCTAAATGCAGAGTATTTCACTAGTTTAGCTGCCAATTTGAACTTTCATAAAATTGCATATAAAGTCTCCTGTGTTTTATAGGAATTTATAAAAACTGCTCTTACAGACTTCCCCAATACATGCTAAATTATTTCCCATACCTTTTCACTGCAATTTCTTGGCCATCCAAGAGATGCCTAACTGCATCTAGTCTGCATTTTAACTCCTCCCACAGTTTAAATACAGATATGTAGAACTGTTTCTGCCCAAAGAATTCTAACTGGAATCCTCAGAAATCGGATTAACTAAAAGAGAAAACCTACTTTTCCTCAGTGAAAAGCGAATCAGAAGGTAAGTCTGATAAGTTTTGGTTAGAAATGTTTCAGTATTCATTTCCATTTTTTTCCCCTGAAAACCTATTGGAAAAACATCCCTTTCCATGTTTGTTTGTTTAGTTTTACTTCTGCTGCTATTTACTTTGCGAGAAAAAATTTCCACTACAGGCAGCAAAAATATTTTACTGTATCTTCAAACAGAAGGACACAAAGCTATTAAATTTTTCTCAGTTACTAACCCTGCACCTTTCCCTAAATATTTTCCAGAAATTATGAGAAGCAATGCCAATATAAAATCAGTAAAAACTGCCTGTAACTGTAACTTCTACTCTACAGATCCTCACTTTCATATAAATTTGTGGTATGTTTGGCTGTATGTTTTGTGTTGTGCAGGCCTTTGAAATAAACTGGTTGGTGCACCATCCCTGAATGCCAAGTAGAGAAAGCAGGTCCTAGGAGGAAGCTCAGCAGTACTTTTCAACAGCATTTTTATTAAAGGAGCAGTAATGTCTCCTATCACCTTGTATTGTCTTTTAATGCAAAGGAAAAAACAGATGCTTACTTGTCACTAAAGACTGAGAATGTAACTTTCCTTCAGTATTTTCTACAAAAATGATTGCTCTACATCTTCTTTGACTGCTTCATCAGTTTGCAGATTGCTGAAAAAAAGCTTCCTATTTTAGGCCACGCGCTACCTTGCAAAAAACCCCCATGAATGCAGGGAATAAATAGTAACAAGAATACAGTCAGCACGGAACAATTGTTAAAAGGAATTCTTAATGCTATAAATAATAATGCACTATCCATTCTCGGAATTCTGACAGACAAGAGTTGACAAATGCTGAACTTTCATTTAGTATTTTTTTCAACAGCTGCTTTTCCAAACCATCTCCAGTTGAAGGACTCCCAGGACTCTGGCATATATCACAAATCCCAGATTTCAGCAGATGTTGACAGCACCGTATCTCCCCTCACACAAAGACTTTTATTCACACAGAAGCTCAAGAATTCAATAAAAACCTGACTATGCAGTAAATGAACTAATACAAATTAACTCAGGACATGGCAAGAATGGCTTATAAAGTTCCTGGGCAGTTACCAGACCCAGCCAGCATGGGTTTAGGAGGGGTAGGTCGTGTTTGACCAACCTGGTCTCCTTTTATGACCAGGTGACCCGCTGATGGATGCAGGAAAGGCTGTGGATGTTGTCTCTTTGGACCTCAGCAAGGCCTTTGACACTGTCTCCCACAGCACACTCCTGGAAAAGCTGCAGCCCGTGGCTTGGACAGAAGCACTCTTTGCTGGGTTAGGAACTGGCTGGATGGCTGGGCCCAGAGAGTGCTGGTGACGGGGCTGCATCCAGCTGGGGACAGTCACCAGGGGTGTCCCTCAGGGGTCTGTGCTGGGGCCAGCTCTGTTTGATATTTTTATTGATGACATGGATGAGGGAGTTGAGTCTTTCATTAATTTGCAGATGACACTAAGCTGGGAGCGTGTGTCGATCTGATGGAAGGTAGGATGGCCCTGCAGAGAGACCTGGAGCAGTTGGATGGATGGGCAGAGTCTAACAAGATGAAGTTTANCTGGAGCGTGTCCAGAGGAGGCAATGAGGCTGGTGAGGGGCTGGGAACACAAACCCTGTGAGGAACGACTGAGGGAGCTGGGGGTGTTCAGCCTGGAGAAAAGGAGACTCAGGGGTGACCTTATTGCCCTCTACAACTCCCTGAGAGGTGGCTGCAGTCAGGTGGGGTTGGTCTCTTTCTCCAGGCAGCACTGACAGAACCAGAGGACACAGTCTCAAGCTGTGTCGAGGGAAATACAGGCTGGATAGTAGGAAAAAGTTCTTTACAGAAAGAGTGATCAAGTACTGGAATGGCCTGCCCGGGGAGGTGGTGTGTTTTTAAACACATCCCTGGATGTGTTTAATAAAAGACTGGATGTGGCACTGGGTGCCATGGTATAGTTGAGGTGTTAGGGCTGGGCTGGACTCGATGATCTTGAAGGTCTCTTCCAACCTTGTGATTCTGTGATTCTGTGATCACAATTCTAAATCCTTTCTAGCATGTGGAGAGGAAGAAGTGCTGATGACATCAGGAGGTGCAGCAGAAGTGCTATGGGACCCTCTGCCCAGAGTGCAGGTGCCTCCTCAGAGGAAGGATTACACTGACTTTTGCTGACATTGGCAGCCAGCCAGTTCTGAAACAGAGAGAGAGACACACACAGGGTGCCAAGTCACAAATTATGCTAAACATAGACACCGGATTGCTGAATCACACTTGAGGGATTACAGTCCTACTGTCTCCACTCCCTTTTCACATCAAAGTGGGGTCAAATTCTTTGGTTGCTGAACTATTTCTGATTGCTCTTTAGAGCAGCAAGTGCTACTCCAGCCCTCCTACAGTTATCCTGTGCTTCAGCTACCACAAGCTTTTTTATAGCACGCTATTGACAACATTGCTCATATTAGCCCTGACAAAATATACATTATACACACCAATAGACGGAATTGCAGGGCTGGTTCTGGCAGTTGTATGAGAGTTCTATTACAGCACAACTACCCCAGAGCCTACAGGAATGAAAACATGAACAAGATTTATTTTTCCTCCATTGATATAAAATACTTCAAAATTATATGATGAAAATAATGCTCAGCTCCTTGTTGTCACTGCAAATAACTGCATACATAAAAATGAAATGGACTTTCACTGTAAGACAGGCTACATTTTCCATACAGAAACTTTGGCCTATATTTGATGTTTCATTCTTCCTGAGTGCACTGGAGAATGTGTTGGAAGCATGAGCAACCAAAAAAAGGGCACACAAACAGTTGGTGTGCATTTCTGTAAAATATCCTCTTTCTTTGAAAACAACTAAATGTTAGGTTCTTGAACAAGGCTAACATACACACACACACACAGAAAGATTCAAAATAGGCAAGAAAAAATTGGACTATGCAGGCTGCAAATATATATGACACCATGTATCTCACATGGCTTTAACATATGAAACACAAATGAAAAAAGAAATATGAGAAATTAGGAAAAAATTAGTCAAATTTTACGTAGCAGCCCAGACAGCCATATGAATCTTGTGAATGTAGTGCTGTAGCATTTGAATTTCACACAGCATTCACATGGTATTTCTATAGTCTACATAAAAAACAGAAGATTATTTTTTTTATATGAGGCTTTAAAAGTAGTATTTGTTTATTGGCTGCCAGTAGAAAAACAAGTGAAGCATTCCTTAAGCTCCTTGGGAATTCATATCTCACACCTTTTTTTCAGTCCTGCTTCAATCTTCCCTGTGTGGCTGGAGTGTTTGATTGTTTACTGGTCTTAGCAGTCACAAATGCCAGAGTCTGGAACATGACTTGCAGCCGAACAGACTCTTTGACAACACCTGTAAGCATAAAGCTCAGTGACTTGGCTTGGGGGGGAGCGGGGAAGATCCTCTTCACTATTTATTTGGTGCAAAAGTTCTTCACAATAACCTGTCCATTGGAGACCTCAAGGAGGTATAATTGGTGATTTCTGATGAAAAGGTACAATGACCAGAAATTTCTGTCTTTCCAGATAGCAAGTGCTTTTCACTCAAGAGGTTTTCCCTTGTAACTGATGGTGCAATCATTTCTTCAGTGACAACTGAGTCACATGCAACCAATGCTGGAATTACCAGGCTGTACCTATCAGAGTGTTGAAAATGGCTGCTGATGGCAGGCCTTGGACTCTGCTTCCCCCATGGCCAGGGCTGGCACTTCTTGCCTGAGACATGACCTGGGGAAGCCAGCAGGCTTTGAAGTCTACTGTTCATAAATGCAAAGCCTCTGGTATTTTAGGGGCACTGTATTTAAAACATAGGATCAGACATATTTTATTATTGTAAAATAATGAATTCTTCACACTTCTCTACACAGGGGGCAGATTACTTCCCCAGAGACCAGAAATAAAGCAAGCAAATACTTAGACTTAAGCACACACAGAGCCTTGCCAAGGAGAGCAGAGCATGCTTGAGTTTTACTCCAGAGCAGCACCACACCAGCAGATTCTACAACTCCCTGAGGCAGCTTTTTCTAAATAAAAGTGGACTATCTCAGTCACTGTTGTTTCTCTTACAAGGCAGGGAAGCAGGTAGGTTTGAAGTTTGCCCTGGCAGCTCTAGGCCCCCATCTCCAGTGCTGCTATCACAGCTGGGGCAGATGCAGCTGGCAGCGATGGCCAAGTGTTTTGCAGCCAGGTGCATTTCCAGTCACAAACACTGGCTCGTACACTTCTGGGGCATCTGTTTGGTTTTGATACCAAACCAAAATCTGTGGCTAAATAAAGGGCAAGAATATTAAACTGCATATAAATGTATATATATTATATATATATGATGCAGCTGACTCCCAAGAATGAAATAGTAAAGTAGAAGAGTTTTCTCTTTGGTCTTGAAGAGACTGATCAAATCCTATCATAAATCTGAATCAGAACTGTATCTTTACTGTGCAAAGAGAATTGATCAGCAATATGAAAATAGGACAGCAAAACAGTAATTTCTACTCCATTATGGGAATTGTACAACCCAAAATAAACATCTTCCTATCCACCAGCTGAATGTAAGAGCTGTTTTCAAGGCTGACAACTGCCTGCTCTATTTATGTAATTTAGAAGTCTGAAGTATTTATATTATTAAAATCCAGCATGTGGTAGAGATCTGGTTTTGTTTGAACAGCTCCAAGGCACAGACTACTTTACTGAATTTCTAGCTAGGAACTGCTTTATTTAAAATAACAACTCAAGTAGTATTGGAAGGACCAGTTTTCTAATAAGACAAATTAAATTTAAGAGAATTCTTCCTGTGTGAATTGGAATACACTTCTAATTTCCTATTTTATCTGATCTTCCCTGGTCATCTGTTATTCTTATTATGTTTCTGTGTACTTTTTTCTCCATGTACGGTATTTATTTTCAAACCAAAATACTCTTAACAAAATTAATGAAACAGCATATTTTAACTGAACTCTTTAAGTGTAGATTGGCTAAATCAGGCTATTAGAAGAGGGACACATTTTTGCAACCTTCTCCATATTTTACTGGGGATTTTTAATTACAAAAAACCCCACAGAATTGTACTTTGCTGTTTTATAGAAAATATAAGAGTGAAGTCAGTTTTTTGCAATGAAAGTTTAAACTACTGTTGTGCCAGGAATTACTACAGCTTTATTATTTAGTTTTCTGTATGATTCTATCAAATTTCTGTCAAACCTCCCTGTTTCCAAATTTCACCCTGTTTCCAAATTTGAGTGTTAGTAGCAACTTTGGTGGGATGGAGAGAGTCAAGAGAGGTAATAAATCTCTTCAGTTCCTCATCTAGTTTGCTGCCCAATCTCACTTGCATATACAGAAGTCAACCTTGTTTTCTACAGTTCACAAAAAGAAGACAAACTCTAACTCCAGCGCAAAATATCTGTGGGTTTGCTTTTTTGTATGCTCAAGCAAATTATTAAAATTTGTGTAAGATTAAATGCCAAAGCTTTCATGGTTAATTGACATACATTATCTAACATTTATTTCTGTAATTTAATTTTGCTGTATTCCCTGCTCATTTTGCATTCTGAAGGAGAGAAGGGCAGTTTTTCAGCTGACCTAATGAAAACACTGCCATGACAAATGAGAAACCAACCTGTGTGCAGTGGAGTCTGGCTGGAGAGAATGCTAATTCTCTGCCTCAATGCTGCCTTCAAAGAGATTATTCAAGGCTCCCTCTGACATGGAACACAGTGACCAGCCAGCAAATGCTAGAGATGAAAATAACCTTTATCTGTTTTAACAAAAAGGTGAACTAAAAAAAGCAGTCAGTCTTGCCCGTAATGTTTACTATTAGCAATGAACGAAGTGACTTTATTTAGTGCTTATTCAGTAACTTTCCCTGACAGGGTTTTTACTGTAGATTTTTTTAAATTATTAAATCAGCATAATTTATCTACATAAGGCAAAATATGCAAAAAATAAGCAATAGGAACCCGATGTTTTTTTAAAAATTACCTGTTACTGAGATCTAGCAAATGCCTAAGAAACCTAGAAAAGAGATTTAAGCTGCAGTTTTGCATACAAAAACTACATACACTGAAGCTGTGAACTTACTGTCCTTGTCAACTGGGTGGAGTTCTTTATAGAATTCAAGTATCAAGCACCCAAAAATATGAAGACAACTCAAATGTAAAAATGAGGCTCAGCCCCAATCTATCAAAGGTGCATGAATGAACCAAAGTCAGCAAATTAATCAAAATACTAAGAGTAACGAAAACCTTCTTTAGGTGACTAAATGTATAAGTGCAGAAATGAGCTGAGTTTTGTAAACTTCTACCTGCAGAAAACCAGAGTGATGTACAGTAAGTAGCTTATACTACCATGAATGCACCTAACTCATTAGTACTTTTTTCCCTGTGCAGTATTTTTAATGAATTTTAAACTTACAGTAAGTGCACAGCTCTCCTGAGAACTGAATCTTAAAACAGGACACCACTGTGACAATTCTATTAGAAAACACAAGTTTTTAGTCTCTAAAATTGCTGAAGTAATTAAAATATCTGACAAGAAAAAAACACAGCCTGCCAGCCTCGCATAAGACATATTTGAAGGACAGAACTGAAAACAATACATATGTAGATACAGCAGTTCCAAAAAAAAAATTAATTAAGTTTTACTACCTATAGCAAAGAACTTGGAAGACTTGCCTAGTTCACATTACTTTTAAATGTATTAACTAAAACCCCAGAAAATATACAGTTCTTCTTAAAGTCTCAGAAATAAGGTGTGTAATACTGTTTAGGAGTTTGTCAACCCTTCTAATAGCCAGATACAGGTGGTGAACTCTACAGCTCAGTTGTACTTGGCAACCTTTCCTCAGGGCACACAGCTCTTGGAGCTGCTATGGGTATTAGAAAAGTATTGAAAGAATTCATCCAGCAACAGCTGTTAATTGTCCCCCAAAATGCTCCTCTGACAGAGAGAGAGAACATAATACTTCACTTGTGGTTTCCCACCATAGATTCCCTACCTTGAGGCATCCTGCCATGTCATATGGTACAGGTCTGCTCCTGTACATTTCCAGAAGATGTTTCTCCAAACTATTCTGATGCTCCGTCATTCTACAAACAACAACCATATGTGAATGGATTGTGGACCAAGTTCTCATTCTGTATTACCTGACCAGTTGATAAAGCCTTTAAAACCCCTCAAGTGGACAACTGTTTTCCTGATTCCCAGGAACTACTTTCCAATCCAAGATTATTAGCTAACTGATGGCAGAGTTCTTCAACAAATCCACCCTCACTATCTTCGGCCTGATGATCGTAAATGTCAAGGCAGCATTACTCATCATTATTTATCCCTCATCATTTTTTCCCTCAGTGGTATTTGTGTCACTTGATTCCACCAGTTTACTGTGCATTAACTTCAAAGGTGGTAATTTTTAATCATCATGTTTAGTTGTATGATTTGCAGTTTCCTACTATGCTTTCTTCCATTACAGTTATGGAAGGAAGCAGGAAAAGGTAAAAGCACTACCTTTCTACTGCCATTTGTTATCTTCATAACTTTACATCACCTTTATATTAGCTCTGTCTTGCCTAAATGGTCTAAAGAGGTATTGAACCAAGGGCTATGATATTTACTAAATGCTCTTTTTACATTATTCATGGGCAACTGTCAAAGCATCAATAGACAGTCAGTAAACCTTTCTGCACATGAAAAACAGAAAACTGCATGATCCACTGCACAATAGGTAGCTGAAAACTGTTTTCTAGGTAGAAGATTTACATTTTGCATGCATTGAGATGGATGTTTAACATGTTTCTGGATGATGTGGAACACCTCCCTTGGAGCTCTGCTGGCTTTCTCCCCCCACCTCAGCAGTTTTGGGCTTAGCCATGGAGACAGATTTGAACCATCCCATGAGCTGCATTTGGCTGAAGCTCCCTGGCTTGGCCGATTTTACAGTAACAGAAAGGGCAGATGCAGTGGAGTGGAGAGGCTTGTTTTCACCTAAAAGTAAAGTAAGACAAAGGCACCCTGAGGAAAACGCCATTTGGCGTTTTCATGTGATCAGAAGTAGATTTCATCCCCTGAATAAGATCTTAAAATGTCATCCCAGTTCCTTCACCTGACAGACTGGAACATGGGTCATGTAAACGATTCTTGTCCTTCCAGCCATCTACATCTTTCCGAAATTATTAACAAAAGACATCAGTCTACAAAAACCCACCCCACTGTGTTTCCTCCTCATTTACTTTCTCTTCTCTTTAAGATTAGAAGTTGATAATTGGTTCTATCTTAATGGATGGTAAAATGGACAGTGATCTTTCTTACTTGCTTATTTTATACAAGGAAACACTACAGCAACACTGTTATGAGGAAGTCCCTTTCTGACACTTTCAGTGACTAAAACTCACCTGTTTCTCTTCTTATTCAAAAAGACCTTGACTCTGCTGTGAACTAGCACCTTCAAGCACATAACAGGAGAGTACTGCTGTCCCTGTGCTCCTGAGAAAATATTTTTTCTGCATAAGGCAGCAAAAAAATTTACTATGGGGTACAGAAACAGAGCAAAATTACTTGGACCTAGTTTTAAGAAGCAGAGGTAAGCAGAGGTGAGGCAAAAGCAATAGCTTTCCTCTGTAATGGACATTTGGATAACTACACATGAGAGAATGGAAATTCACTTGTGCTGCCATGTTTCAGCACTGCATATTCCTGGACAAGAAATGCATACATTCATTATTGGAGAAGACAGAGCAGAACCTTACATATTCTTTTCAAAGGACTATTTTTGACAGTAGCATGTCTTCAAAACTGGGAGTCGCTCCGCATGCACATTCCCACAATTTAGCATAGCATGTAAGGAACTCATGTGAGGCAGAAAAACCTCAATGGCATTGGGCTGGAAGTCAGGTCTTCCAGTTCTTGGTAAGTGCTCTCCAGAAAAAGACAGCAAACCCATCCTCTGACTGTAAAAGGTTGTTTCTTTCAAAAAAAACCCCTAACAGCTGAGACCACACTGCATTTTGCTGTAGGTCTGTTTTGACATGGAAGCATGAGATGTTCTTTGAACACATGCAGGACTCTGACCCCTTCAGAGGGTTTAGGCAAAGCAGTACTTAAATCAAGATTCATCCCATCTCATTACAGCACTTCACAGAGATGTCCAAGTTACAAATGCCACCGTGCTGTGTAGGCTCATTATGTGAGGAGTGGAGAGAGACAGGCACTTTCAGGCTGTGATTCATGTGTTAGGTATGTACTGGCTGCAAAGAATAGGAATGTTTGAAGATGGAACAAAATCAGTGCAGGAACCTGGGGAATTATCAGTCAGAGGAAATGCCCACTATATTAGAAACGTCCTAGTAAAGTGGGGATTGGGATTTGGGCAGCAAGCCCATGATTAGGCAGAGCTTTGAGTTAGATCTGTTCTTCTGCCGTCTTTTAAAGGAAATTAAAAGATTAAGAAATAAAGTAACATTAGAATTAACCAATTTATTACCTGGATTTGCAGATAAAGATGTAGTAAGTACCCTGTGCTTGACTCAATTCATAATAGTGTGCTAAGCCTTTTAAGTTCTGAGTGCAACTATCAACACTAAGACATTATTCTGCCTATGTCAGCTCTTTACTGCTAAATTAATATTTATTATTGCACAAAAATAGCTGCAAAATGCAACCATTCATTTAAATTGTGTTTAGGAGTTATGAATAATGACAGGTAAAAAATGGACCAATAACTTATGGTCAAAAACCATTAAGGTAAAATTACTGTATTTCAGAATATAAATGCAAGAAACAGTAAAACTTGAACAACAAATCAAGTAGGAATTCAAATAATAAAATAATAATTTTCTGCTTACTTGCATCTTCCCTGAAATTGTCAAATTTCTTTAGACAAGTTATTATGTATCAAATAAATCTGGATAAAATATGTTCTTATTCATAAAATAATAACTTCCTCTACTCTGGACAGTATACGCAATGCTGACAAATGATGACCTGCACAAAGATTCCAGAGCAGGAATGCAGGAATAGTACCAATGTATTAATTATAAATACTTTGTATTATTATTTTTATTTTTAATATTAATACAATGTATGAATTATTAATACTATTACTACCTGCTTCATAAATTACTCTATGTACTTGGGGACTGAAACAGCAGAATGCCTACTTCACCTCATTAATTTTTTCTCAAAATATGATATGTAAGTATCTAGTAATGAAAGCTAGGTAGTCACTAACAGAATATTAATTTTAATTAACTCAGTTAGTAGATGGTTGTATTCAGTGAAAGAAAATGGCACTGCTTTTATGAAACTGTATAAGGGGGGAGGGATTGCTCAATATGCAGAACTTCACCTCTAAGCTACTTCTCACAAACTGTTAACAAATTTCCTTTTTCTGTCACTTGCTGATCAGTTGAACAAGTTACAGATTTCTAATGTCAAAATGAGAAGTACTCAAGAAAATAAAGTATTAAAACTGTGCTAAGTTCAGGGCTGACAGTCTGAGTACAAAGCAAGGCTCTCATCTAAATGCTGCTGCCTCAAAAAGCTAAAACTGATGTCTGCTTCATCATCCAAGTCAGTCATCTGCACTGTTGAACATCTGGAGGAAGGGCTCTCCTTTGGGGGAGTCTCCTCGTCACTGCAGGCTACAGAGAAAGCACAGAACAGGAGTTTAATTGGACACACAACTTCAGATGACTAAGATTTGCTTAAATGTCTACATCAGTCACTGGTTGCCACCAGCACCATGGGATTTTTCTAAACCATTTTTCTTTTTAACTGCAACAGTTCAACGCTCCAGATCATTGTGAGGGCTTCCAAGTACTAACACCAATATAAGCCAGAGGACAAGAAGATCCAGCTCAAACCAAGGAGGATGCCAGACCTTCTCTATTGATGGCAGAGCAGATTTATAGAAGAACAAAGAAAATTGCTTCTCACAGTACAAAGAATGCCATTGTTTTCTCAGTGGTTTTGGAGCAGAAATTCCTTCTGCCTGCACAAGCAGAGAATTCACGGAGCAGTAGTTTCCACTTACAAGTAAAATATTCTGCTTCTTAGTGATTTCTAATAACTAACTTTTCTGATATTTATTTTAGCTAATTAACTACTATTATGAAATTATATTTGATGCCAAAATTATACTCAGCTAAATCCCATTATTTTATTTTATTGTGATCAGTGATCTATAAATAATTATACTCTTTATCACTATTTCAGAGACAAAAGAAAATTATCTCAGCTTTACAGTTCTAGAAAACAACCTACTGATGCTCTAAAAACATCAATATCAGATACAGGAATCAGTACTGTGAGATACAGGAAGCTAGATCTTGGAGCTTTAAGCAGGTGAATGGACTAAAATGCCACTGCAGAATGGAAAGGAGTTTGGGTCACTGAAGAAATTGTCCTGGTGAATATACAGCCTTATACAGTTACAATATATCAGCTACAACAGGTGCAACAAAATCCTGCAAGGTTGTCTCTCTAGTTTCAGAAATAAATGTATGATTTTAAATATTTAATTATAAGCTATGGACATTGCAAAATCTTAAGTACTTGTGAATAGCAACACAAGTTATAACTAGTGGTCCAAACAACAACTGGCACAGGACTAACAGTAGCCCAGCAGATAGGAAGGGTGGCAGCAGTAAGATTACTCACAGTGTGCAGCTGAACAGGAACTGGCAACATCTCACATATGTGTTAAACACCCCACATGTGTGTTAAACAGCTGGAAGTGCAGTTCCTGTTCCTGCTCTGAGACAGGGCTTCTACCAGCATCCCAAGTGCTGATACTTCATGGGAGGTGGAGAAAGGAGAGGTGGAAGGGGAAGCTGGCAGCAGGTCAAGCAACGCTATGAAGGAACTGTACAAGTGCGATTTCTCCAAGGCAGTAAAAAACCTACATCTCTATTTTTTGGGAGAAGTAGTTAGCCAGTTGTAAAAGCACACTACTCAGGACACCATCTGGAAGGTGGTGCATGACCTGGAAAATAAAAACCAATCCAAACATACACAGAACAGAAATGTAGCTCAGGTGTAGGCAGCTAGACCCCACAGAGCAGCTCTTCAGCTGGGGGACACAGTATTCAGCTATCAACTTGTCTCAGATAAAGAAGTTTTTGTGACAAATCCTGGGACAATTTCCAGCCAAAAGTGAATACACCTAATCCCAGGAAGACAGAGGACTGACTACACACAAAGCAAGGACCTCCTGACTGCACCTAGTACCCACAGCAGACCAGAGCACCAGCAGTGGGGCATGGCCCTGGCACAATCCACAGGGGCCAGCAGGACCCCCTGGAAATACAGGCACAGGAAGACACAGTCAGAACAAGAGTACTCTAAACTCTGCAAACAAGCTCATCTCCAGCAATGGCCATTGCCAAAATGAGATGCCAGCTGTAAGTGGCAGATGTAGCTGACTCCCTCTGAACACTTCAGGCAGACTTCACTGTTAGTATTTAAAATTCGGGAAACAGCTCCCTCCAAAGTTCACACACTCCAAGGAGTAACATTGGAGAAGGGATGATGAACACTTTGCTGGATCTGCACAATAAACACTTCAACAAGCAGGAAAACAGAAAGAACTACAAAACCAGCCATGGAGTCAATATTGCAGAACAGCTGTCGAGGCAGCTTTGCAGATCTAGCTTCAGATGCTTACCCAGCGTAATGGCATCACTTACACCTAATTCACATTTCAAAATACTGAGTGCCTACAGAACAAGTACCAGTGGGGGAATGGTATTCTACATAATACACTGGACAACGAGATAACTTCTGTAAGGAATTGGTCTCTCTTCGAGGATGATCCAAAAAAAGATACTCTACTCTCAGTATTCTGACCCTTCAGCAAGTGACAGGAAGCAGTAAAACAGAGGGTAGTTTCCTCAGCCTGATGAGAAAGCTCAGTGAAACAAGCATGTATGTTGCCACTGGCACAAACCTCCAGATTCTCCAGTTACTGTAAGTAAATCTGCCTTTTTTATGTCTGTTTGAGTCAAAGGTTTCCCAGGTGAGAGACCAAAGAAAACAACTTCCCCTCTTCCCATGAATGTAGTTTCCTCACCACACTCAATTCCATTCACACAGAAACACAACTAAGGACCTTAATTTCAGTAACCAAAAAAGTCATATGTCAGCCCTGCTCCCATAAACCCCATGCCACATACCATTGTTAATGCCTGAGTTTATCTATTCAAATCCATAAAAGGATTTGTTACCTTTCTGCATCAACAATTAAAGACTACATTCACCCTACTCCAGAGTGCCAAAGGGTACCCAGGAATGCCCAGGCAGCAGACTCATCACACCCACATCTCCTGTCTTAGCAAGCAATCATACATGCAGGATTGATCACCACACAGAGAAGATGCTACCTTTTATTCCGATTAGTGAATTTAAAAATTCCCTAATTTAGTGAATTTAGTAAATTTCGTTAATTTAATTTTCTCAATTTCGTTCTGAGGTTCCCTTAATGGCTTCCTTAAATTCACAACTAGGTTGTTTTTCATGCCACCATGTTTGCTGGGGAGAAAAATCATTGTACAAAGCCCCTGTACCACTGAAAAAATAGTAATTTGTTTGGTTCATTTAGTAATATTTAAAATTCATTCAATTGATCATATATTAAAAAAATTGACTAATTTTCATAGCAATTGATTCATTACAAGGATGTTTCAATGTGATTGAGTATACAATCTCTGCAGCAACTGTCAAACTTTAAAAATAGCAACCAAGTATGTTTCCCTAACCACCAGCTGGAAGTTTAATTAGTTAAATGGTAAGTTTTAGCACTTACTTCCAGAAGAGATAAGAGAAATATGAATTATTTTTTCCAGTAATGTGCATACTGTGCATGCCACTCCAAAAGACAGTGAACGCAGTTTGGGAAAGTTTGCATCCTTTTCATATCCCTTACCAACCCCTGAGGCACATACTAAATGTAACCAGGGTTAATTTTTTTAAAACAATTTATTTTTCAATTTATTATGACTTTATACTTGGTGATGCCATATTTTCAAATTATATTAGGCTGGTTTTAGACAGTAATTAGCTCCATATAAAACCCAACAGCCTCATTGAACATAAAGTAATGACATTATCACTTCAGAGCACAAACTGAATTGAAGCTACCTAATAAATTCTCTTAGCAAAGACAACGTGTATCAGAGAGAACATTATTCCACCATTAATTTTTATGATATTAGCAAAAGTAGATCATAGCAGCTCATGAGAAAAACCAAATGCTCTAATTTTTAGCACAGTGTTTTAGCTTCTGTTAGTAAACAGAAAGGCTAACAGGTTTTTATGTCTTTACTATGTACATTTGTACATAATATTTAATCTGAAGTAACTGACATTTCTCTTGGTAAAATGGGAGCCTTTTGTTCATTCTACACAAGAAACTGCTGATGAGGAAAAATGTATTACTCTGTTATAAGCAACTTCTTACAGCATTGCACATTAATTTTTTTTTAGAACTCCTACTCTAGAACAGTTTTAACAGATAGCACACAATATTTACTTTTGTAGCCAAATAAACCCTCAACCATTGCTATTTGACTTATTTCAGATTTCAAGAGGAAAACTCCAAAAAGCACAGTAAGGAAAAAAAGAAAACAAAAATAACATTTTAACTTTCCTCTTTTCATAGCAAAAACTACTCTATATCAATAAAAATTCAATTGAAATTTCAAAGAACTTTAAATTCTGTGAATTAACTGAGTTTATTTTAAAAGTGGTTCTTCATTGTCCTGAAATTCTGGATCATCTATGCTGTAAGACTAGAATTTACATGCTAATAAAATCACATAAAAACACCCAGATAAAAAGCAGACTGCATGAGCTCTGGAAAGACTCCGTTTCACAGCTATTTCTTCTTAAGTTTTTCCTCTAAAATGCCAGGTAATTTGCTGACGCAGTATTTCTAATAAAGCAGTATTTTTATGCAGACAGTATTTTTGTAATATATAAGCATGCCTACGCACTTACATTACTGCATTCTCAGTACAATTGCAAAGCACTCCACAAATAAATAGTTCAAACCTCTCACATGAAAACTTTTGTGATATATGAAAAACTACTAAAAGAATTTACCATGCAGGTGTTCTCTGTTCACCTTATATGTGAAATTTAAAAAAAAAAATGGAGTACATTCAAAATGATAACTTCAGTACAAGTACAGCAGCCTTTTATACACACAGAAAAGCAGTAAGGAAATGTTTTACCAGGTCACACAGAAAAAACTCCAATCATCTTTCTTAGTCGAATCACATTTTAAACCTCAATAACCACACAATGTAAAAGAAAGCCAGCAAAGACTGGTAGAGTGAAAGTACTTCTTACTGCTAACACCACTAGTCATATGTCCTTTTGCATTAAGTGAAATCTTCAGTCAAAAAAACAGAGAAGGAAAGGCAGTGAGAAGAGGTGGACAGCAGTGAAGCTGCAGATTGTGGTGGAAGAACATTCCAGACTCCCAACACTCAGATCTCCCAAACTGAGCTGGTGAGTAGTCCTGAAATAGCACAGCAAGGTGATTGGAAACACCACGCAAAGCAGGCCAGAAATCAAACATTTAGCACGCTCAGCTGAAAGCCCAGAAGTTGCATTTTCCTGCCACAGGCAGCCCCACGCACGGGGCCCGCTGTGCGCAGGAGCCGCCCTTGGCACCGCGCTGCTCTCCACCAGCGGAGCACTACCAGGACAAGCTGCACAGCACGGCCACACGGCCCAACCAACACGGAACAAAGCCAGCACTGGCACTGCAGCTCATCATTTACAAACATGTGACTAACATGGACATAGTGGTGTCTTTGTTCTCATCCTGAAGCAATTATCAAAGATTCAATGTGGAAAACTGACATAAAGGCATGTGCAAGTAGGAAACTCTTCACGGGATTTATCTGAACACATGCTTCAAAGACTAGAGTTTCTCATTTAGGGACTTGACATCAAAAAAAAAGAAGTTCAAACTACTTCATTGTTCTGAATTCACAGAACGATAATGAACTTGCTTTGAAAGGTTTAAAATGGAATTACACATTTACTTGACTTTTATAATAATATCTGTTCAGGAAATGGAAAAACTGACTGCACACTTAGACCATTATGAGGTTAAGTATTTCAGGAAGAAATTTTAAACACTGGCTTTTATTTGGAAAATCAGTTTAAAATTTGAAATTAAAATATCAGCAGAAGCTGATTTATGACATCACAGTATCAAAATAATAAATCACTCTCCTACTTCACTAATTTCCAATGCTCACCTACAAAGCAAGTATAACCATCTGTAGCTCAGCTCTTTATTTCGTAAGTCAAAGTATTTCAGTGGTCTGGTGAAAGCTGCTCTTTGCACATCCAGAAGCAGAGGAGAGAATCCCAATGAAGCTCTCCTCCTCCAGCCTTTGGAGTGTGGAACATGAGTTGGTTACACTGCTGCCTACAGAAAGAGCTCTACAATTGGCCTGCTAAGATCATTCTTTCATGTGTGATGAAAGCTGAACCCAGGTTTGCCATCTACCTGCTGCTCTGGATTAAAAGTCTTAAGAGTTTATCAAAAAGTAATATCAGGCTACACAGATTGACATATATTCTGGAATGCTTATCAAATAAGTAAGCTGCCCTAAAAGAGGACCTACATTAATAATAATACAACAAGGAGTGGGAAATAAAATCTCTTCAGAGATCTTTTTCTGTCTCTTATGCTCTCAGCTATTTCTAAAAATATTTCTGCCAACATATTGTTTTGTGTCAAATAAAAACTGAAGACATTTGAGGATATGATCTTTGGAGTTTATGCCTCATTGTTATAAAATTAGCCTCAGATTCATTATTCAGAATAGAAACAGTTTTAAATATTTAAGCATAAAGTAAAGAGTGTGCATCTAATACTTAGACCTGTGTTTTACCTGCAGAAGATTTCACATCCTATTTGTGCCCTAGGAATTGAATTCTATTATTTTCAAAAGAATTAACATCATTTTGACTGGGGGAAAACATAAAGACAGCCTACATTAAATTTCTCAGTGCTGAAACACATCTGGTATACAAGATTGGTACGCAAATGTCTAGCCTATTTGTGTTTACTTTCAGCACACCATTTCAAAAACATTTTTTCAAATAGCCACAATATTAATATCTGTTCTTAATTTAATGATCATTCATATTGAATAGTTCCTGAAGGTTCAGAATGTATTAAACATGTTTCTTTTTCTATTTCATTTCCATGTACTTACAATTGTAAATTTCATTGTACTGCAGCAGGCAACGAAAAAAAATAAAGTGCTTGGTTGGTTGTTTGCGTTTTTTTTAGTGAGATGGGGAGAAAAATGCAGCAATTCTTTTTTGAGTGAAGATCTACTACTACATTGCACCTCAGAATTAAGAGCACAACCAAATCCATCCAAAAGTTCCTCCAAGACGGGCACAATTATGGAATGATCTTTCAGATATGTACAGATGCACCCAAACATCAGCAAAAGTGTTTTCAGCTTTCCAGGCATACCTGCTTCAGGCCTCACTTAGCATTGCAGAACTCACTCCACAGGACTTTCTGCATACTTTCAGCCTAATAAACTGTCTGAATAAACTGAATGGTTTGAGAAATGTATTGGACTATTAAAGCACATTTATCACCTCCTATCACCAACTTATTTCCTTTAGAACCCCTGTTCCAGAGAAAAGGTGTTTCCTATTCAGTTTCTTGTCCTAAATCACACTCTAGCATAGTCCCTCTCTCTTTCATCATGAGCGAGGAGTTTCAGAGAGATTTTTTCAAAACATAATGGTGAAAAAAAGGTCTGAATTCCTCTGACCTACTCTTTCATATTTATTTTTTTAAAATACATGGGTCTCAGGTACTTACATTCACTTCATGTTCAGAGAAAACTGGGTTAAGTGAATCATTAAGGAAATATGACTACTCCTCCTGAGTGATTAACTCAGACATAAATATCTACCTGTTAGATGCCTCAATTGGGTTAGATGAGTATCAGCAAAATATTTAAGGAAGCATTCTGAGGGATCATGAAAACATCCCAGACTTCCTCACACTTCCCAAGGCCTGAGCACAGAACCACAGAGGACCAAACAAGGGAAGGACAGCAGCAATGGCTCCATACTGTGGACACTCTCCAGATTTTCTCAGCTTCTACCTAGAAGGAAATCCTTTGCATTTTAGACTCAGCTGACACAACTCTTTTGCCTTTAAGAGGAAGATAAAATCATCTAAGGGAACTAATTATGGAAAGGAATATGTCTATAACTATGGAAGTAATCTTTTCTCACTTCCCCAGTTAGATGGGGTAAAAATACTTCATAACATTTCCAAGGAGTTAACATAATTTTTTTCCAACCTGTTTATGGAATATTACTCACAAGAGATCAAATTTAATGAGCAAGGGTATGTCTAAAAGTAAAGGGAATACAGATCTGAAAGTACTTGACTGCAGCTCTCAAGCAATCAAGCATATGAAAATATTTAATTGGCATGGAAAGCAGGAGATAAATGAACACTGGAGAAGGCATTTTTATTCAGTCAAGTAAACTCATAACTGGAACATGAGTAACTTGATTGGGATTCATGTAGCTTAGTAATTTTTACAGTAAAAAGACTTCTCCTTGCTTATTAGATTATTGAATTAGGTGGTTAAAGTCTAAAGAACTCTATTCTTCCAAGAACTTGGGTGAAATTCATTAATTCACCTGATTCTATTTTGAAAACTTCTCATGAGCTGCTACAACTCATTGTTAACATCACGCCAAGAGCACCACTAAATAATATGAGTTAGAGGCTTTGTCTGGCTACTCTGGAAGAATCTACTTTTATTCTGGTATTTGCTGTGTCACACAAATTGTACTATGCTGAGGATGTTGCATACTGTCACTGTTTGTTTAACTACTGGAAAACTGCCAGTAGAAAGAAAAATGGGAAATTGTTTTATGAAGTGGTTTCCTGAATAATCTTGGATGAAAAGTCTCTCTCCATATGACTTTTGAGCTGTACCTCTATCTCACTCTTCATCTCTATATTTCTGTAGTCTCTATCATCTAAGGATCCTAGAGCTTTTACCAATATTTATTACACTTCACAGCAATCTCATACAGAAAGAAACTAATCAGATCACTCCATGATAAATAAACAATGAAAACATAAAGTAAGAGAACATTATAATGGATTTGAAAATACGTCACTTAAAAAAATCTAGGTCGTTAGGTATTAGGTTTGTTTTCATATAGTATAGATTAAATTAATTACATAGATGACATTAAATTTTTCATATACAGTTTATGCTTCTGAGAAATTATTCCAAAACTGGTCTTCTTTTTGGACTAACATTACCATGAATCCAAGTTTAGTTCTTTTGCCTGTATGTCTCAGCTATGAAGCCACATACTACTACTGTAATTTTCTTTGCCAACCTACTCCCATAATATATTATGAAAAGCCATATACGCCAGAGAGAGGGATTCTTGCTGATACACAATGTGTACACTAAACCACAAATTATACTTCTGGTTTTCTATAACAGCAAAGCTGAGCAATGACAGGACCACTAGGACATGCTCTTGAAAAAGACTCTATGACCAAAATGGCCACAGTAACAGTTTAGTATATGCATGTATAATGCATACCACCAAACACCATCAGTAATTCTTGCATCAAGGTCTCATAACCTCTGAAAACACTAACACATGGCTTTATGAAATAGTCCATCTTGGGTAAGGTTAATCTAAGAGTAAATAACCCTTCTCTTTAAAAAAACACATTTTACTGTACTTTACTGGTGTTTCTTGCATTTTCAAGCATTCCAGCTTTACAGCCCTGGCTGCGCTTTGTCAAATTAAAGGGCTCTCTAACAGCAGCTTTCTCTTCCCAGTGCAGGTACTCACCATCTTTGATCAAGTCAACTCTGAACTCTTCTTTATAAACCAAGTAAATTGAGCTTAAGTCAGTCACTGCAAGGTGTTTTTGATAGACCACAAAGTATTTTTGTATGAGCCATATGCCTTCAGATCTTTCACAGTAATGAAAAAATTTCTTTTGCTTTGGAATGTATGTGCAAGAACTAAACAAAGCACTAACATAATTTCCTAATTAGCATTTATTATTTCATATGATTGATAAATGAATTTGGAGACTTCTTATCTGGCTATATAGGCTTTCACATAGCTGTAGAGAGAGCTGGACTCAATGATCCTTGTGGTTCCCTTCCAACTCAGAATATTCTGTAATTCTGTGGAATTAAAAGGTCTCCTTTTCCTAATTCATGATTTCACATGTTCACATGAACATACTCCCATACATGCACACACACTCCTTGTATTTAAAGTGCTGATTCAATTATTTACATTTCACAATAACTTTATGATTACTGCTATTAAAGTAATAGTAACATTTCAACACAGAACACATGATATTTCCTCTCTGTTAAGGAAATCCTAAGGCTCTTTCATTTAATAGATTTATGGAGTATTAAATGCAATTAATGAAGCTTTATTTAGTTGAAGGAAACAACCACATTTTCACATGATTAGCAGACTTCAAATTGTATTCAATCAAGAAAAGTATTAGTCATATTCATCTACCTGTATCTTATAATTTTCTAATGTTTTTTTCTCACATTATAGAATTCCTGCTTCATCATTCATTTCCCAGAAACATGAATTTCACTTTTGTAGGGGCATTAAGTCATCATCATATTTACTTCATAAATGTTGCTTTATTACTAAGCACTTAGCTGTATACTTGTATGGAACCAAAATCAAATCATTTTTGCAGCTGTCAATGTGTCACACATTTCTACAGTACCAGATAAATCCATAATCACGCTGCTGATTGTCAGCAAAACTACAATGGACAGTTTTATCACTGCTGGCAAACAAATGTCACAGAGTTCTCTGAGAGCCATGCTGTGCCATGACTGCTGCATGCAACACACTGGAAAATCGTATCTCTGGAAGGGTCAACCAGTACTCCCCTGCCAGTAAAGACAATTAAAGTGTTGGGAGATTGTAAGTGGTTCAGTCATTATTGGGTTTGATCCAGTTCTGAAAGAAATAACTGAAAGAGTTTCCCTGATGATGCAGACTGTAAGTAACTCTACTAAAATAGATCCTATTCAAGTATAGGCTTAAAGCTGTCTTCGATATTTTACACATTTAGAATTACTAAGAAAAGCAAACTGCTACCACTTATAAGTTTTATTTTTAGCACATATCCTTCTGAAATACTTAATTAGGTAATCTAATGTTCCACTTTACTACAACATTTAGCTCTGCAGGAACACCAATAAATGCTACACAAATTAAATGCATGGCAAGGCTAAGGTTTTTTATTACACCTCTTCACAATTCAGAAGGTGCAATAAACATCAACCGGTTCACAAAATAGTCAAATATTGACACTTCACCAATAAAGCAGGGTATCTAGTAAAACTGGTGATGAAATTAACAGAAACTAATACACTAAGAACATCCATCATTGCTGCCTGTGTTGTTTTTTATCCTCTTTGCCTTTCCCACCCTTTTTCATTGTTCATACACTATCTGTTGTGAGAAAATGGCTTATTTTAATGACCTTTATGGATTCTCCATGAGCATGCCTAGTCTTTCACCTGTTTTAAATGACAGTGCTTTCACTTAAAATAAATGTTACATTGTGGAAAAATTTTCACAATACCAAAAATGCTTTTCTTTTTTTTTTAGTACCCATTACATTAGGCCTTTCTGAGTAGTTTTTGCTCAAACATATGTTTCAAGGTCATTCCTTTAGAATATAGTTTCATCCTAAAAAAGTGTAAAAATTAGTGTGACCTACTTTATGATACTTGTATGCTGACACTGCTTTCAAATGAACATCTAATTTGTACGATTAACAACAGAAATGAACATTTTAATAGGATATGGGAATTATTCACCCTGAACTGAATGGGAAAGAAGAATAAAATCGCTCCACAAATACACAAAGGAGAAGTGTCTGTTAGTGGGTGAGGCTTGCATGAACTAATGACAAAGCCTGGAACCTTGTTATCTGAAAATATTCATTTGTAGTCTCCCCATAATTTTTCTTAGGTAAAATTGTGCCAACTTAACAGTACTCGTCTCCTCCAATACTAGAGTATGCCACCAAGACCTCTGTGTGGCTCTATCCCAGTTACTGCAGTCACTATCCTGGAGATTAAGACAAAACAGAAGTGCTAGTTCATGGCAAAAACAGTGTCAATCTGCTTTGGCTAAAAGCTATCCTTTCATAACAAACTAATGCTTTAATTTTATGGCACCATTTCTAAAACTACTTATGTGATCTGTGTAAAATTATAATTGCAGCATACTTACACTATCTAGACGCATTGTTGACATTACATCAGTGTGGTAGCATGGAAGAAATTGTTGATTAATTGCTCAAGAACTTTTTCAGAAGCACAGGTATATTTTGCAGCTATTGTTGAGCCCCATTCTCCTAGACTGTCTCCTTAGCAATTAACCAAATTAAGTGAATTTAAAGTTAGATCATGAAGGTTTATGACTGCTAATAGTAATGTTTCTGACAGTGGAAAAGGCACCTGCTGTTATGCACCTATATTGTCCTGAGTATCCATGGGATTTAGTTTGTATTGAAGTTTTTTCCCAAAACATGGATGACAACTTCGTGTATGAAAAGGATCCATGGATGACAACTTCGTGTATCAAAAGGATCAACACCTGTAGCTCTCTAGGAGCCCTACATAGTAAGCAGAATGAATAAGAGACCTTGAAATAAATAACTGAATTACTGAATTAGAGAACTGAGGGAAGGGAAGGGAAGGGAAGGGAAGGGAAGGGAAGGGAAGGGGTCT